>CARXXK010001030.1:0-404051 GCA_949089665.1 Macrosiphum euphorbiae
GCATATGATTAAACCAAGACGAAAGTGTCATCAGTGGGTGGCTTCTTTCCTCTAATGTATGTATATCACCCTATTGTTTGTTTCCCTTATCGCACATATACTTATTATGTCTAAGATATAGATTGTATATTTTCTTCTAAAAATAAAAAAATAAAAAATATAAAAAATATATAGTTCATACAGTGTTGGGGATGTTACTTTTTTTTTGTAGTTAAATTACACCACGAATAACCTTTCAAAATTGTAACTCAGTTATTTTAAAGTTATTTTTTGTATTTTGTCAAGCTGTACCTATTATTTTTGAGATAGAAATCATTAAGTAACTGCATTCCAAATGACAAATAATATTACTTTTTATTTTCAAATAAATGATTATGTCAATAGGTAGGTATATTAACTACCTATAACTTATAAGTAATGAATAGGTAATTAAAATTAAGGGGGCTGCAGCCGGTACCAATAATCACGTAAAACAGGCCAAAAGCTAGACAAAACTGTAGGACTTGGGTTGGACGGATTTTAATTTTGAAAACTAATTGAAAATCTTTAACAACTCTACTAAAGCATGGTCGTGAAAATGTATCATTATAACAAAAATTAATGCCGTACTTAAATATATAAAATACCAAAATTCTTATTTTGTAAATTGTTGACATCTTATCGAATAATTTGAATAAATAAAATCCCCTCGATCATTCCCTAACTAACACAATGACTAATTAATATATTTTTTCTAAATTAAAATCTGTCGTACCCAAGTCCCACAGTTTTGTCTAGCTTTTTGGCATTTTTGTCATTTGAATAGCATGAGTATATTTGATAAAATCTGTATAGTTGACATGTGCCTGCGCGTGCGAAAATTCACGGCGGCGGTCCTAATTGAAAATAAACTGCCAACATTCGATTCCTGGAATATAATATTACAAGATAAGAAAACGATTGCCGGCGGTGTGCTTAATTCTAATAAATATTATATTATTGTAATAATAATAAATATATATATCGCCCTGCGTACTTGTTTTGGTCCCCTGCCGGTACGTAATATTATTAAACGGCAAGCACAAATCATATTCTTATTTTGATTTTCGATTAGTCTGGTTAGGTAATAGTATAATGTGCAGTATCTAAAGAGAGAATTTTTATATAAAGTATTTACATATTTTTCATTTTTGGTGCTATGGACAGTAAAAGTGACTGGCATTATGGAAAAAAAACTAAGACTCTTTTATCCAAGAGAAAGAAAAATAAAGGTAACATTAATGCCCTGAATGGTTTAAAAAAAGTAAGTATTAATATTACAAATCTATTAATTACCTTAATAACGTCTTATCTTATTACCTTTTTAATTATTAATATTTATTCAATTTGTATTTTACTTGAAGTTTTAAAAATGTTTAGTATTTATAGTTTATACCTATGTCAGCAAGAAATCTATTAGCTCATCGTTCCTCAAGTTTGATTTATAATGTAAACAATAATTCGGTCGAAGGTTATAATAGCGTTGTTGCTAAATATGTAGGTGGAAAGAGAATAAACTTTTCTCATAAAGGGTCATATCAAGCGAGGTATACCGCGGCAGTGTTGTCATATAATGCAGGGGCAACATCTTTAAGTGTTTTACACAAAAAAATTTGCAATAAAAGTCCTGGTGTTTTTACCAAACGTTTTATAAATAGAAAACAGACGACGAAAATATGTAAAACAAACAGAAAACTTACATATGAACCAAGTAGTAGACGAGTTACCAAAGTTAGCTTACCTGCAGATAAAGACTATGGCAATTGTGAAGAAGATATTTGTAAAGAATTGGATATGGATGAAAATGATTACGAAAAACTTAAATTAGAATTTATAACGAATAAAATTATAAAAAATAGTAATGAAATCAAATTAATTGAAGAATCGACTAAACTTCAATCAGAATGTGAATTATGGCATAAAGAAAGACGAATTCGTTTAACCGCGTCAAACTTTGGAACCATTTGTAAACTTCGACCGGCGACGTCTAGAGCTAATACAATTAAGTCAATGTTGTATAAAACATTTTGCGGAAATGAGCATACAAGATATGGTATTGAGTGCGAACCATTTGCGAAGACAGAGTTTCAAAAACTAACAGGGCTTAAAATTCAAGAATCTGGCCTTTTCATTTATGAACAACTACCGTTTTTAGCAGCCAGTCCGGATGGACTATTAGATGATAACGGTATAGTTGAAATAAAATGTCCATCTACAATTAAACAATTAACTCCAAAAGAAGCTATAGAAACTGGAAAATTAAAATTTGCAACTGTTGACAATCAAGGAAATCTACAGTTAAAAAAAAGTGACAAATACTATTTTCAAGTTATGGGTCAATTACAAATAACTAAAAGATTGTTTTGTTATTTTATAATATGGTCACCTAAAGGTAATTATAATGTTTAAATTACAAATAAATATTGGTAATACTAATAACTATCGTAAATTGATTTCCACGTACGTATGTTTACAGGTATATTATACCAAAAAATTTTAAGAGATGATGATTTTTTCGAAACCAAAATGAAAACATTGCTAGAAAATTTTTATTTCCAAGCGATGTTGCCCGAGTTAATAGACTCAAGAGCTGATAGAAACCGTCGTTTACGTGACTAACCTTTATAGTTAGGTACGCTTAAGTTTTTTACTGAAGAAGTTTGTAAATAAACTATAAAAACATAATAATTTGACATTTTGACTTAATATTCATATTATATGGATCGCATTATTTTTTTCTCCAAGATATCTAACTTACAATACTATATACATTTATGTGAGTGAAATAACGCCGAGTTCTAATTATACATGTGTATATATTTTAATAAATTATTATAGCATAAATACATAATATTAATATGTATAAATAGCAGTACGTAAGTAGTAAGTACCAAGTTGTAATGGTTCATCCTCTCTAGCACTCACTTTCCTCACCTTTTTTATAATATACATGTGTTTCGGTGTATGCGATTGATTGTGTTATTCCTTTTACGTAAAAAAAGTGATTATGTAATTAATGAGTAAAAAAATTGTGTATACAAAAATAGGTTTAGTTATTATAATATAGAATACTAAAATAACCTACTTTTGACAACAATATATTTTATGACCCACATAATTAGTCGTTTACGTTTAATTGTTTACGATGTTTGATGTCGACGGCGGGTCGATTCCTGGTAATATTGAGAGAGATTAGTCTTACACACACTAAGGTTCGTTTACATTGCACACACTTACAAGTCAGTTTAATGCTATCATGTTAAATTGCCTATATTAATTTCCTTAAAACACGATCGACTGCAGCCCCCTTAACAATTATACTTAAAATAAAATTGTAATGGGATTACGTAATTTCATGTACTTGCTCATAAAAATAACCAGGAATGTGAAAGGCAAGCAATGACCACACCCAAAGTGTTTACGACTAGAATACCACTCTTATTCGTGATGTCCATATCATATCAAGGGCGACTGTACACACGCCGCTCACTTTCAAAGGACATCGCCACCATCTATATAGGGGACAGCGAGACAGCCTGAGCAGATTGTATCCAGAGACGTAAACAACGTACGACTCGCTTAGCCGCCAGCCATCACACACAATTACACGAAGATTATCATTCTAGAACGAGCTGCAATTCACTCAACTACACAATTATCACGACTGTTCTGCTTATTTTATTTGGTTTTAATAAAATACATTTGATTACTATTTTAATTTGACTATTGTTTATTATAAAAGCATATCAGCTTTTGGATCCCTGAAGGCCTGTACGTAACAAAATAAATATATAGTATATACATTAAAATTATTCAAAAAGTTATTATTTACAATAACTTGTAACATGTCAAGTTACTCCTCAACACTGATTTTAAATTATAAAATTAAAATAAATATATTTTGTAATATAGGTATATGGCAACTGGCGAGTCATTCCGTTCGTTGTCATTTGGCTTCCGTATTAGTCATAGCTACATTAGTCTAATAATAAAGGAAACATTATCTGTTTTAAGAACTAAATTAGTCCCCATATTTTTGCCGGACGCTAATACAATTGATTTTAAAGTGAAAGCGGCCGAATTCAGTTATAAATGGAATTATCCGAATTGTATTTTGGCTATTGATGGTAAACATGTCTGGATACGCAGTCCAATTAACTCGGGATCTCTTTTCCATAATTACAAGGATTATTTTTCGACAGTATTGCTCGCTATGGTCGACGCAAATTACAAATTTATCGTTGTTGATATAGGATCGTATGGCAAAGAGGGTGACAGCGGGATTTTTTTTAAATCCGAATTGGGAAAACAAATTCTTGGAGGAATATTTAGATTTCCCGAAGATAGTGCTCTTCCTGGGTCCAATATCATTGTACCTCATGTGATTGTCGGTGACGAGGTATTTAGACTACACAACACATAATGAAACCATTTTCAAGGAAGGCAAGCAGAGAAGACGATTCTAAAAAAAAATTTAATTATAGACTAAGCCGTGATAGGCGAGTCACAGAAAATGCTTTCGGTTTGCTCAGTCAAATATTTAGAGTTTTTTACCAGCCTATGAATATAAATATAACGACATGTGATGATTTAATTTTGGTTGCATGTTGTTTGCATAATATGTTGAGGGATGCTTACATGGAAAACAATAAACGACCATTTTATGAGCTAGATTCTGAACAAACAGAACCCACCAATAATATGCTGTCAATGACAAGAGGAGGCGGATTCTACAATATTGAGGGATTTGAAGTAAGAGACCGTTTTAAACATTTTTTCAATAATGAAGGGTCCGTATCCTGGCAATAAAGAATTATTATGAGAGTTTTGCATTATGTATAAATTTCAACCTATATGTAATTATTAATAATCATGTAAACAATTATAAAAATAAGTTGTTATAAAATATTAATATATAATGAATTATACTGCATTGTCTTTTCTTTTTATATCTATTTTATTTTCGTAAATTATACATGTTTGAATCTTTTAAATGTAAGTATGATAAATATAAACAATAAAAATAAAATTGGAATAAATTCTTATTCTTATTTAAAAATTATAAAATACATTAAAAGTAATTACTATTTGAAATAAAAAAAAAAATATTAAGATTACTTAATTCATTATTTTGTTCCTTCAAAATATTATAAAAAAAACTTGCATACTTACTTCATGAATCTAATATAAAAATTAATAACAAAATATACCTAGTATAATATATTATGTTCATAAACCTATTTTATTGCTCACCATGATTATTATTGTAGTTTCCAAATTCAGAATAATCTGATGACATGGGATATAGTACTGCAGAATCTGATACCGACTGCAGACTGGAAAGCTGGTAGTAATTTGTTTGGTCAGGAACAACAGATGTTATACGTGGTTGTTCAGGAGCTGAATATTTTTCTTGGATTTCTGTTACTAAAGCCAATGATTTAATTTTAACCTCGTTTATACCCATATTAGGCAATTTTTTTACTGTAATTGCCAAACTTTTGAAAAAAAAACCAACATCATCTACCTCGGTTTTATGGTAATTTAAAATTTTTTCAATTTGTTTTTTAATGGTTTCTATAATTGTGTTTCGATCTTTTGCTCTCTTTGCTAATAACACGTTTAATTTGTCTGTTTTCGATCGTACACGTTTTCCGGCGTATGAACACCCAGGCGACAAGGGAGACTCTTCGTCACTAAACTCATTAACTCCATCGTCTATGTCAGCTTCAATAGAACAATCTGCAGCTTCTAAATCACTTTGCTGGGTACTTAAATTGGAAGAAGAGCTAACCTAATAATTTATATTTTATAATATATAAAATAAAACTAAAAAGATTAAAAATTGCAAATACTTATAAATACTAGTATATTGCACATGTTATTTTCACACGGTGGGTCAAAATTGGACACTTGACCTTTATGTCGTAGACGAACCGCTATCGATAACATTCTTATACATATACACTTAATGAAACTATAAAATATTGTTTTTCGTAATAATATAAAATATAATATAATAATAGGTCCTTATAATTGTATACCAAAATAATATATGTAGCAACACAAAATTATGAGCAAAATAATCAGTTGCCAGTTAAAAATAACGTGAAATTAATTAATTTCTGTTTTATTATGGGACAAATATTGAAATATATTATACATTATTTGATAATTTTATATCCTATATTGACGATATATTATGATACCTTATTAAAACTATTTATATAAATTATTAAATATCCAGAAAATAATAATATTCCAGAAATGTAATTTGTCAACAGCACTAATAATTTACCTTGTTTAAATATTGTGGTAATTTCTACTCGAAAACTTACTGGATTTTCCTACTTTTCCTGCAATATTTTTCTATCTCTCGTCTTTATATATAATGTCTTTATGTTTGAGATCTTGACTGTTATAAAGAACAGTATTCTGGCGCACTTCTTCAATTAAAACTTCATCATTTTCTGGTGAAAATATATTCGACATTTTGAACCTATGATAATAATCGCCGGTGACTGTCGCGAAACACTGCTCTTGTCGTAGTACAGTCGCCGGTCGCCGCGCCTCATGCTAAGTCGCAGTCGCGCTTTGGAAACCAGTCAGTGCAAGTCACGTATAATCAGTGTGGCCACGACTAGCCGCCGCGACCGGTCGCGCCTTGGAAACCGTACCTTTACAATTGTACCATTCCCTAACATAATTGCTGTGTCTATAAATTAGGAGTAGCACATATGTAATAACTGAAAATATTTATAAATTAATGTAGTAATTACTATACTCTTTTTCACGAGAGAAAGGTAGCGGCGGCCGACCAAAACGGGTCCGCCGCCGCGCGACCCCCACTAACTATCAGTGGTAAGCGTGATCACGTGGTCGTTCATGCACCAATCGAATCATTTTACATGCGCGAAACGGTACCGTTCTCTCGTGAAATAGAGTATAATACAGTTTAGTTTTGAAATCCTAGTATTGGTTCAAATTACAACTTAATATTATGATAATATACAGGTATATATTCAGTATTCACTACTATTCAGGATCTCAGTCCTACTGTTGTACAATTTGTAATGAAGGTGATTTCTCATTTTATTATATTTAAAATTTAAATTGTATATAATATCCAAAAAATATATTATAATGTACATATTAATATACTTATATTGACCTAGTAGTAGTAATAGTACAGTAAACCCGCCTTATAAGACCCTCTATAAGACAGAATATTCTCCTTAGTCCTTATAACGGACCCTCTATAAGACGGAATATTCTCCTTAGTCCTTATAACGGAAAATAACAATAGTCCTAAATAATCTATATCCCGTATATTTTAGTCCCCCTAAAATATTTGTTGGCTAAAATACTTGTCATCCAATCAATTATTTTTCGGCTAAAATACGGGTTGCCTGAAATATTTTCGGATGTTTTACGCACATAACATCCAATCATTGTCAAAAAACGGTGGACATGGCCCCACCTCCCCACCATCTCCCCTGTGGGCGACACAACTCTGGTTTACTAATTGTTGCCTTACACATTGAGCCACACAGTGGCATAGCCAGGATAGGGGGGTAGTATAAATTAAACCCAGTTTTTACAGTTTGCGTATATTAATAATACATTTATTAGAACAATTATCTAAGGTGGTGGGGGGTTAAACACCCACCCCCCCCCCTGGCTACGCCACTGGAGCCACATACCATGTTCGGCTAAAATACGGTTCGGATGAAATATTTTCTGCTTTATTATTTTCGATGACAATATTTTTTGGCTAAGATATGCTTCTGGCATTATGTATATTTTTGGGCCAAAATACTGGTCGGACAAAATATTTTCGGACGTTTTACGCGCTCCATGTTTTGACAGATAACATTCAGTGCATAAACACGATTGACACTGAATGCTCGCGTCGGGGTCAAGGCGTTGGACACGTACTGATCATCTTCAAATTCACGAGTATAATTCGATAATAAAAATATGTGAACATTACGCAGATATTTTTTATTTAGAAGGAGATAATCTTACGTGTGCAGAACACGTAATAAAAATTCCTAAGGATTTGAAACCGATTTATAAAAAACCATACCGTTTACCGTTTTCACAACAACCGGATATAGAAAGACAAATAGGACAAATTATGAAGGATGAAATCATTGAAAGATCAATGAGTCCGTTTAACGCACCACTAATATTAGTCAAAAAGAAGGAAGACGCTACAGGGAAACAGAAATTCAGAATAGTCATCGATTTTGGAGCACTTAATGAAGTAACATTAAATTAATTTCACCCATTACCAAATATAACGGAAATATTAGACCAATTAGGACGATGTCAATTGTTCAGCTTGATCGATTTGAAATAAGGATATTTTCAGGTTCCTTTGGCGAATGAATCAAAGGAGCTTACGGCATTTTCAACGGGGCAAGGGCAATAGCAATATAAACGACTTGTTATGGGTCCAAGTTCAGCTCCGGCGACATTTCAAAAAATGATGACGAACGTATTGTAAGGATTAATAGGAATGAAATGTTTAGTGTACTTGGATGACATAATAGTGTATGCTAAGAATTTACAAGACCACAATGAAAAATTAATTGACGTATTCGAAAGATTAAGTATTCACAATCTAAAAATAGAACCGGACAAATGTAGTTTTTTACAACGGGAATGTTTATTTTTAGGTCATGCAATTAGTGACGAAGGAATCAAACCGGACCAAGCGAAAGTCAAATCTGTAGGGGATTTTCCGGTTCCTAAGAATGTTAAACAAATAAAAAGTTTTTTAGGACTTAGCGGGTATTATAGAAAATTCATAGAAAATTATAGTGCTATAGCTAATCCGATAGTAAAATTATTAAGAAAAGACGTAAAATTTAATTGGGAAGAAAATTATCAAAAAGCGTTCGACAAATTAAAAGAAATATTGTGTTCAGAACCAATTTTACAATATCCAGATTTTACGAAACAATTTATACTTACGACAGACGCTAGCGGAAGGGTGCTAGGTGCAATATTATCTAAGGTTAAAATAGGATCGGATTTACCAATTACAGTTCCAGGACTTTAAATAGGGTGGAATGTAATTATTCGGCAACGGAACTGGAGTGTTTAGCGATTATATTCGGCGTAAAAACATTTCGAGCGTATTTATAGGATAGGAAATTCACAGTTCTTACGGACCATAGGCCTTTGTTATGGCTATTTAATTTAAAAGATCCATTATCCAGATTGGCAAGATGGAGACTACGATTGGGGGAATATGAATATGAGATAGTATACAAAATGGGCAAATTAAACACTAATGTCGACGCGTTATCGCGTATGTATAATATTACGGAAATATAGGACGAAAGTTATGATAATTTTATGCAAAAATTCGAAACAACAGTAATTTCTAATAAGGACGTTAAGGAAGTACACGGCGAACTAATAAACAGTCCGTCGGAGTACCACATAGTATCTGAAATCGAAAAATATTACACCTGTCCCCCGATCCCCACCATCTGAATTGTCCCGTCGTCAACTGTCGTCGCTAGCCGTCGGTCGGCGCCGCTGGGGCTGGGCGAGTCTATCGTGTCCGCCGGTGTGCGCCGGCAGGGCAGTCTGGACTGATATTCCCTCAAATTATTGTATATTCCCCCCAAAAACCTACACTGCTCTGCCCCACTTCACTGGATTTTCAACAACATCGACCGTTACGGCCCACGGAACGCTGCGTCTCCTTACTGCTCCTTGCCTTTTTACCGACCTCTGAAGCAACACGACGTACGTTTGTTTTCACGTCCCAGCTCAACTGTGTCCTGCACTCCGTCAAAAAACCACTTGAACGTGACGACATTTTCAATTTTGTTTTTACCTTGGTGTGTAACCATACGATGATGTGCTAACGTTTCACCAACAAGCTGTGGGGGCCTCAACACCCGAGACAGCATTACCTCGGCTCAACTACGTACAATCGTTCTCCAACGACCAGGTGGATCATGCCGACCGCGTGTGCGTCGGCGGCGTCAAGCCAGCCCACCCGTATCTGATGAGTGCCACAAGATCTACTACTGCTCCACGTAGTAACGTATCAATTGTTTCCCCTTTGTTCCCCCCGTTAGGTATCACCAATTATAAATTGAACTTAATATATCACCTTTAAAAAACGCGCTTAGACTGCGCAGGCCGGTCGCCGACCGCCTTGCTCTGGCGCTGACCGTGCCAGGTGACATCGACCCCAAACAATGTTTAAATTATTAATATGATAATATCCCAATTATGTTTTTTTTTCTCTTTCTCCCTATATTTTATTATATTTGCCATGTGCCACCATATATGTTTTGTGCTTTTGCTATGCGCCACCCTATACTGTTAACTATATTATATATAAAATGACAATGGTGTTCTTAATAAATTATTTATATGTCCATGTAAAATACATCAACCTAATAACTCTAATTTCAATTTGATTATTAGTGATTTATTTTGTCCCCAACATAAATCTTGAGGGTTTCATTACCCCATGCGTGTACAAAACCTGTGAGCTCCACCGACTTGACCCTCGGGTCCCACGCGATGCGGCTCACAGGTCACGTTCGAAGTGTTCCCTTTCGGTCGTGGGTGGTTTTTGATAGTCCACAAAATTATCAAATCCTCACATATGGCGACCGTGCCAAGACCCGTGTCCAAAAATCCCCCTTTGTATCACTAATAAACTTTTTTTTTCTTTATCTTTTTCCCCGTTAAAATGTAAAATATAAATCTCAATAACGCAAATGGCAAAATCTTAATATATAAAACTCAATAAATCAATATGGCAAA
The DNA here is from genome assembly GCA_949089665.1 of Macrosiphum euphorbiae. Classification (NCBI taxonomy): domain Eukaryota; kingdom Metazoa; phylum Arthropoda; class Insecta; order Hemiptera; family Aphididae; genus Macrosiphum; species Macrosiphum euphorbiae. The sequence continues at coordinate 10,825 of CARXXK010001030.1, forward strand.
CACATGGCAATTTTTATCCAACTTCATCTCCAAATCTATAAGTCCCCTGTAATAATTAAATAATTAAAATCAATTTCCTATGTTCCTCCTTATACTTACTCCACAAACCCACAATTTTTTTTTAAAAAACACATGTTTCTTCTTTTCATATCACCCTCTAGCAAGAGGACAAATTAAATTTTTTATTTTATTATATTTAATGTCATATAATGGATAATTGTTATTTCGAAAATGTTACAAGTAGAGCTCGGATGTTAATGACCAAAATTTCATTCAAATATGCATTTAAAAATTTAAAAATATGCAAATATATGCCTTAAAATATATCAAATATACCTATTTTTCAACAAAAATATGCAAAAAAATATACCCAAAAAAGGGGTTATTATTAATTCAAAATAAATTATAAAAAAAAATGCATAGTAGAAAGGAATTACTATAAATATAAATATATAAACTAAAATACATGTTATGTAGGTAAATAATTTAAATATTAAGATTACACTGTATAACAATGATTTTGGATATATTTTCAAATTTGAAAGATCTTCGACGATCCGACAGTATGTTTTTGTAAGCTGAAAATGAACGATCTACGACTACAGAGTTGGCCAGTGCGTACTTAAAGTTAACAATGTCGATAGTTTCTATAGCTTCAGGAAGTCCATCAAACGAATCTGTTTTGCCATCTATTATTTTAGAAATTTTGGATAATACTTTATAAAACTTTAATTTTTGAAATTTTGTGTATGTTGATTTACCTTGAGGAGATGAAGCTGCAATTGATAATTTTTCCGAAACGACGTTTACTATGGCAAATGAACTTGATAGAGATTTCCCCTTTTCTTCGAGAGATATTAGAGCCGAAGATAAGAATGAAAAATTTGGTTTAATAAAAGCTAAATTGGCTTCAACTCTACGTTCACTCATAACTTCTTGAGCTGTTTTTATAGACAAGCATCATCGGCATCAAATTTTTCTATATTTTTTTTAATTGTTTTATATGAGTCGCAGTAATAAATAGCCGCATTCAACCACGTCCCCCAACGTGTAATCACTGGTTCTGGGGGCGAACTTAGTTCTGGTGCTTCGTCTTTAAATATGTTTATTCTTGCTGGACATTTAAGAAAGACTTTTTTGACAGAAGAAATAAGTTTGTCAACCAACGGAAAATCACTGCGGATTTGCTCAGCTACACGATGTAAAGCATGAGCGAGACAAGTTACATGAAGCATTTTTGGGAAAAATGTTTGAATCGCTGATCCGGCCTTCACCATGTATGGTGCGGCGTCACTAACTAACAATAAAACATTATTGTGTTCTACTCCTTGAGGCCAAATTAAATTCATAGATCTATCAAAGAGTTGAGCTATTGTTGTACTATTTGTTTTTTCTAAATATTCACAATTAACAAGCATGACTTCACCAGGCATTTCAGAATCAAGTACGCCCACAATAACATTGGCTACATAGCGGCCATCTACATCCGTGGCCTCATCGATTGATGCCCAAATTTTACGATTAAAGACTTCGGCCTGTATTTTAGTTAATGTTTTTTTATAAATATCATCTACATAATTTTTCCTTAAGGTCGATTCGTCGGGGATATTTTTAGAAGTATAATTCTCTAAAAACTCTTTGAATTTAAAATTATTTACCTTGTACAGTGGAATATTAGCTGATAGTAATGCTTCAGCAAGATCGGAATTAAAATCACTTTTCTTGTTTGTATTTTGTGTAAATAACGGTTGAACTGTACTTTGTTCGCGTCTTTTTCGGAGATTTACTGCATGCTCATGCTTTGCAGTTTGCAGTTTTCAAGTGTTTTGTTACTAAAAATCGTTTACTTGCAGATACTTTAATTTCACACAATTTGCAAAATAATATTTTACCATCAGAACTAAATACATGTTCCCCAAATTCTTTTACAAAACTACTTAAACTTGACGAACATTTCGGCATTTTGTAAATAATAATTTAAAAAAAAAAAAAACATGTATCAGAAAAATTGTATAGTTGAATAAACACAACTACAAAACATATGAGGACTGCAGCAAACTGAAAATATTTAATGTAAACAAAATATAAACTCGTCGAAAATGTAGATTAAACCCACCCAAGCAGTCAATCTATACTGTTATACAATATACTTACCTATACCTAGGCTATAATATTAATCTATTAACGATATGCGATAAGATAATGGTCGTCGACAGGCGATTACGAGATTCGTGTATACATAGTGATATAAAATAATTAATAAATATGTGTGTATGATATAAATTTAATATGCCATTAAATCTATAAATTATCAATATATGCATTTATATGCTCAAAAATGTCAAATATGCAAAAAAAAGTTGCATATTTGTAATATAGACTTCATGAATCAAATTTGTATCCCCACTCCGGTGTAATTCTAGCTGCGCGAAAAAAATATACCAAGTCATAAACATCCGAGCTCTAGTTACAAGATATGTTTATTACAAAAAACATAATCAATTAAAATCACTTAACTTGACACGGTACGCAACGGCAACCAGTACAAAGTACAGGTCATAGACAAGTATATAAAATAGATAAGCCACTCCTGTGTTAAATTGTTGGACCGCCATAACTGCTCCCGGTGGTTGTATAATACACTAAGACAGCGTGATCATCGATAGTTACCATTATCGATAGCTAAAACTATCGATAGTTAATAATATCGATAACTTAAAGTAATATAATAGCTTTTGCTTTAGTATTATAATAAAAAAAAAAAAAACAATTAAATTAAAAATGAAATTTCATAAAATATCTTTATTTTAAAAAAACAACAAAAGAATTATAAACGACAACTTAAAATTATAATTTAAACAAAAGTTAATAAATATTATATAAAAAACACTACATTGTATAGTACATTAACTGAAAATATGATGAGAATAAATGGTAATATACAAAATGTACAACAGTCAACAAAATATAATTTAAATAATAACAATAAAATATGTATAAATTACAAATCTTATATTTTTATCTACATGATAAAAATGTATTATATTTATTAATAAGCAATAAAAAAAAACATTTTATTTTACATATTTTTATATATACACATGTATGTTATATATATGACTAAAAAAAATTATTAATTTGGTTTTTATAAAATTATAATAATTTTGTCCAACATAATAATAATATTAAAACAAAAAGTGTCCAAGTACCAACTCAGTCAATAATTTAAAAAATAATATTTATGGTAATAGGTTATATTTACCTTGAACAATTTTTTTTTTTGAGTGTTTTAAATACCATGTGTTTGCAAATAAATATATAGGGTCATTTTCATTTAGTCGTATCTTGCGTTTTCCCGTTAGAATTCTATTGACTTCTGTACACCAATGATTAATTATTAACTCTACAATACACTTAATTATTTTTGTACAGAAATCTGTTTCATGTTTAGAACAATGAAGAATATTAACATTGAACTTAGTTAATATGTCTGTGATTAGTGCTTGTCTCAATTGTGAGTGATGACATATTGAAGGCAACATTTTGCTTGTGTACGAAATTATGTCTAGAACTAGATATTTGAATGCAGTAGTTGGGTACTTCAAAGATGGTCTTGATGACTGATATTCTCTAGCATCAATTAATGCATGTTCATCAAGAGCATTATCACTACACAGCTGTTGTAAACAAGTTTTACAATTTTTAAAAACCCATTTATTTAATTTTCTGATTATATATCCAGCGATGTAGGTATGCGTTAAATCTCTTAAATCTTCAGTAGTCTTCGTAGATTCAGCTACTTGTTTTTCTGGGAAGGCAAATTATGTGGAAGTTGGCTTAGGATATTCTTCTTGTTGAAATGAAAATAAATGTTTATAACTCATCAGACTGTCTTCATTGAAATCTTCGCAGTTTGCTCCCAGAGAATGCGAGGACACCAAATTGTTGAGAAGTAAAGTTTTATACGATGAAATGAATATACTGCAAGTTGGTTTTGAACACCCAACACTTCTTATAGCACCAAAGAAACATTCCAATGAATCTTGATTCAGATGTCTTGGGAGTAATGATTTTATTCCTTTATTCCAAAGAATTTTCGACAGTGTTTGAAAACCTAAAAAATAAAAATTAATAATTGCATTTCTAACTATTTTAAATCAAATGTTTATAAATTATTTACCTCTTATTGTTGTTGACCAATTTTTAAGTGTTGGTACTCTAACTGCTTTTCCATTCTTTCCAACAAATTGCATTGTTGATAATATTTTCAAACTATCTTGCCAAAGTTTATGATGAAAGGAATTTTGTTTCACAGATGTTCTATATATTTTGCCGTCAACTTGTTAATCGAATGAGCCATTTAAGGAATCGAACAGCTTATCAAAAAATAAAAAGGCAGCTGCTGTGTCAGAAGCTTTTGGGTCAATGATATTTTTAGCTAGAAATAAAAAAGTAATTAATTTCTGATATTTGAATAATAGTTAAGATGGAATCTTACAAGCAAGAAAGTTCATAACTGCAGATACCCGCTGACTGAACACTTGTGTGGCATTTCGAACCTTCATTTTTGGTACCTTTTCCGGTATAACATGGTTGTCAGTCAAACGATGAAGCACTTTACAGTCCGCTATGAGACTGTCAGTATCATACAATTGTCTTAAATGATCCCATTTAGCAATTCGTTTGACCCCATCAGAAGAGAAGCATAAATCTTTGGTCATTAAGTTATTTCTTGTACATTTTAAAAGATGGGGTACATCAAACAAATGTACAATAGGAATGCGTTCTACACCATCGTCAGATTTAACTTCAATTTCATAAATGTCATCCCGGTAATCTTTTTGATGTTTTACATAATATGATTTAGTTTCATTTTTCAAAATATTTATAGCACCTTCATTTGCACATCCTTGATCACATATTGTGGCAACTACACATAAACCAGTTGCTTGGACTTGACAAATTACCTATTGAAAACAATTATAGTGTATATTATATAATGAATATCATTTGAAATTCAAGATGGTATCATTACTTCTCTCAATTGCTGCACAAGATCATGTTGTTTGGTAGCTCCTTGGCAAAATGTATAGGATACTGGCTGCTTAAATTTTTTTTTAATTAAACGAACCATAAATACAAGAGCGTGATCAGCAAGCAGTTGACTCTTATTATCTCCAGAATCAACAAAACCATCAATAACATCAGTGGTCGAATTAAATTGCAGTCCACCATTTAAGCACACTTCATCAAATATAATTGAACAAAATCTACATAATAAGCAAACAAAAAATAATATAAATGAAATATTTGAATTATTTGTGTATATATATTTACCGCTCAATTGGTTTCAATTTCTTTACATTTTCTTTGAGTACACTCATCACAAGAGGGGAAATTCCAGGCCGAATAGATACCGTTGATAAAATTGTGTTGAGTGTCCTTTTACTAGGCAAAGTAAAAAGTTTTGATAACATCCCATAGCATTTAGGACTCCTTTTATACAATGATAGGCTTAACATTTTTTCATCAATACTAAATCTTCGTCTACGACTTGCCTTATTTGTCTCTCTAACCTGCAGTTTCATAAACAATGAAGTGGCTGCATTTATTTTATTTGAAGATTTATCGGTCAAATAATTATCATTAAGTGTTTCTGCTGCTTTCAGTCTGTCTTTAAAAAGACATTTTTGGCTGTTGGCACGCCTACATTTTTTTAACAAAATATTTGTTGCGTTATACAGTTTCAAACATTTTGGAGTAAGTTGCCTTTTATTTTTAACACCAATACTACATAACAATCCTGCAAGTAATTAAAACAAATTCATGTGATGATAGTAATTAAATACTAATATAGACGGTATTATCAAATATTAACTTTAAAAATAAATATATTATGAATGCTAACCTATAGCATTATTTGTCTTTTTAGCTTTTAATGAACTACTTGTTAGTTGGCATTACTATTGCCAACATGCATTGATATTACATCACCATCATCTACATAAAGCATTGCATATTTTATATTAAGCATATTAAGCAGTGTTGGGGAATAATTTAATATGATTATAATGTTACTACAATGAAACTTATTTTTAAGTTAGGTACCTACGTACTTTTTTGTAGTAACTTCCCAAACATTCAGCATACCGAGCATAAGCCATATAACTAATGTCTAAAATAATTATAAAATATAAGTGTTGAATATAAACTGAAACTTACTCATTACACGTAGTACGGATGGAGAAACTTTTAAATTTTTGCAATTGGAAGGTGTGTTTTCAAATTCATTTTCAAAAAGTTCACAGCCAGATACATTTAGATCATTAACTTCAGAGCCAGATACATTAATATCAGCAACTTCAGAGCCAGATACATTAATATCAGCAACTTTATGAATTTTGACATTTGAAGTACTAACATTTGCTGGTACTGTTATATCTTCTACTGGTAATAACTGTTGACCTGTATTTTATAAAAAAAAATTTACATATCTGGTGTCTACTATCTACTATATGCTTTGTGTTATACCTGGTAGATTCAATGTTGGATAGGCATTAACGTTGAGACGTTTTGTGCCCGGACTCGAACAACTGTCCTCAAAATGATCAGCACAAATTACCTTTTTTTGGTAAATAGATAATGCATCACTTTTATCCAAACCAATGATATCAATCCATTTTAGAAGTCTTTCCAAGTATCTGTTTGGATTTGGAAAACGATGGCATACTAGACCTAATAAAATAAAATCGTAAGACAAAAATGTTCATATATGGTGTATCGTGTATGTAAATGTGCCATGATGTACATTTTTGTTAATTAAATCATGAATAAACATATTATATTCGTATATTACCTTTGGATTTACAACCAATAATGACACATCTTGACATATTTTTATAATATAGAGGTTGTGGCGTTGACATGGTAAATAAGTACAAAACGTACAAATATTAACACGTATTATACTAATATATACCTACTATATATTATACTTGTCTATGATTATATTAAACTTGTCTATAATAATAATTATGAACACAACATTACACAACACAAAACGCAAGTCGGAAACACGCAGTCGGCAGTTAGAAAAATTATTTTCAAGTGTTACGCATGCGCTGTAAGATTGTCTATAAGCGCTCCCGGTGTTTGTATTAAGCATCAGCCGAATGGTACATATCAGGGTATAGGAGTCACACCAGCCTGGTACAGGTACCGCAGCGACCGGTCTGCGCTTTTGACAACCACCACCACGGGCTAAGAGCGCGACATCGCCAACTCTCCCACCTCGCCACTGTGGCAAGCCGGGACGGGAAGGCGAGTCGCGCAGTTCTCTCGACCACCAACGGTTAACGTTATCCAGGACGCACGTATGCCGTAAAATAATCCACGCACCGAAAACTCCGGTTCGACCACGCCGTGCGTTTCTGTTATTTTCTATCTTTATTTCCTGTTGTATTGTTAAATAAACGTCACAAGCGGACACTATTATTCACTTTCGGACGTGATGTCTCTTAATTTCACGATTGTGAATATCCCCCTCACATCATCTCCATACCACACCGAGACGGGCATACCGCAGACACCAGATCACCACCGCCGTAGCCGCGTCAAACTTCCATTTAATTAATATTTGTTGTTTCGAAAATATTTTAAGTTTTATTAAAAACAAAAATTATAATGAATTTAAAATGTCACTAAACGAACTACGTAAATTAATAAAAAAGGAATTACATGATTTGAATAATAATAATAATATGGAGCAAGACTAATTATTTTTCAAACATCGAAAATTTAAATCGAATATAATACTTACAAACTATTATATATTTATATATTATAGTACCTATACAGTGTTGTATAATAATAATAATAATATTGTATATATATATCAACGTTAGGCTGATTATTTTTTTAACATCCGGTAGGGGAGAGTGTTGTACCTTGGCACCATTTTTATAAAAAAAATTCTAGAACCTTTAATTTTGAATATTAAATGTTCATTTTTATTACTCATATAGACAATACACATAAGTATATGGTAATTTTTTTTAAAGGCCTTATATCAATTATTTTTTAAATTAAAATTTATTTTTTAAAAACACAAAAAATGGTCCAAGGTACAATATATATTGTACCTTGGTATTTGGGGTATTGTACCTTGGTTTGCATTGAAATATGCATACTTAATTTCAAAAATAATTTTATATTATGTATTTGATTAGTTATGAATGCCTAGTTATTATTTATTTCAATTATTATAGTTACAAAATATATTTATTATTATTTATAGATACCTACCTATAATATTACACAATAATAAGAAAGGTAAATAAAATAAATAAACTTCAGTCTCATGTTGTCTTTACCCTTTTAATACCTCATTTGCTTCTAGGCATAATAACTGTAGGTACTAATCTACAAGCAATTAAATAATAATTTTTAATGAAATACCAATTTATGAACAATTAATGGATGGTCCAAGGTACAATTTTTTTTTGGTCCAAGGTACATTCGAGTTATATTTTTATTAATTGTTCTTTTGGCCATTTTGTACATTTATATTGTAACAAAGGACCACACCATTCAATTAAATACAATATTTAACATAGATGAACACTTACCTTATTAATTTAAATGAACAAATTAAAATACAAAAAGTTGTGTTTTAAAATTCAAATATTATTTTTTTTGTGATAAGAAAATGATTTGCTGTTTATCAAAAAAATACGCGCATTTTTGCTATCAATTTCTAAATTATTTATTGTAGTAGGACTAATGACGTAAATTTCTTCCATGAGATTTTGTTTTCCCCCAATATTTTATAAAATATTTACATTAGTCCAAGGTACAAGCGGTCCAAGGTACAACACTCTCCCCTACCTATTGAATATCTTATCATAAAATATATGTATACCTAGTTTATATTATGATGTTTTTTTTATCGAATTTATTTAAATAGTGTTTAAATAATCATTATAAATGACCAAGTGTTGTAGCTCAGTGGGTTAACGCGTTTGATTTAAATGCCTTCTTGGTCGGATTGAAACTAGTCGGAGAATGTGTGGCGCCCATATTCACCTACTAATTTCATCAGGCTTTGAAGACGTTTACGGTAGATTGTATACCCACCTATGCAATTTATTGTAAAACTGTCGTTGACGTGCCGAATAAAGCACTTGGGTAACTTCACTGCCCACGAAAGCTTTGCAGATAAAAGAGTTCCGGCCTCCTTTTTTCCTAACGGGTATCTGCAAAGCTGGGAATGATTTTGTAGATTTTTTGCATTTTTTTCCGTTTTTTCTATCAAAATTATTAAAAATATTACGGTCGTATAAGTCCTATATTTCATTTAATATTTGATATTATCAAGTCGGAACAACACAGATATGTTTTATATGCTTATCTACACTACATATTAAAAGTTTACCCCCCGCTTCATATTTTTCATTTAAGTATAACTCCGTTGCTATTTATGTTAGAATCTTCATTTTTACATTAAACATTTTTGATTTTAATTCTTTATATAGTCCCCCTCATAGTATCATAGTGTAAGATCGTTTTCAAAGATTTTTGGATTTTAATGACGCGTGTAAGAATGGGACACGCGTTAAATATTGAACATTTTTTAATAGAACAATTCTATTAAAAAATTAAATCAATAATATTATTATATTCTAAGCATTTTGTGATCTGAATCTGTACGTCCCACCATGTCAAGACAACATATTTTAATATTTCCTAAATCTTGAACAACACGAATATCACGGAGATATTTGAAAAAATAAGTACCGGTTGTATTTATTAAATCATTAGCTATTTTACAAAAAGCCATGTTGGCGATTCTAGTATTTTAGAAGCATAAGGCTTTCCATCGTGTCCATTATCGACAATTTTATTTAGAATTTTATTTAGATTATATTTCATGATTTTAATATTTTTATTAGTAGTATTATAGTATTCATATTTACAGAACTTAACAAAGATTTCATTATTTAATGTTGATTTTTCTATTTCGTTTTGCATTTCATTTTCTTGTAACTTATTAAATTCTTTTATAGTTTTCATTCTTTTATTATAAATATCAATTCCTTTAACTAAGGTATTCAATTTCTTTAAAAATATTTTTTAATACACTATATTTCATTTCGATTTTAAATTATTAATATCATAAGTATTATGAAAAATATTTTGGGGGTTTTTGTATTTAATAAGTTTTGGTGGAGTTAATACTCAGGTGTATTCAATTTCTTTTTAATATATTATTTACATTTCGATTTTTATTTTTAATAGAACAATTCTATTAAAAAATATTATGACTATTATCGCATTTCAAATTTAATTATTAATAATTAAATTTTGCGGAAAATATTTTTAATATTTTTGCATTTCAATAATTTTGTGAAAAATATTTTAATTATTATTGCATTTCGATTTTCTGATCTTTTTGTACATTGTTTTCTTTGTGATCTTTTATTGATATAATATGAGCTGTCCCATATATACTACTTATATACTATATATATATATTAATGTTATGTGGTGGGGGAGGGTTGGTTTTATTTTCGCTCCCCCCTCTTGAACATCATGTATAACCGCCACTGATTACAGCTATATTATGTAAAATAGCTGTTGCTACAATGAGTGCTTGTGTTTTCAACACACGTAATCTAATACCCATAGCTAAAATTGAAAAACGACGTTTCCATACACCAAATATCCTTTCTATGGGATTTCTTGTTCGTATTTGTGACTCGTTAAACAAATTTTCCAAATTTATATTATTTGGATTCCATGGATATAGTCCGCAAGCTCTAAACCCATTTTTTAAAATGTCTAATGTTATGATTTATTTAAAAACATTTTGTAAAATTGGAGCAAAATCTACTTTAGTTACAGCCGTTGAACAATTTTGTTTCCTCAAATACTAACCTTCTTTGAGTGGACGAAAAGCAGCTACGTCGTGTCGGCTGGTTGTAATATCCTATATAGTTGAATTAGCGGACTCGTTCATTTCGCCGCGATTGTTTTGCCACCGATCATTTCACGTACGTCACACCAGCCCAGTCCATATTGAAATATGGTATTCTTTTTTATGTAACCTTTAGTATGTCATTTGTATGTATTTGTATGACCATCCCCACCATTTGTATGCCACTTGAAATCGAGTTATAACAAAAATAGAAGGGGTGGGCTGGTGAGATGTCACCCCAGCCCGCCCACCAACCAAATTCAAAATTTCTCCACACCATTCAATTGTACGCCATTTGTATGGATTTGTATGACATGTTTCAACCCTTAATTTTCAAAACTACCCTTGGGCGGGCTGGCGAGATTCATTTGATATGGAACTTTTAACTGATAATAAAAATATTAAGAGAATAAAAAAATCTAGTTAAAAAGGAAAATTATCTTTATTAGAAAAATCTTAAATAAAGAAAAATAATATAAATAGAATAAAAAAGCAATTTTAATAAAATAAAATTACGTTTCATAAAAAACTAAATCTAATTTGTTTGAAATATCTATTTCAATAAATAAAATCTAATTTAAATAAAATCTTCTATTCGGAAGACAAAAACTTAAATAAATAAACAATTCTTAAAGATATAAAAAAAATTTAAATGGAATAAAATATTCAAGTTAGATTTTTTATTCAAATTACTAACTATGTCGTTCACTAGAAGTGAACAAAATGCCAACAAAATGGCTGAAATACTCTTATCTAAGAGGTGAATGTTTACAAAATATAAATTATGATAAACTGTGATAATTTTATGGCGGGAATCAAAAACTATTAAATAGGTATGTATTACAAATTACAATATCATTATACACTTACTAGTTACAACACGGGCTAAGATGTACTTATACTTATATTTTTAATTTTATAGTATATCTTAATCCTTGACTTAAAATTAAGATTAAAAGTATAATTTATTTTAAAATAAAGTAAAACAAAAAAGATTTAATTTAATATTAAATATAAGAGAAAACATTATTAATATATATCTTGTACTTGGTGAAATTACAAAAATTGGTTAAATTAATAATATATTTATGTAATAACAAGCTTCTTCTAATTATTAAACGTTGAGTTCCAAAATAAATGACATTAAATGGTATAATTAAATTACAATTATTTTATGATCTTGTATTTATAACCATACAAAGGATGGAATTTACTTGTATTAACTTTAAACATACGGTATAATACAATATGCAGCTCTTAAGTTTTGACCAAAAGTTCAATCTTTAAACTCATGGTAAATTATATTAGTAAAATATGATTTAGTTTTGTTAAGAATGATTTTGATTAATTAATTTATAGTTTAGGGTAAAACATTGTTGTGTATAGGAGTATGTAAAACCACACATCAAAATCAAATACGAACATTAAATATAAAAATCTTGATTTAAAAATAATAAACTTATGTAATAATACATTTGCATTCAATAATAATATTTTTAATGCACTTCAATGTGATAATATTCCTTTGCAAGATAGACCCCATAAGATGGTATTAATTTCATTATGAGTTAAAAAATATCTAAGTATTCGACTCCATTCTTTTGGCAAAATGTTTTCAACAGAAATTTTAAATCCTGTTAGAAAAAGACAAATAAACAAATAACTTTTATGAACCAGTAGTAGGTATAAAATATTATATGAAGTATAGACTATAGGTATCAGTTTTATTTTAAATATTTGTATTATTATTAAATTAATTAATATACTAGTTTTGTTTTATTTACTTGAAATATTTTATATTTATTACTATAATATGTAGCACTAGTATAGATACAAGTTTTGTTTTATTAATTTTTAAATATTTTATGATTATTATTATACCGGTTTTATTCATTTGAAATATTTTAAGATTATTATTATAGGTACTAGGTTGTATACCAGTTTTGTTTTTTTTTGTTTTAAACATTTATTATATTATTATTAAATTAGGTAGTTTACCAGTTTTATTTTATTGATTTTAAATATTTTATTATTATTATTATTATACTAGGTATACTATTGTCTATTAGTAGATAGGTAGGTACCAGTTTTATTTTGTTTTTTTTTTTTTAAATTAATTTTAATATTAATTAAAAAATGTATTATACCAGTTTTGTTTTATTGATTTTAAATATAGTTTTTCAAAAATAATAAATGGATGTAAAATTTTTACTTAATTAATTCAGATTGTTTTTAAAAATATTTTACAATAGAACAAATTTTTATAGAATAATGTAATATTCACATGCACCATTACATAATTTACATAACTGTTGAATAAGCTAAAAGTTGATAATATGTATTTAAGACTTATGTAAGTAAGTTAAGTTATTAAAATCATGAACTAACTATACAACATTACAACTTAAATTTTTAAAGTTTAAATTTATAATTTATAATATTGAATATTCTCATATTATGACAAATTGATAACAATAATATCTTTATCATTGTTATGAAAATGTAAACATTCAACTCTTAGATAAGAGAATTTCGGCCATTTTGTTGGCTTCAAAAACATTTCCAAGTTATCTATCTAGTATTTTTTTATATATCTGTGGTCACGGACTAAGATATACAGGAGTGGAAACGAATGAGCTGGCGGAGTGCGGGGTCTGGGCCAAATGTACAACGGTTCCTTTCTGACGCCTGTACAACCGCGACCGCTCTGCCATCTATTGGCAACTATTTTAAGCCTATAAATAATCCCTATGTTACTGTATGAAATAATGAAATATATAATAAACTTTAGACTTGTTATACACATCTTGTATCTAATTTTGTTTCTTGAATGTGTATAATATATTTTATACTAAACAACTTAATCTAAGATATATTATACTTTATTTGTATGTATATGTTATTAAATTAAGTACAGAATAGGTACTGAGCAAGTATTGACCATACATAAAAAGATTATTTTAGTCTATTCTGTGAATCCTATCTAAAATTCATTCTATGTTGTACTTTTTTATTACCAATATTTCAATAGTAGGTACCACGAACTAAGATATCTTAGTATATCTTAGTTCGTGGTAGGTACATTACATTTATTTATTATTTAAGATAAATTACCAAAATGCCTAGGCTTTGTAGTGTAGATCAATGCCATATTTTGAAAAACAAAATTAAATGTACATTGTTCAAAGCACCAAAAAAAGTTAATATTTTAACAGCATGGAACGAAGCTGTCTCTAAAGCTAATGGTAAAAGTTCCATTGCTCATTATGTTTGTCAAAATCATTTTTCAGCTGCAGATTTAATAAGTGTATATAACAACTATCCAGGAGATTTAAATGTATGTTAAATTTTATATTTATGCAATTTATGATCTATTTTACAATCAAGTTACTATTAATTTTAGTCAGTATGTAACTTAGCAATTTGACATTTGTAGTGTTGTAAAGATAATTTTTAAAAGTGTTTAAAATGTTACTCAAACTACTCAAACATTTTTTTTTATATAGGTACTAGGTAGTAGGCACTAGGCACCATAAATAATAATTACAATTTAATAATTTAACAATTAATTATTAAATTATTATGTAATGCACTTACGTACCTAGATGGCGTTAAGATCGACGTTGTACCAACTAGCGTTGTACATTAGTTCCATTGATAACGCCGTCGTTTCCAGTCCTGTATATCTTAGTCCGTGCTGTGGTGCAAAGACGCTTCTTATCATTTGCTGCCTATGTACTTAAGATAGATCATGTCCCTCATGACTACTTCCCGGTGCTCACTGAACTACATCTAACTTCACTGGTTGATAGAAGAGCAACTGCTAATCTATCATTTTTACGAAAGCTCCTGGACGGATCAATAGACGCCCCCACTCTTCTCTCCAGTATCAATTTTAAAGTACCACAGTGTTCCCTCAGTTCTTATACAACCTTCTCCATACTAATTGCTCTACAAACTACGGCCATAATAATCCTATCTATCATATGATGCGCATAGCAATTGAACAACCATCATTCCCTACCTAAACTAATTTTATTGTTATAATATTGTTATTTACTGTTCTATTAAAAATGTAATTATTAATATTTAAATATTTAAATGTAATTTTATACTTAGTGTACACTTGTAATGTAATTGGGCTCTGCCCGTAATGTTTGAAATAAATAAATAAATTACTTGTTTTTTAATGAATTTAAATTTTTTGTCACCAACTGGGCTTTTTTATTTTGTGTTCAAGTATTTTAATTCAAATTACATTTCTTATTAAACTTTGTGTTATTTTATGAAATGTATATTTTTTAATTCGTTTTGGCTTTTTATCCAAATTTCATTTTTTTATTCAAATATTAGTTTTTATTATAATTCTATTTTCTTATTCCATTTAAATTTTTAAGAGTTTTTTATACATTTAAAATTTTGGATTCAGAGTAGACTTTATTTTACTCAAATTTGACGTTTTATACCAAATAGATTTTTTATTAGTTAGATTTTTTTATTAAATATAGTTTTTTTATTCAACTATGCCTTTTATGGTTATTATATATATTCTTTTTAATAAATATAAAATTTTTTGATACTACTGCCAATATTGTCATCAAGACAATGCAAATATAAATATCATTTTTTTAATACTTATATCTATTATACCTACCTAATAAGTGTTATGCTAAAATTATATTTTTGACTTATTTTGTCGGTACACTAATATCAATACTAATATATAATAAGTAATAGCTGGAAAAATATTATTATTTTTTAACTCTATAGTGTGCAATTATTAAATCTTTACGTAAGGGTTCCTAAACTTTAAAATTCAATAATTTATAATTGGCGGAAAAAGGAATAACGTTTTTTCTGATTTGGCGGAAAAAGGTATTGGCGGAAAACGGAAAGGTAATTTTCGGCGGAAACCGTTGACACCACATACCAGTTACAGTAGTTAACCTATAATATATTATTAAAAATAAAATAATATTTTTTACAATAATTTTTACATTTTTCAAGTTTATTTTTTTAATTATTTCTGTTATACTAATTATATTTGAAATTAAACTAAATTATTAATATTTTTATTTTATTTGAAAATATTTAATATTCAATTGTATTTCACATAATATGAATTAATTTGATATTAAATATTATGTTATTTCATTAATCATTAATCATCAACATTTAACTTACATGTTATCCATCAGATTATTCAACAAATCTTCAATTTTCAATGTTTTCAGTTTGTTGACGTCGATTAGGAGGTAGTAAAAAAAATGAATTGTCACATACACAAATTATTTGAGAATTAGTTATATGACTTAATAGTTTACTAGTGATATTTACCTGTAAATAAATAACATATATTAACAATCATAGTATTACAAATATATTATAAACACAACATAAAGTTCTGAATTATTATTTTTTAAACTTTATTTAAATTTCAGATTATTGGTTATACTTTATACATTTTACACAACACAATTTAATTTAATATTTAATATTTCATTATTAATTTGATTTTCATTTCACTGAAATTTGAAAATTATGTGTTAGACATATTTATTTTTATTTGATTAATAACTTACATATAATAGCAGGTATTAATCTACTTGTTTGTTGAACAAATCTTCACGTTTACGTTGAATAGATAGTGTTGAAGATGAATTGGTACATACACAAATTGTTTAAAAATTTGTTAAATAACTGTAATCATAGACCTAACAAACTCTAGAGTCCAATGAAAAATGAATCTGTATTTATATATACTATCATATTTATTGAAATTATACAGAACATCATTGAACCACATCATACTAGTTAATAAATTACTAATATTAGATGGTCTGATGATGCAGTTATTATACATAGGTATAGATGTTTTTTGTATAGAATAGGAATTAATATGTAGATAAAAAGTTTACAATTATAAAGAAAAGTAGGTAATCTGATAAAATGATTAGAAAGTGCAACACAATCAGGGGCGGACTGGCCAGGGAGGCGAAGGGGCAATCGCCAATTGTAAAAACAGTTTAAGAATAACATTCCAGGACCTGACTGGGCAAAATCATTCCTTAAACGTCATAATTCTACATTAACCATACGTTTATCTGAGAATATAAAGCTCTAGATCAAATATTTCAATTGAAACAATAACACATTTTTTTAATGAGTTAAGCCAAACCTTGGAAGGTGTACCCCCAGATGCTATCATCAATTATGATGAAACCAACCTTACCGATGACCCTGGAAAAGTAAAAGTTATATGCCAACGTGGTACTAAGCATGTGGATTATTTATTGGACCCTTCAAAAGCTAGTACGTCTGTTATGTTTAGTGGGACAGCTTCAGGTGTCATGTTGCCAGTGTATGTTGTGTATAAATCTGAGCATTTGTACCCTAGTTGGACATACCATGGTCCACCAAAAGCACGTTTCAACAGATCCAAGAGTGGTTGGTTTGACATGAAAATCTTTGAAGACTGGTATTTTGAAGTAGTTTTGCCATATTTCAGGACTATAAATGCTAACAAAAAGGTCATGATTGGTGATAATTTGGCTAGCCATGTGTCAGAAGAGGTAATCAAATCATGTGCAGAAAATGGTATAAGTTTTGTTCTTCTTCCCCCTAATACAACACATCTGACACAACCACTCGATGTGGCATTTTTCAGACCTCTTAAATTAAAGTGGAGAGATGTCTTAAGAAGTTGGAAAAATAAAAACATTAGTACCTTGCCTAAAACTCAATTTCCAGGGCTACTTAAAAATGTAATAAATGAACTAAATATATATAATAATATATCAACTTATTTAAAATCTGGATTCGAAGCTTGTGGTATATTTCCCCTAGATGCTAACAAAGTTATTAAAAGATTGCCTTCAATTGAGAAAGATAACAATGATTGTACCTGGATAAATGGATTTGAAAACATATTAAGTGAACGTCGTTTTTCAAAAAGTTCTAACCATCCAACACCAAAACGTAAACGATTAGATGTTGTCCCTGGAAAGAGTATCACTGTATTTGAAGATCCAGATGATCCAGATCCATTACAACCCGAGTTAGAAATTGAAAGTCCTATAGTTATAAGTGTTATAACTATACCAGCAAGTAATGAACCAGTTGCAAGTTCTTCTCAGGTTAATAGTATGTCTACTATCAACATGTATGATTCAGATGATGATGAAAACTTTAAAAAAAAACTTAAAATAAATGAATTTGTTTTGGTGAATTGTTTGTATGGCGAAGGAACAAAAAAAAAAGCTTATAAGATGTTTCCAAGTATCATAAAAGCAGTAGGAAAGTCAATTAAAGGAATTGTTTTCACTTGTCTTTTTTATGAGACCTTTCAAAGGGTCAAGCAATACATTTGTTTTTACATCTGTGGATGATATTGCTGAAGTTTTTGAAGAAGACGTGGTGTTACGCCTTAAACTTATAAAAGAGCAAAGAGGTCGCTATACATTTGATCTTTAAGGTAGGGATGGCACCTACCTTTCTAAGATTCTATTTGCTACATTGATTTTGAATGACTGTACTTATAAAGTAAATTTTAAGTCTGACTAACCTTAAGTTAATTTAGTTACCTGAAAACTTAAATATTTAAAAGTTCCTATCAATTGTTTTTTTTTTGTAATATTGTTAAGTTTTTAATACTATGCAAGGTTATTGTATATTTATTTTCTACCAAAAAAATGTAATTTTGTTTATTAATTGTTTAAATTTATAAAAGTTTGTTATTGTGAAAAGGTTTGACAATTATTTTAATTTTTTTTTTTGTATTAGTTCAAGTTGAATATATGAAAATACATTTTTAAAGATTGCATTTTTACTTGTATCCGTATTTAGTTATGAACAATAGATAATTTTGATTACTCTTTCATATGTAAAATTTTGTAAGGAACACATTTTTTATATTGTGTTTTGCCCCAAGATAGCCTCGTTAGGCTCAAAATGAGTTTTTCTGCAAAATTAAATAGTTGCCCCAAGATACGCCCTTAAAAGGGTAACTTGGGGCAGCGACAAAAAAAAATATATAAAATCAGGAATTCTTCTTCTTCTTCTTCTTCAGCTTATCGGCCCATTAAGTGCCATCGCTGCCATCACCAAACCTCTCCATTTCTCTCTATCGTATGCGTCGTCAAAAGATGGCGCTTCCTCTATGCTTTTTATATCTTGAGCTATAACGTCCACCCATCGGGTCCTTGGTCTTCCTAATGGACGTTTTTTATTTATTGTGTTAATTAAAACTTCTTTTATTACTTGTCCATCCGCTCTCCAAACATGACCGAACCATTCCAGACGCTTGCTTCTTATATATGCAATAATATTTGGCCTGTTATATAACTCCTGTAGTTCTTGATTATTCCTTCTTTCATAAGTTTGCGATTCTGCATCGAATTTCGGGCCGTATATATTTCTCAGTACTTTTCTTTCGAAGGTCATTAGCCGTTTGCTGTCTCCTTTGGTCAGTGACCATGTTTCACTCGCGTATGTGATTATTGGTCTTAGATAGCTATGATACAGTAGTGTCTTTGAATTACGTGACAGTAGTTTTGATTTAAGGAGTCTCATTATGCTATAGTAGCATCGATTGCCACATGCTATTCGATCATTGATTTCTTCATGCATGTCGTTGTTGCTATTTATGTTAACACCTAGGTACTTAAATACCTCCACTTTCTTGAAACTATAATCATCTACTGTTATGTGGTCTGTGTTTGGGCTTCTTCTTGCTACCATTAAGTATTTCGTCTTTTCCTCATTTACACGCAGCTCTATGGTTTTACTTTCTTTCAAGAGTTTGGACGCAGTATTCATGACTTCGTCTCTAGTTTCTCCCATTACCACAATGTCATCTGCGTATGCCAATATTACTCGTTCCCCACATATTTCCATCTTTCGACCGTCCCATACTTCTCTCATTGCTTTTTCTAATGCTAGATTAAACAAGGTGGGTGATAGAGCATCACCTTGTCTAAGGCCTGATTTTACCTCAAAAGTTTCAGACATTTCTTGAAGGAAACGGACTCTGCACACAGTTCTGTTGTTACACCCTTTTATAAGGCTTACGTACTTTTTAGAAATGCCTAGAACTTCCAGTGCTTCCCATAGTTTGTCCCTATTAATGCTATCATAAGCTTGCTTATAATCTATAAATATAAGGTGCAGTTCTTTATCAAATTCATAGAACTTAGCCATTATCTGTCTCAGTGTAAAAATATGGTCCAATGTCGATTTACCTTTTCTAAAGCCGCTTTGATACTCCCCGACTATTTCGTTAACATATGGGTTAATCCTTTCTAATATTAATGACGTATACACTTTGTAACACGTGTCTAAGAGAGATATACCTCTGTAGTTCTTTGTCTTGGTCGGGTCCCCCTTTTTTAATATAGGACATATTACTGCAGTATTCCAGTCCTCTGGGAGGGTTTCTTTATCCCATATAATTGAGATCATTTCCATAATTTCTCTTCTTATTTCAGTACCACCTTTTTTCAGTAGCTCAGCCACTATATTGTTTTCCCCAGGTGCTCTATTGTTCTTAAGCTTATTAATTATATTGTCGATTTCTTCTCGTTCTGGTTTTTCTATCATTGGTTCTGCTGTATGGTAATAGATCGTTTCGTTGCCTTCCTCTACTACTGGTTGATTTAAGAGCTGATTAAAGTATTCTTTGAAATGGCTCACTACCTCCTTCTCTTCTGTGATTAGGTTTCCGAGATCATCTGAAAGTATTCTTGTTTGTGGTTTGAAACCAGCTTTGATACTTCCGCTTTCTTTGAAAAACTTTCTAGTATTGGATCTATTCCTTTCAATTTCCTCTATCTTTTTCTTTTCATGCAACCGTTTCTCTCTCCTCAAAATTCTGTTTGTCTGTCTACTTTGTTCTTTGAAAATATTAATATTTTCCTGTGAGGAATTTTGCAACATTCTCTTTCTCAGTTCATTTCTCTTGGTTACGGCATCACTACATAAATCATTAAACCAGTCTTTTTTTCGCTGCTTATTCTCCATTCCCAAAACTTGATTTGCACTGTTAGTTATTACATGTTTTATTTGTGTCCATCTACTGTTTACACAAACGTTCTTGTCATTCATCTTTTCTATGTGACTCTTAGTTCTTTCTAGGTTGTGTCGTAGATTTTCGGCATACTTTCTACTTATTTCGATATTTTCTAACGATTGTATATTGAATCTTTCTCTGGCTTTTTTCGATGCCATTCTCCATTTCACTGATAGTCTTATAATGAACTTTGCATACAGTAGGTAGTGGTCGGTATCTGCATCGGCTCCTCTATACGATCTCACCTTCTGAATGCAGCTACCATGCCTTTTGTTTATTAGTATGTGGTCAATCTGATTTTTCGTCCTACCATCAGGTGACTTCCATGTATGCTTATGTATGCCTTTCCGGGGAAAATATGTGCTACTAATTATAATGTCTTTCGAAGAAGCAAAATTGACCAGTCTGGTTCCGTTGTTATTACTGATGTTATGTAAGCTGTCTGGTCCTATTGTTGGTCTAAACCTATTTTCTTTTCCAACTTTCGCATTGAAATCTCCTACTACCATTTTTACACAATGTACCGGTAAACTATCATATAATGCTTCCAGATCTTCATAAAAATTGTCTTTAAGGTCTTCATTTTTATCTTCCGTTGGTGCATAGCAGTTTATTATGACTAGGTCAAATAGCCTACCCGCTATTCGGATGTAGCAAAGCCGATCTGAGACTGCTGAAAAATGTTTTATGCCTGGTAGTATTTTGTCCTGTATCATAAAACCCACTCCATTTTCATGTTTACCATTTTCAGATCCGCTGTAGAAAAGAGTTATATTTTCTTTTTTGATATTCCCGTTACCAGTCCATCTGATCTCTTGTATAGCTAATACGTCCAGATTATACTTGTTTTGTTCTTCAAGTACATATTTTAGAGCTCCAGGTTTGTTCAAAGTTCTTACGTTCCAAGTTCCCAAATTTAGTCCATTTTCCGATTCCAGTTGTTTACCATGATTGATCCAGTTCCGAGGCTTATTTGATGGTTTCTTAACGGTGAAAAAGTTTTATAAGGTCGAGTTGTTAGCCCGACGCTCAACCGCCATGCTGGAGGACCAGGCTACCCCAACCAATTAAGGTAAGGGCAGGGCTACTGCAGTACACGTATTAAGGTGCACTGGGCGATGGGAGCGCCACATTCCCTACGCCTCAGCTCGGGGCCCCGGGTTCGCTAAGCCCGTAACACTAGGTGTTCCCCTGAGGGCAAATCAGGAATTAAGTACACAAATTTAAATTGTAGTAAATATTAAACAAGAGATCAAGAGAAAACTTTTGATATGAATATTGAACCCATACAATGATTATTTATTGAGATATAGAACTTCAAAGTCAAAAAGGGCCCCAAGTTAGGCACTTCTACGGCATCTCTAGGACTAATGGGGTCAGCTATATCAGCTTTTTCCATTTTTTTTGTATATATTACTATTTATCCAATCACATTCCCATTGTTCAATAAGATTATAATCTGATTATAATCTACAAAAAAATGGAAAAAGCTGATATAGCTGACCCTATTAATCCTATAACCTGCATTTTTTATTATTTTACTTCTTTCAATTGTTTTTTGATACAAATCATCCATTGTTTCATGGTTTATATTATTTATAGTTTCTCTATCTCTATAACATTTAGTACAACCGTGCCAAAAACATCCATGATATTGATAAACTGTTTTTGATTTTTCATCATAACCATCTACTTTAGATCCTGCTATTATTTTTTCACCACCATTTAAAGCGTGGTAGATATTTATGTTATTAAAATGCTTTAACCATGTTATAGATTGCTTTGAATAATTTTCGTTTTTCTCTTTATCTAAAACAGCTATAGTATCGTATAACAAATATTTTGATCTATAGATAGCCATACAAACACCTGCTATAGTTGTATAGCAAAAATTATCAATATTAGCTATTTTTAAAAATTGTTTTCTAAGATCTAAACAACCTCTTCGTTCGATATCCACATCTGAAGTACAGTATGCCTCTATTTCTTCTTTTAAATTAAATATATAATTTTCATTAATTTTATCATTATACCATTTTTCAAATTCTAGTTTATTCTCTGGCTTCATTGTTTCAAATCCATAATATTCTTTATCAGGTAATATACCAATATAATTTTGATTTTCTACTGTATTAAAGAAACGCGGAAAGTAACCTTTTTTTCAGTTCTTTAAGACCAAAAGTTTTGGGAAAACTACTTAGTGGACCATGAATAAAATTAGAACCATTGTTTTGTACCATTATAAATTTTAAATGGCTTTGTAGTATTATCAACCAAGTATTTTAAGATAAATTGTGAATCATATCCTTTTGCATAATGTACTATAAATGTATATCCCTTATAATCCTTGGATATTATATGTTTACAAAATTCTTCATTTGTATCAAACATGATTTTATTTCCTTCAAAATCATGAGCAATTATTTTATTTGCGATATGAGTTCCTGTTTCTTGTTGAGCTTCATAATCAAAACACAAATATTTTTCTGGATAAGTACATTTAAATGGTTTATTTGTACCACCACAATTTGTACATGTTGCTAAGCATTTACCTCCTTATGCTAATCTAGGCTGCATATAACATTGATGTTAATTTATTTTCACTTCTTCTTGGCAATTTCTACATTCTCTATATCCACATTTATGTATATTGTCTATATCACCCAGCTTAGTAAATCTTTTACATATTTGATTACAATCAATACATTTAAGTGCATACATACATACAGAAAAATGATCATCTAAACATTTTTGATTATAACAATATTTGTTACATTTTTGGCAATATAATTTATTTTTTGTACTACTTAAATGTTCAGGCCTCGTACACAATTTACATACATTTTTATCTTTAACACATTTATGTTCATTTTTATTTTTATATGTTTTATTACACTTTTCACAATAATAAGAAGAACCATAAAAGCCTGCCATTGATTTAATAACATCAAAATGATTACCGTTTTTATACAAATAAATTTTAGTTTCTTTATCATCACCTTTATAAATTAAAACATTTAAACTTTCAGCACAAATAATATTTATTTGGATATCTAGTATTTTTTCCACATTTTGAATATCATCCAATGTAAATCCTTCTTCATTATATTCTTTTAACATATTACATAATTTTAAAGCTAAATCTTTTTGAATTTTTCTACCCATCTTCAATTGTTTAATTTTATTGGAATCTAATTCATGATCTAAAATATTATTTGTTTGAGTAGATAATGCAACGACAATAGCTCTTGGACAACATAAATTATCATCATTATTAATCTTAATAATACTTATTTTAGTATGGATATCGTTTGCTAAATTTATTATTTTATTTCCTTTTGAGCCTCTTGGTATGTTTACTATTTGAACTTGAAAAGTAGTTTCTGTAATATCAATTTCTTCATTTGAAGTTTATAAGCCATCAACTATAGATTTTAAGTTTACTATGATATCGTCAGATCTCATTCCAGTATATATGGGAGTTTTTATATTTGGATTAAATAATGCAATACTTATTCTATCATCTTTTTTATATGCTGAATTGCTATTAGCAAGTTTTACCATTTCATTTAAAGCTTTATCTATATAATTAATTTTGTATTCTGAATTACATTATTTTAGATCTTGTAATAATGCTTGTTTAAAACTAATTTAATAACCAGTTTTTTATATCCTAAATTTATTTTGGACTTGTGGATTCAATTGAATTACGTCTATCAAATCATAAACTTTTGGTCTTCTTTCTAATGAAGTATTAAAATAATTTTCTTTAGTAAACAATGATTTATCTAACTTAAAGATGGGATTTTTATCTAACATTTTCAATGCAGCTTGCTTTTTTATATATTCTATTAAACAATCTTTTTTCATTTTATAAACATTTTTTATATCATATTGCTTTGCTATTAACTTAAGTTCAGGTACTTTCATTTTTCCTAATATAATTTGATTCTGTGGAGGCATTTTTATTAATTTATTGTATACAATTTATTTTATTTATTTTTATTTATAAAGAAAAAATTTTATTTTATTTTATATTATTTATGGAATTTATTTTTTAATAACAAAATTATTTTTATAATTTTATATTAAATGTTCTCTTCATTCATGTTCTCCGTTCTCTTTTTATGATAGTTTGATGTTAAATGTACAATATAGCATCTCAAATAAATTTTTTTTCCACATTCGCATATTTTAAAATCATTATTAACTTTGGCTTTCATACAAGTCTTACACCACTTTTGATTTTTACTAAATTCATCAGTTTTCTTAAAATCTTGATATTTTGTACATAAATAAACTTCCTCTAATTTTAAAGATTGTAAGAATGAGTTATTATTATACATCATCTTTTCATAAAGACTAATAATTTTGCTGTTACGATTCATTGTCTTATATTTAATTTAATTTTTATTTATAAAGAAAAAATGTTGATATATTTATTTTAATATCAATGTTATTGTATACACTATGGTATTTCAGGGTGTATGGAAATACACCCTAAAGATATTAAAAATAAATATAAATTAGTACTATTGTAAATGAATTTGAGGTGGCTGGTTTGAAACCAGTCACTTATAATATTATATTATATTATAGCAAAAGAAATATTAATAACTGAGAATTTATCGGAATTTATGGATTTTTATACAAAACCTGACGTACCCCTAATTTCAGGGGAACGTAAGATTAATAAAATTAAAGAGAATTTTTAAAAAATAATGATATTTTGTGATATGAATGACGCGTGCCCGAATGGGGCACGCGTTAAATATAGATATAAAATGCATACATTTTTAAAAAATAATGATATTGAATTTTAACAGATTTGTTTAGATTTTTTGTAATTTTTAACAGGAAAATATAAGGTCGGTTTTTTTTAATGTTTTTTCAATGTTATTTTAGATATTTTTTTATTCTTTTTTGTGTTTTTTATGCTTTTTTATGTTGTTTATGCTTTTGTTAATGTTTTTTATTAATTTTTTAAAGATTTTTTAAGGTGTTTTTTTGTAATATAAAATACTACTTACCCTATACTACTTATTATTATTTTTGAATATTAATTGTCAAAACCTTTTTTTTGTGTTATATAATATATTTAATCAATGCCATTATGATTATAGTAGGTATTCTTAGAAATATACTGCTATATAAATTATAACGAAATGGTTGCAGGCTGTAGCCGCGTACGCAGCTATAGCTACGAAGTATGATCGATACCGGTCGTTGGAGGGTGATTCCAGTAAACATGCGAATGCCTACACTATAGTACAAGCTCTACTATAGTATAAAATTAAATATAATAATAATATGTGGCGTCTTTTTTTTCCGTGCACAAGCAGGTGTGGGTTGCACTATTATGAGACGCGCGTCTCGTCGACCGCTGTTCAATGTTCATATCTATTTTTATTTTATATTATTAAATAATTTCGCTCGCATATAATATAGTTACTACCTATTACTATACGCATATCATTATTAAAATTAATTTTGTTATACGTTTACATTTTTTTAATTATCATAATTTATAATCGTATTTCATGAATTGTTGCGTAGTTTATATTATTAATTTAAAATCCTAAAATGTCAATAACTATTTTAAATATTCATATTAAGTCCTTGCGGGTTAGGACTTATATGTTTGTATTATTATTATCTAATGTTCATGATTATAACATTGGATAATTGGATGATACCCGTGAATACACAACTAATGATCAGTATTATATTTAAACTGAATAAGTAATAAGTAATAGGCTATAGCCAATATATGTACTCTAAATAATAATATGGGGAAACAGCTATATACTGCAGTGCACAGTAGCTAACAGGGCACATGCTGGCTAGCAGCTATACTAGAATTAATGGAGACGAACTTTTACCAAGCAATAAGCATTAAATAAATACTTTAACGAATACATTAACAATGTAATTTTAATTTGATGTTTGGATAGTATTAACTTAACAACCTATTATTAATGCTTATAAATCTAGGCTTAATAAGCATTATTTATGATACTCTATTTAAATGTTAGTCATTGTAAGTTTATTCAGCATTTAATACACATTAACTTTTTAATATTTATAATCTAATCTAAATCAAGTGTTTATATAGCACTAAGAATTTACTTTAATGTAAACGTTTAATTATTAACACTTAAGCTGGTTACACACCTAGCGTTTTCGACGCAGCGTTTAAAACGCTGAATTCATATCTTACACACCTACGGTAGCGTACATTAGCGGTTTTCAAATAAGCGGGAAAAATATTTTTCACCTTGCATGCCTTGCAACTTGCAATCGTTCAGTACTCGGGTTTCGTTCAATACCATCACACGACCACGGAATATTATTTTTTGATTTTTATTAAAAAATGGACGCTTTAAACAATTTAAATGATGTAGAAGCTGTCTGTCTAGTGTATTCGATGTATAAAATGAATAAAAAACAAAAAAAAGATAAAAA
Source organism: Macrosiphum euphorbiae (assembly GCA_949089665.1). Classification (NCBI taxonomy): domain Eukaryota; kingdom Metazoa; phylum Arthropoda; class Insecta; order Hemiptera; family Aphididae; genus Macrosiphum; species Macrosiphum euphorbiae. Next base: position 38,331 of record CARXXK010001030.1, read on the forward strand.
AAATAAACGTCGTTGGTGGGTACATCCACTTAACTTAAAAAGGCCGCGCGAAGGACAGTTTCAAGTAACCTTTATGACATTGAGGCAATATCCGGAAGAGTTTTTTAAATATTTCCGTATGTCAATTAAAACATTTGATGAGCTGGTAAGTATTGTACAAGTATAAAGAACTTGCACTAAATTATTATTATATATTTTAAAACGGGTTCTGCTTATATATTTAAATTGTAATTGATTATTCAGTTAAATATGATTGGAAGACAGTTGCAAAAGCAAGATACTGTGTTACGTTTATCTATTCCACCTGAAGAAAGGTTGACCGTTACATTAAGGTAAATAAGTATGCAATTAACTATCAAAGTATAAGCTTAGTGTAAAAAATATATGTAGTAAATACTTGTACTTATAAGTTGTAGTTCAATACCTACAAACAACGCGTATAATTAAAACAACAAAATGTTAAATGATATTAAATTAAAATTGTATTTTACAATATTAAATAAAAATATTAATATAAAAAAAAATTATCCTTCAAATTTAATATTGTACCTAATGTACATAATATTATTATAACAATATAACTAATAAAAAATATTTAAAAAAAAATTATAAAATTATTTTTTATAAATTATATTGTATTTTACAATATTAAATAAAAATATTAATATAAAAAAAAAGTGATCCTTAAAATTTAATATTGTACCTAATGTACATAATATTATTATAACAATATAGGTAATATTAAATATTAAAAAAAAAAATTATAAAATTATAAAATTTTACAAATTTTACAATTAATATAAAAAAAAAAAAATGAAACTTCAAACATAATATTATTGCATTTCAACAATATATAAAATATATTTTGTATTTTAATTAAGAATGTTCGTGATAGCTAGAAAGACTGTTGTGGTGTGTTTGAGTATGTGGCTGATTTTGGGGTAGATTAACAGGAGAATGGGTAGCCTGAGAAAATTGTACATTTTGCTTATTCTGCATATAATGCTGAGGCACAGGGGCAAACATGGGAGACTGATAAGGAGAATTAATATTGTGGTGTGAAATAGGAGATGAGTCAGTGAGTATATTTAATGGTGTCTGAGAGGGACTTGGAGAATAACCTTGAGAATATGAAGAATGAAAATCTGTTTGTGGATTATTAGAAATTTGACTTATTTGTTGAATGCTATTTAAAAAATTAATATATAATTGAGTTTTTTTGTCCTGTGAGAGTTGTTTAATTTGTGGCAACAATGATAATAGAAATAGCTTGTCAGGGTCAGTTTCTTCTCTTGGTCTGTTACGTAAATAGTCAATCAATTTGTTTTCAAATGCGGTTTCATTTTTGGTACTTTTAGTTTTGGATTTTTTACTGATGGTAGGTGAGTATGGACGTTTGTTACTTTCAGTTTCACGGGACTCTGTGACATTGGTGTATGTTAAATTATTGTTTTCACTTGATTCAAAGGAGTTTTCTATTTTTTTACCTTTTCTTTTAACATACATATTGCTGGTTGAAGGAGATTGAACAGCTACTTCACTCTCATTCAAGCCAACCATCAATATTTCATCTTCTCTTTCACTATCTTGGTCACTAAATTCTTCGTTACTCGATTCACTTGAAATATTGCTTTCAGTCCTACCAAAAAAAAAAAAAAATTTTAATAATATCTAAATACTATTTTTACTTTGACCTAATTAATTACTTTCTGTTTTCCATTGTTGGACGCAAAAATTCCAATACTTTGGCATAAGTATAACATTTGGTACTTTTAGCAGAAATACCAGACTTAGAAATACATTTTCTTCGAAAATTGTCTTTCAAATTTTTCCATTTTTTTTGCAGTTCTAGAACTATAAAACAGTCATTTATTTCAGTAATATTTTAGTATCTTTTTTTTGGGTGTAACAATGATGTGTTTTTTGTGTCGTAAAAAATATGTTTTTAAAAATGGTATTTGACTTATTTTGAGCGGTTTACGGACATTTTCAGTTTCCAATTTTTTTTAGTTTTTTACTATAAATATCAATAAAATTTTATTTATTGGGTAAAAATTCTTAAAAATTTAATAGAAGGCCCCTAATATATTGTTTCAAAGCTACATGAAAAACATTTTAAAGTTGACAAAATACGTAAAAATGACAAAAGTTTGCAAATTACTTTGAGTTAGAAATTCATAAAAAATTTTATTTTTAAATCTAAGATTTGAAAATGTAATACAAGATTCCTCATAAGTTTGTCTACCTTTATCAAAAAATAAAAATTCTATAAGAAAGTCAAATTAAATTTTTATGAGCGTTTTAAATTCAAATTTTTACAACATTGGATATTCACTCGATTTCTCATGTAGCGATTTTCTTATTTGGTTGTAATTCAAAAACAAAAGCTGTAGATGCATGAACATTTCACTGTATGTTTATATTCTCATTTCCTATCGATCATAAGATTCATAATATTTGGATTTGTTTTGAGCTGTTTACAGACATTTTCAGTTTTCAATTTTTTTAGTTTTTTTTTTCTAATTGTCAATAAAATTTTATTTGGTGAGCCAAAAAGTCTGAACATTTAATACAAGCTTTCTAATATATTGTTACAATATCAGTTGAAAATTTTTAAAAATACATAGGCACGATTTTTTTTTATAAGCATTTAAAGTTCTAATTTTGACAACATTACATATTAAAACCAAGAATAACGATTTTATATATTTTGTTGTATTTTAAAAATATTATTTGATATATGAAACTTTTAGAGTATATTTTTATATTTTATATACACGCAATGACATTTTCAAAAGTAATTTTTTTGGGAAAAATGAATTTTTATCAACTGTAGTAAATACTTAATGCATCATACTAAAATTATAAAATTACTTTGTTCACAATAATATCATCAAATACACTTAGTAAGATATTATAGACTGACTGACCGTCTTCGCTCAGAATCGTTTTTCTTATACAATGATATTAGGTATATCATTGGATTTAAATTTAACACAATCCATTACAGCGATTCACATGTAACCTACTGTACAGCTGACTGACACCCACTTACCCATTTTTTTTTTTAATTCAAATTTTAAATACTTAAATAAAATTGTGACTATGTGTTTTTAAGATTTTCCAACTGCCATTGTAACAATATATTAAGAGCTGCTTGTATTAATTCATTCTAAAATATTATTGTAGTTAAAGTTTAATTAAATTATCAACTTTAAATTTTTATAGCAAAGGATTCAAAATTTAAATTTAAATTTCTTTTGTACAATGATTTTATATAATTAATAAATAAAATATAAATAACATGAATATATTATATAAAATTAATTATATATAAATTTCATGTTAAAAGTACTTGAATACAAAATCTGAATTTTTATTCAGAATAAACATATTTTATAACGTTGTCTAAAATATAGTATTCAAATGCAAATAATACTCAAATATTTATTCGAATAATCAACAAGATTGATAATATAGTACACATTGTTGTTTTATTTAGGTACTTAGCAACCGGGACAAATTTTTCAGCTCTACATTTTGAATTTTTAATGGGTGTTTCGTCAATTTCGAAAATTATTCGCGAGACTTGTGAAATTATTTGGAGACAATTACACCCGATTGAAATGGCACCTCCTACCACGGAACAATGGCTAGACATTGCAGCTGGATATTTTGAAAAAAGCCAATTTCCTAATTGTGTGGGTGCTGTAGACGGCAAGCATATTATTAGAATTGAATGCCCTCAAAAAAGTGGAACGCTTTACTACAATTATAAGAATTTCTTCTCAATAATTCTTATGGGGATTTGTGATTCCAATTACTGTTTTCGCGTCATTGATATAGGGTCATATGGCAAGGAAAGTGATTGTAATATTTTCAAACAATCATCTTTTGGTAAAAAACTATATTCTGGCCGTGTCAACTTTCCATGTGAAAAACCATTACCCGGAGACGAACAAGGTGTTCCTCAGCCGTTTGTGTTAGTCGAAGACGAAGCTTTTGCGTTGAGCAAGCATTTATTGAGGCCGTTTCCTGGGAGAAATTTAAATGATGAACGACGTATTTTCAATTATCGTTTGTCTAGAGCGAGACAACATATTGAATGTACGTTTGGTATCTTATCAAATAAATGGAGAGTATTTCATTCAAATATTTTAGTTGAACCGGATTTTGCTATTTCAATCACCAAAGCGACTTGTGTCTTACACAATTTTGTGCGTCGTAGAGATGGAATTCACATCGAAGACACGTTAAACTGTATGTTAGGAGATGTTAATGAAAAAAAAGGAGTCGGAAATGCTCCATCAGAAGCAAAAAATGTTAGAGAATATTTTGTGAAATATGTAAATAAACCAGAATTTTCATTAAGTTGGCAAAATAAAGTTGTGGAATAATATGTCTTATTCCATTAAATTTATATAATGTGTTTTATTTGGTAAAAAATATAATATTTTATTACCTTTGCCAATAAATTTTAATTTATACCAGGTATATTTTTATTATTTTTTTTATTTTTATATAAAACAACATATTTGCAAGGCATAAATATAAATTTTTTTTTGTTATTTTGGATATCATTACTCAGTTTCAGTTTCATTATAATAATTATTTGTAAGATTTCAAATTCATAATTTACCATGATAAAAATAAATATTATAGCACAGATTTTTTATGTTGTTAATATTTTTACAGCACTTAATAACAATAATCATGTTAAAATTAACCTATACAACCAACATAATATAGGTAATCTAATACATTTTTAAACAAAAATGGTTTGAGATTTATTATTTATTATTTATTATTATTAAATGGTGTTAGATTTATTCCAATAACCATTTTTTATTTTCACACCATATACGGTTGGGTATTTGTAATGGAATTAAATAATTTAAAAATTAAGTAGTATTGTATTGTCTTACTTTTTGTTTCTTTTTCTTTTTCCGTTAGATTTTCAAAATCATTGAACATGGCTTTTCCTACTCGTCTCCAGCTGACATGTTTCTCTACACGGTCATGAAACATTTTTGATTCTATGAAATAATTAATATTAAACATACAAGAATGAAGAATCATTTTATATATTTTTATTATTTTTTTAATATATAATACAAATTTACTTAAGTTCCAAATACTTTCTTCCTTATTCACTTCTATTATAAAGAGCTCTGTATCAAACATTTTACCTATTGTACCTAGGTCTTTTTACTGATAAAAAAAATGTAATTGAAACTGACAAATATGCTCAATATGCGCAATGATTCACTGACGAATGGAATAAATATACTGAAACGCTGCAAAACGCAACGTCGAAAACGCTCAGTGTGAATGATAACATGGTAAATACAATGTTTAATTTTAGATATTGCCGCGTACAAAACGCTCAAAATTAAACCAGCGCGATTCGATGCGTCCGGGCGCGTTCGGACGCGCGGTTTTTCCCATGGTGTGAATATGGCCATATGTAGACGCATGTTTAATTTTAGGCGTTCGAACGCCGCGTCTGAAACGCTGCGTCGAAAACGCTAGGTGTGTAACCAGCTTTAGGTAATCTAATATTATTAAATATTGTTTATCGAACCTTTCAAATTCAACTCAACTTCAACGTTTATAGAAGTTTTAACATTGGAAAATGTTATGTGGGATATCCCTTATAATATAGTTAAACAAGCATTTGGTGATGGTTACGTCCGCTATTGGATCGTGACTATGGGTTATATTATGGTTTATTTTGCATATTAGATCATGGGTTTCCATTAGTTTTAGCATTCTTCCGTTTTTCGGGTGGTATCCTATTTTAGTTGAATATATTAATTTATCGGTGGATCCTGTTATATCAAGAAGTTTTAAATTAAAATAACTATCGTTGTTATCACTATAGGAAGTGATATTCAATATTATCTTTATATCGCACCATCAGAACATTAGTGTTGCAACTCAAAAAACCATGTTTTGAGAAAAACGAGTTTTTGATTTTACAGCATTGTAAAACACCTGTAAAACATTATGTATTCCACGTATCATCATCAAATTTTTTTTTCAAATTGTCATTTATGTATATATTAATAACATCAAGTTAAAAAAAAATATTTTTCATCATATAGAAATTGACTTTTTTTTGAGTTAATACAGTAATGTTATAGATATTTCATAACAAATTACCCAATCACTACAATAGTAACTTAAATTTTTAATTTGAAATATTTCCATTTTTAATGAAATTAAAAACTTTAATATTGGATTTTATATAGGTAGGTACCTAATACTTACTTTTCTGAGAAGTATAAAAAATATGTACATAAACTAAAAAAACTAAGACAATATTTCAAAATACAAATTATTTTTTTTTTTCAAACAAAAACTAAAACATAACCTTTTATAAAATTAAAATACATTTTGTGAAACCTTTTTTTTAAAAAAAATAATAAAAATAAAATAATACTAATTAAAACAATGAGATTCTTAGGTGAACTATATTAATATAATAAAAAAATGTCTTAAAGACGATGAAATAAAAAAAAAAAAAAAACAATTTCTATTAGGTTTATAAAAACATAATATTTTTAGTATCTTTTCAAGTTAAATTAATTGAATAATTTTTTCTTCACATTTTTCTTTTTTTTTTTGTCTAAAACTTTTTTGGTCTTCTTATCTGTTTTTTTCTCAGTCTTCTTTGTAGTTTTCTTTTTCGTAGTCTTACTATTTACTGGTTGCTTAGCCGTTTGTGGGGTTATCATTGACTCGTTGTGTTGTTGTTGTTGTTGGTCTGTCAATAAACTTTCGAAAAAGTGATGATACTGTTCAGGTATCAAGTTAGAGTGGCATAATGAAAGAAGATCTTCTTTTTTAGCTAACGAAAGTTTTGGAGGAGAATCATAGGCACATTTTATTTTAATATCATTTTGTTCTGGATAAGACTGATTTCTTTTGCCATGACTTCTTATGTCTATAGTCTTATACTCATTTTGGGAAAAATCTGTTTTGTAGTAAATTTTGAAAGGGTTATTTTTTTTGAAATTAATAGCCACAATATCCCCCATTAAAATTTTATCACCATCTTCATTAAAAGAATAATTGTTACCCATGTCGTTACATAACCTTGTAAGATATAAAAAATCCTTTGTGTTCATCTCTGTTGTTGAATAAGGCTTTCCATTTTTTTTTGCTAATTTTATTATTGACACCCATTGTGCTGGGATGTATACAGGTCCGCTTTTTAAAGCACGTTTTTTCTGATTTTCAATTCTGCTGTGCATTGAATCAACGGGCATTTGTGTGTGACCAGTTGTTAAGAACTTGTGGGTTATTTCCGAAATATTTAAAAACATTACAATGTACATGTATACAGAATATATATATCTATTTTTGTTTTGTCCATTGCAATTATCAGAATAGAATGTTAACTCAGTTTTTTCATTTGGCACAAACTTCTCAATAAATTTTAAAATGCAACTTCCAATTTCTATTGCTCCTCTATTACCGACACTTCCATTCCAAATAAAACAGTGGCCTTCATTATTATTAGAATTAAATATTGTAAAGTTATAAGTGGCCAATCTACGTTTATAATAAAAACTAGATACATCGCCAGAGGGTGTAGGCAACACAGCTTGTAAATCATAAAAATAAAGACCATGGTTATTGTTTGTTTTGATAAAATGTGTGTCATTAACAATTTCATTTCTGGCATCTTCTTTATTTTTAATGTGTTTATCAAATTTTTTTTCTAACTCTTCAGATTTTGTTATGGTATTTTTATATTCTTCGCAAATACAACATTGGTCCTTTTTCGGAGAAAAAAAACCTATATTAAACTCGTAATTAAAAATATACTCATATAAATGTTTTTTTACAGGTTTAATATTTTCATTTCCACACAATTCTAAGTACATTCTGTACATTTCTGATAATGTCAAACTTCCATCAATAAATTCTCTTTTGGTTTGACTTCTTAAATAGTGCGATTCAATTCTAGGATATGAGTTTATATGATTTCTCACAACTATTTTTTCTTCTTCGCTGACTGCTTTTCTATTTTCAACGTGTTTTCCCCATTTATCCTTCTCTGTACTTCCTGACTCGTTTATTTTTCTTCTAGCAGTGGTTATATTAGTGTCATTAATATTTAACGTTGCTTTAAAAAATTTTTTGCAAACTCGAATTTTTGAAGTACTTTTTCCTACGACATTAAAGAAGTATTGCAAATTATTTGATCTTGTAGAATTAATTTTTTTATATTGATACTTAGGTTCTACAGTTTCTACATGACAATTAATAAAATCCCGTTGCCGATTGATATCTCCAAGTGCCCAATATTCTGAAAAAATGTTTTCCCTATGTTCCTCATTTATTTTGTCGTTACATTTTATTCTACATTTCTGATCACATGGTTCGAGTAATTTTCTGGCTGGCTTTTCTACTCCTTTAACTGTTTTATAAGATTCGCCTAAATTTCGTTTTGTCTTTTTAACTTCTCTTTTCCACAAATTTGTATTTCTACGCCTCTTCTTAGATTTTTTTAGTGGGGTGTCATTGTTTACAGCTATTGCAGCAGGGTTGTTATCAAGAATAGCAAAAGTGTTAGTGATGATAGGAATTTTTTGAATTTCATTTATACCAGAAATACAAAAGCTTTGATTACTAATAATATCAGGATCATTTTCTAGAGCCAAATTTTTATCATTAACTTCTATTGGTGCACTTATACTTGGAACTGTAGTAAAAATATTATCCATCAAAATCCATCTGTATCATTATTATACTCAAAAGTTAAAGGCCCTTCTAGTAATTCACGTAAATTAATAATTGAATATTTAGTAGAATTTTGATCTACATTGTTAGTGTCTACTTCATGATTTGTCATTGAACTATTAATGATGTTCCCCTCTGTGTTTTTAAATTCTACTTCATAGTTTTCTATTGCACTGTTTGGGTCTATCAAGGAGAAATCATTTGTTTCTAACCAGTCCTGAACTAAATTAAAGCTTGTATTATCAAAATCAGTAGAATTATTTTCTGTTAGATTCTGAAAAGTTGAGTTGGTTCTCTAAAAAAATATTAAAAAGTACTAATAGTAATTATAATACGAATAATTTTTTTTATTAAACAAACAAATTAAAATATTAAACGACGAAAGGTCGAAAAGTAGGTACCTATTTACCTACATAAGTGATTGTTCTAAAAAATACACTTAATAGAAATAATATTGAATGAACGAGCAACTAGTCGGTAGTGAATTAGACGTATAACAGATAATAATATAATATTATGGCGATATTAAATATTGTTTAGATATACCTATTTTATTCTATTTATTACGACGTTATCTATTATGATTTATGATGGTATTGAACGTTATTTTTGCCAGACTAATGAATACATTTTTTTTTATTTAAGGTGTTATGAAATATGCTCATTTTTAAGTTTTAACCTGAAATAACATATCTAAATGTAATACAATCATGTATACAAAATGACGTGTCTTAGTTATTATTAAGTATAACAGCTATAAGTAGCTCGCTATAAAAATAATAAAAAAAAAATGCAAAAAATGAATTAATGATTGCGATAGGATCGAACTAGGAACCTCGAACATCAAACATCTTGCCCCATCCCAATGCACCATGAGATCAATACCGGCGAGTTTCAAAATTAAATTTATATAATATAACACGTTTCTCAGTAAACAAATAGCCAATAGGTATACCTACACAAATAAATGTTATCTTTAACTACAATTAAATATCAAACCACAATATTTTATTTGAATTTTTATCTTAATAACAATAATACATTGGTATCTTGGTTTATATTACGTTATGTAATAATATAACTGCACATAATAGGTAGGTACCTACCTATCAACTTTAATATTATAACTTAATTATTTTTCATAATAAATAACCTTTAAATTAAAAAGTTTATTAAACTATTAATTTAAACACAATTTGAGATTTTAAAGTTATGGGTAGCTGTTAACTTACCTTAGGTATTGGATCTAAATCAACATCGACATAAGCAGTATCTGAACCTTCAGCGTAATGATTATTTTTTTTTGTTGCTAATTTTAGCATTCGTTTAGCACGTGAATTCATTTTCATAAATATAAATCAACTTAAAAATATTTGTACATTAATGTTCACTCAACTCAATTTCATATTAATCTAATTATTCTAATTATGATTATATTATCTCATAATGGATCATTAAAGTATTATTATTATAATATTATAAAAAACAATGATAGCCAATTAAATTAATAATAGTATTATGATAAGTGACAAAAATTTCAATTCACAGTGCAGTAGTGTATTATTTCGAAAAAATACAGTACTGCACTAACTATTTGTTAATATTGAGTAGCAATAGTGTATTATTTTGAGATACCACACTATTCCATTTATAGCCACCAATTATTTTCCTAAATGCATTACCGTATTTTCTGATTTAAGTTGTTTAAAACTGTAGATACGAGATAATACGGTAGTGCATCGTAAAGAACGACATTTTTACCATTAGAAAAGATGTATAACTTAAAATCGTCAATTTTTGAGTTACTACACTAATGTTCTGATAGTGCGATATTTGATTGTAAGCTGTTTATTATACATATTTTTATCGGTTGTACCGTTCCAAAAAACAATGATTGGTGTTCTTCCGTCAGTATGCAAGTATTGGTTAAGATATATGGTGGAGAGAGTTGTCACCCCCTCGAGCTTTAGACTTGATTCTAACTGCCTCAATAATGGTATTAACGACTCTGGCTTGTTTCTAAATATTCTACCAATACTATGCATTACTTGCTTGACTTCGCGATGCTGTAACATCTTTAATTTATTGGTGGTAGTCAACACGATTGGTTTGCCCTCGAGTTTTACTGGCCTATATTTATCGAGACTGTTTGATAGTGACCCAGATACAAGTAATAAATCTTTCTTATTTATATTAGTGAACTCGAAATCCACTATTATGAATTTGATGTTGTCACCGTAAAAAATATATAATTAATTGTATTGTGAGATAATTTTATTCTGATAATAATTTTACATTATGAGATATTAGTTCTACTTTACATATTAATAATTTATTCCTTTATATTAATTTCATTCAGCTGCCTCGGCGGCTTGTATTAGTTCGGTTATTAAATTTGCCAAATGGAGACATGTGGGTGCGTGTATTTCAAGTACTAAAATTATTAAACGGAGAGTCATATTGATTATTCCCATAATTCTATTCATCTCAGCTGTAGTATATGGTACGGGTAAATGTTCATTGGCTATTCTCATATGGTTTTTTAGACACGTAGGTCCTTCCCTGTTTATTATGTACTGGTTTACGTGATCGTTGTGCCTCAACGAGTATTCTAACATCATTAGGTATAATACCGGTCTAGGAATAAATTCTCGTGTTGGTATTTTGTTATGTATTTTGTACGGTGTTTATAGGTTACGAGTTGTGGATTAAAATAATCTTGAGGTTCCGTGTGATTGTCTTATCTGGAACAAGACAAGATACTAATATCGGTATGTCGAAATATCGAAAAACGTCTAAGAGGTTTTTTGTTAGTGTACCGTTATAGAAAAATATCCTGTAGTCGGAATTTTGATTTTTTGATTTTCCGACCATTTTTCACGGACCCCCTTGGCTTTTCGTCTGGGAAAAAATGTTGAAATATCGAAAAACGTCTAAGAGGTTTTATATTCGTATGCTTTTATAGAAAAATACCATGTACTCGGATTTTTGATTTTTCAAATTTCCGACCACTTTTTACGGACCCCTTTGGCTTTTGGGTCTGGGAAAAAATGTCTGTAGTCAAATATCCTGTAGTCGGAATTTTGATTTTTTGATTTTCAGACCACTTTTCACGGACCCCCTTGGCTTTTGGGTCTGGGAAAAAATGTTGAAATATCGAAAAACGTCTAAGAGGTTTTATATTCGTATGCTGTTATAGAAAAATACCATGTAGTCGGATTTTTGATTTTTCGAATTTCCGACCACTTTTTACGGACCCCCTTGGCTTTACGAGCGTCTAGAGACAGCGCATCTTATCAGCACTATTGTTATCAGTATCACACTATCAGGGCAACAGATATACCTTATCACTTAATCGGTTGATTACATTTAAATATTATTAGCGCCATACTGCCATGAGTAATAACCCGAATATTATGTTATGTAATATTAAATGTGAATAACTCGTGACAAATTGTTTTCGTTTATCCGTAAAAGTTTCAATTTTACAATTTTTTAATCCTTTCATTTATACTACCCTGTGATTTTGTCGCATAATATGGTAAGTTCGTGTTGCCTATGGTTGCCAAAAGAGGTCTACATCTGAACAGTCCATACATTTTTTGGATCATCTTGGATGTAAACTTCATGGATCTTATGATGAGTTGGTAGAATATTTTATTACTCCTGGCATAGATTGGAAGGTAAAAATTATTAATATTTTCAAACAAACTCAAATACTATTTATAAATTGTTATTTAATTCAGATTTACTATATTGTTATAGGTGAAGCAACCGGAAATGTATAAGGCTGATGGATAGAATATTTGATTTCCTCAATTCCTGTAATCCATTTGGTGAAGTCCAACATATAGGGTCAAAAACTAATATGGACAAAACAATCAAAACAAACTAACAAGTAATGATATAATTCACAAGTAACATACAGGGAATTAATACCTTTAAAAAATAATGCATTAGAAAAAATCCAAATGTCCAATGAACTTGTTGGTTAAAAAAATAATATTATACCTATAGAAATATAAAAAAATTAAAAATATAAATACACATTTCTAAAATACACCAAAATACAATAATAATTTATTTATTTATTTATTTATTTGTATAATTTAAAAGGGCGAACCCAGTTACATTTATTATAGACATACGTCTATTATTATAAAATATCTAATAATAATAATAATAATATTTGTTATCACATGAACACTAATCTTAAATATTTTAATATGACAGCTATACAGATAGTGTGCATTTCGTAATAGACAGGTTTAAGTAATGTATGTGATGAGACACTTATGGTGGAAATAATTCACTGAAACAAAAATGGTTAAGAATACAGAGTAAAGTTGTTTAAATTGGAAAATCGACTTAATGAGATATTGACATAGATTATAACATTTATACAGCAAGACATATTTATGTAAAATAAAATCATTTAAGGAAACGCAGGAAAATAGATCAACATTAAATAATAACAAGTTGCATAGATCTATTCATAGGAGCATTTTGACCATAGTTTGAACGCTGGAGTTGTACATAAAAGTATTTAATGCCTAGTTCTACGATTTGGAATATTAAAATTCAATAAAGAAAGTAGTTCAGGACAGTTAATATACCCATTCGTTAATTTAAAAATAAAACATAGATCAAGTCTTTTCCTTCTGTTGACAAGGGTTTCTAGCTTTAAATACGACAATAATGGTTGATATGATGAGTGAGGTGCACGTTCGATACAACATCTGAATTGAATGATACGTAGAAAACGGTTTTGAATTGATTCAATGCTTTTTGTAGCACCGATTGATTGTGGGGACCATACTATAGATCCATAATCGAGTAATGACCTGACGAAGGAACAGTAGAGTGATTAACGCTAAAGATTGACGAAGTCTTTACAGCTGCGGTTTATGAAACCTAACATCGAAGAGGCTTTATTTTGGATATACATATGATCATAAATGAAAGAGATGGGTCAAAATAAATTCCCAGGTCCTTGTATAGATAGACTCGATCTAATTTAATGTTGTTTATGTAGTAATTATATAGAGTAGGTGTACGGTTTTTAGAGAAGGTTATGATCTTACATTTGTTTATGTTAAGGATAAATTTTTTTAGTGCACCAGGTGCTAAGACGAGTTAAGTCATCCTGGAGCAGCAAATTATCAGCTGGTGATGTAATTATACGGTAAATTTTCATATCATCTGCATATAGTAACTTATTAGAGTTTAAAAATTCGATGTCATTGATAAATAAATTAAATAGAAGTGGAGCTATATGTGATCCCTGAGGAACACCAGTGTTAATTTTAAATAATGAAGAATTAAAACTCATGTATTTTACATATTGCTGCCTTCCAGTTATGAATGAAACTAACCACGAGTGAAAAGGATTACGTATACCTAGATTAAATAATTTAGATCTAAGAGCACAATGATCTACTTTATCAAACGCCTTGGAGAAATCAGTATAAATAACGTCAACTTGGAGTCCAGTTCTGAAAGCTTGTAGGATGTAATTTTGGAGTACTAGTAAGTTCGTGGTGGTTGATTTACCCGGCATGAAGCCATGTTGAACATCAGAGATAATATTTTTAAATAACGGAAAGATTTTTTTGTGTACAATAATTTCAAACAATTTAGGGATAATCGAAATTATAGAAATTGGGCGATAATTAGTGACTAAAGTAAGATCTCCCCCTTTAGGAATCGGTTTAATATAAGAAATTTTCCATTTATCCTGAAAAACACCGAATTTAAGTGATGTATTAAATAAGTATAATAAAGGGATAGACAGAACACATTTACAGTTAGTAAAGAAAGTATACGGAATACTATCAGGACCAGGACAGGTAGTGGATTTTAAGCTGCTTAACTCATCATAAATATCGCTTAAAAGTAATGACGCTGTGTTCAAATCGACTTTCATCGATTTAATGTCATCGGGTGGTTTTTGCATAATTTAATTGTGGTAAATAGTAGAATAATAATTGGCGAAAACTTTCCGCGATTTTGTCACCACCAGTAACACTTGATTATTATATGAGATGAACAGATGGAATATTAGAATTTGATCGTTTGCTATTAATATAATTCCAGAACCTTTTAGGATTAGAGGCTATTGAACTTTGAGTTCTCTGTATAAAATTTCCATAATCGGTCTTATTAACAACTTTACATTGAGCACGTAGATTAGAGAATATATTATAATTTACATTAGTTGGAGATTGTTTTATATATTTTAATTGGGCAATTTTTTTTGAGAAAATTAAATGTTTTAGAGTTTTGGGAAAACCCATAAAGGCTACTTTGTGGAGAACATACGTTTTTTTTTGACATTGTACATTAATTATATCGTGTAATTTGGAGTAGAATATATCAAGTGCTTCATTAATATGTAAATCTTTAAATGTACAACTCCAATCAGTTGAGGCCATACAAGACCTACTGACATTTAATCACAATTGATAAAATCATGAACACTTTCATTATAATATAAATTGTTTTTTGTGGATGAAAGTGGAAGTGTAATTTTTAATGCAGGATGAAATTTATAGTCTAGAGGGACCAGAGGAGAAGTTTCGGGGGAAACATTAACATTGACAATATTTGAGAAAACTAGATCTAGTAATGACCTAGAAGAATTATGTATTAAATTGTTTTGCATTAAATTAACATAAGATAAGGCAGATATGATATTTGATTCATACAAATTATTATTTGACAATCTGGGAATAATTTTGCGGTTATTAGAGACCCAATTAACATTAGTCGAATTGTAATCACCTAACAACAAAAATGTATCATTATAATATTTTACTCATGAGGGTTATCGATAACATTAACATGGCTATTATATACATTTAAATCAGAGCGCGGCGGGAAGTACACGGAACCGACAATTAGAGAAATGTGATTTATATGTATTTTTACAAATAGTTGCTCCACTAAATCTTGTTGTATAATTAAGCGATGACATGGATATTGGACTTTGATAGTAATTAAGACACCACCTCCTCGAATGTCGGGACCATGAATTCCGTACCGATCACATCGGAAAACGGAGTAATGAGGACAAAGTCCAAGTTCAGAGTCATTAACATAACGAGATAACCAGGTTTCAGTTAATACAATTAAATCATAATTAAGAAGTGCTAGGTTACGTATAAATACATCTAATTTGGTATTTAGACCGCGGACATTTTGATAATAAACAGAAAGATTTTTTGAAGTAGTTGATGTTATAAGTTTTTTGAGATAGTAGGAACATTGTTGATGTATCTGATAAATAAATTATTTTCGCCGTTATCATTACGTTGTTTAAGTTGAGATACAATTTTAGTGAAAAATTGCCGTTGTTGAGTTGTCCGATCCGATGCAATGCGAATATCCTTGAAGTTAGCAGTACTAAGTAATTTACGTTTTACTTTTAAGACTTCAAAGACATCAGATGAATTTGGTAAAGTAGTAAGCAGAGGACGTGGTTTATTTGATTGTTTGCCCAAGCGACGGACAGACACTGGATTAATTTTTAAATCAATGCTTTTGAGTATTTCATCAACAGTAAGAGTGTCAGTTAACTGATCAGGTAAAGAATTAAATTCTTGTATATTAAAAAATATTATATTACGAGCTCGAGATTGGCGGTCCATAAGTTCAGAGTAAACTGATTCAACGTTAGCTCCAGGGGAAGCCGTAGTTTCTAAAGTTGTTATTTTGCCTTCTATCTGCTCAATTTTAGCTTTTAAGGTTTTATTTTCAGAAATAACTTCAGCTAGTTGATTTGATAGGGTATCTATTTTAGACTCAATAATAACATACTTTTTTTCCTGGGTTTTGTTAGATTCCCGGCATGAATTAATAGAAGTAATGATTTTGTTTTGAGTAGATTTAAGTTCATTCACCATATCCAAAATTTGTTTGAGAGTCTCCTTGGTATCAAGCGTTTCATTGGTTGAAGTGGACATTGTGAAAAGATAATCAAATGTTATGATAACAAAAAGTACTTATTCCGTAAAAGTTCAATAAAGTTAACACTAAAATAAATTATGATAACAAAAATTAATTATATCGTTAGTTGAAAAGATAAAGTACTGAGAGAACCGTACGCTACGACGTCTGAATTACGACTGTTAGTAATATATTAACGACTGTTAATAATAATATAATTCATTTCTTCTTCTGATTGATTTGTCCATATGAATGTTCAAAATGGGGGGTCAATATTTATGTATGGAGTATCTTCGTTGCCTTTTAGATCACTTTTTATTTGGTTAGTAATTTTTAAGGTTGGCTTATTTAGTCATTGTTCCTCCGGTGCTTTCGTCCTTGTTTTTTTTCGTTGAATAAACCGTAGCTGTTTGTCTACATTTTTGTTGGATGGTTCTCGATTCTCTACATTTTTTATTAAGTTGCTTTCTTGTTGATATAGTACTTGTATACTTGAATCTACAGTTGTATTTATTTTTTTTAGTTGCTGATCATCGAGTGAACCTGCTTGTGACACAAACATACTGTACAGTTGCTGAATTTTATTAGCAATGGACAGTGGATGGTATAGTAAGCTCTTGTTCAGCAGGCATTTTCATACATACTTCATCATTTTCTATGGGATTACATATTACGTCCATACTTACATCATCATCAGTTACCATTGAATCCATTCGAACAGCGTGTATATGTTTACACATATTGTTTTTAATACTGTAGTCATAACATGTGCATGAAAATAAGTGAACACAACATTTGCACACAATACAAATTACTTTACATGAGCAAGGTTCATTTTTTTTTAAATTTTGAGCATTTGGGTCTGGGAAAAAATGTCGAAATATCGAAAAATGTGTAAAAGGTTTTATATTCGTATGCTGTTATAGAAAAATACCATGTAGTCAGATTTTTGATTTTTCGAATATCCGACCTCTTTTTACTGACCCCCTTGGCTTTTGGGTCTGGCAAAAATGTCGAAATATCGAAAAACGTCTAAGAGGTTTTTTGTTAGTGTAAAGTTATAGAAAAATAACATGTAGTCGCATTTTTCATTTTTCGTTTTCCGACCGCTTTTCACGGACCCCCTTGGCTTTATACTCGGATTTTTGATTTTTCAAATTTCCGACCACTTTTTACGGACCCCTTTGGCTTTTGGGTCTGGGAAAAAATGTCTGTAGTCAAATATCCTGTAGTCGGAATTTTGATTTTTTGATTTTCAGACCTCTTTTTACTGACCCTCTTGGCTTTTGGGTCTGGGAAAAAATGTCGAAATATCGAAAAACGTCTAAGAGGTTTTATATTCGTATGCCGTTATATAAAAATACCATGTAGTCAGATTTTTGATTTTTCGAATTTCCGACCTCTTTTTACTGACCCCCTTGGCTTTTGGGTCTGGCAAAAATGTCGAAATATCGAAAAACGTCTAAGAGGTTTTATATTCGTATGGTGTTATAAAAAAATACCATGTAGTCAGTTTTTGATTTTTCGAATTTCCGACCTCTTTTTACTGACCCCCTTGGCTTTTGGGTCTGGGAAAAAATGTTGAAATATCGAAAAACGTCTAAGAGGTTTTATATTCGTATGCTTTTATAGAAAAATACCATGTACTCGGATTTTTGATTTTTCAAATTTCCGACCACTTTTTACGGACCCCTTTGGATTTTGGGTCTGGGAAATAATGTCTGTAGTCATATATCCTGTAGTCGGAATTTTGATTTTTTGATTTTCAGACCTCTTTTTACTGACCCCTTTGGCTTTTGGGTCTGGGAAAAAAATGTCGAAATATCGAAAAACGTCTAAGAGGTTTTTTGTTAGTGTACCGTTATAGAAAAATATCCTGTAGTCGGAATTTTGATTTTTTGATTTTCCGACCACTTTTCACGGACCCCCTTGGCTTTTGGGTCTGGGAAAAAATGTCGAAATATCGAAAAACGTCTAAGAGGTTTTATATTCGTATGCCGTTATACGGAAATTCTAAAAACCAATTTGCAATTATTTACGGTTTGTTTGGAACGGATCGGACAAAGTGGGGGGCTGACCAAAATTGTAAAAAAATTCGTCAAAATATAATTACCATATAGTCACTATCTTAAATAATAATTTTGTTTAATAGTTTTATTAATTTATATTGTAAAAAAACACATGGCTTTTTAAACTGGTTATTGAAACACTGTCATTACTTCTAAAATGACAATTTAAGAACCGTGGAAATTGCTCTGAAGCATAGTGAGTATCGTATGTAGGTATATCTCGTTATTGAGTCGCTGTAATGAATATCAGAATATGATATATTTTAAATCAATAATTTATATTATTTAACATATTATTATAGGTATAACTGATAAATATTTTATGAATAACGAATTTTTGTAGAGACATTCGGTCGAACATTACATAATACGTTATGTGGTACTTAAGTATTATAATTTATAATATTCCGACCTACCTGTAATTTTAGTTTTTTTTCGTATGGCGTTGTCGCGTTGAGCCGTTGGCCCGAAGGCCTAACTAAGTTCTGACGCTATGGACTTATGCATAAGAATAATACATTTTGAATTATAATTAATAATTGTTATTTTTTGTTGAAAAAATATTAAAAGTTGTCAACATTTAAACATGATAATGTAATATAAAAAATATTATAAAAACAGTAAAAATGTAGTTAAATTAGTTAAAATTTATTTTTTGGGGCTGCAAATAGTTGCAAATATTTTTAAAAACTTAGTACTTAGTACTTAGTTTGCAAAATATTGACACCGGTTTGGAGTCGAACGGATGAATTGTTGGGGCTATTTTAATTTGCAAATTCTAAAAACCGATTTGTATATAAATGGTTGCCATGGTGATATGTATAACATATTATTCATATAGAGCTGTCAATTTTAATGGGCAACGTAGTGCAAGGGATCAAATATTTTTATATATATAGATAGATTAGACCTCTGGGCAGAAGATAGGCTAATTTAAAAGGGAGAGGACCAACACCGGGACGTGCTCAAACAGGGATTTTGAGATTTCCGATGGAAATTTTTGTTTATATATGGTATATGGTTGCCGTGGGTTTCAAAGCTATAATAATAATAATAATTGGTTTCAAATTGTTGTTATGGTCACCGTTATATTATACAAAAAAAACATATTATTAGTTTTATAGCGTTGGTATTTTTAATGGGCAAAGAAGTGCACGGGATCAGCTAGTATTTCATAAAATAATAAATTAATATTTATAAAAAAATCTATACTTGATAAAAAATCTTATTCTATATTTCTATTTTAATCTATGTGTATTAAAAACTAAGTAGAATAAAAAAAAATATGATGGAATATAAAAGACAATTATGGAAAAAAAAATTATTTGCAAAAGTAAAGCACGAAAAATACAATTTTGATTTGCAAATTCTAAAAACCGATTTGCAATAATTTGCAATTAATTTGCTAAATATTGGAGTTTGTTTGGAACGGATCGGACAAAGTGGGGGGCTGACCAAATTTGTAAAAAAATTCGCCAAATTTCCAATTTTGATTTGCAAATTCTAAAAACCAATTTGCAATTATTTACAATTAATATGATCAATATTAGCGTTTGCTTGGAACGGATCGGACAAAGTGAGGGGCTGACCAAATTTGTAAAAAAATTCGCCAAAATTCCAATTTTGATTTGCAAATTCTAAAAACCGATTTGCAAATAATTTGCTACATATTGGAGTTTGTTTGGAACGGATCGGACAAAGTGGGGGGCTGTCCAAATTTGTAAAAAAATTCGCCAAAATTCCAATTTTGATTTGCAAATTCTAAAAACCAATTTGCAATTATTTGCAATTAATTTGCTAAATATTAGCCTTTGTTTGGAACGGATCGGACAAAGTGGGGGGGCTGCATGATGTAAGCCCCCCCAAATCATGTTTTTTAGTTTTCGAGCGTGCACTAAATTTGCAAATTCTAAAAACCGATTTGCAATTATTTGCTAAATATTGGAGTTTGTTTGGAACGGATCGGAAAAAGTGAGGGGCTGACCAAATTTGTAAAAAAATTCGCCAAAATTCCAATTTTAATTTGCAAATTCTAAAAACCGATTTGCAATTATTTGCAATTAATTTGCTAAATATTGGAGTTTGTTTGGAACGGATCGGACAAAGTGAGGGGCTGACCAAATTTGCAAAAAAATTGGCCAAAATTCCAATTTTGATTTGCAAATTCTAAAAACCGATTTGCAATTATTTGCAATTAATTTGCTAAATATTGGAGTTTGTTTGGAACGGATCGGACAAAGTGAGGGGCTGACCAAATTTGTAAAAAAATTCGCCAAAATTCCAATTTTGATTGCAAATTCTAAAAACCGATTTGCAAATAATTTGCTACATATTGGAGTTTGTTTGGAACGGATCGGACAAAGTGAGGGGGCTGACCAAATTTGCAAAAAAATTGTCCAAAATTCCAATTTTGATTTGAAAATTCTAAAAACCGATTTGCAATTATTTGCAATTAATTTGCTAAATATTGGAGTTTGTTTGGAACGGATCGGACACAGTGGGGGGGCTGCATGAAGTTAGCACCACCAAATCATTTTTTTAGTTTGCGAGCGTGCACTAAATTTGCAAATTCTAAAAACCGATTTGCAATTAATTTGCTAAATATTGGAGTTTGTTTGGAACGGATCGGACAAAGTGAGGTGGTGACCAAATTTGTAAAAAAATTCGCCAAAATTCCAATTTTGATTTGCAAATTCTAAAATCCAATTTGCAATTATTTACAATTAATTTGCTCAATATTAGCGTTTGTTTGGAACGGATCGGAAAAAGTGGGGGGCTGACCAAATTTGTAAAAAAATTCGCCAAAATTCCAATTTTGATTTGCAAATTCTAAAAACCAATTTGCAATTTTTTGCAATTAATTTGCTAAATATTGGCGTTTGTTTTGAACGAATCGGACAAAGTGGGGGGCTGCATGAAGTTAGCCCCCCCAAATCATTTTTTTTAGTTTGCGAGCGTGCACTAAATTTGCAAATTCTAAAAACCGATTTGCAATTAATTTGCTAAATATTGGAGTTTGTTTGGAACGGACCTCATAATATATCAGTAAAAGATCACAAAGAAAACAATGTGCAAAAAGATCAGAAAATGGAAATGCAATAATAATTAAAAACATTTTTCACAAACCTTATGAAATGCAATAATAATAAAAATATTTTCCGCAAACTTTAATTATTAAAAATAAAAATCGAAATACAATTTCGATAAGATAAATACAATTTTAATAAGGTACAAGAAAATGAAATGCAAAACGAAATAGAAAAATCAATATTAAATAATGAAATCTTTGTTAAGTTCTGTAAATATGAATACTTTCATACTAATAATAAAAAAAATATTAAAATTATGAACTATAATTTACATAAAATTCCAATTAAAGGAAATATTTTAATTGTTGATCATGGAAACATTATTTCTGGAAATGGAAAGCCTTATGCTTCTAAAATATTAGAATCGCCAACATGGCTTGAAATTTGTAAAATAGCTAATGATTTAATAAATATAACTGGTACTTATTTTTTTAAATATCTCCATGATATTTGTGTTGTTCAAGATTTAGGAAATATTAAAATATGTTGTCTTAGAATGGGAGTTACAGATGCCGATCATAAGATCATAATATAATTAAATTTTTTAATAGAATTGTTCTATTAAAAAAATGTTCAATATTTAACGCTCACCCGAATAGGGGACGCGTTATTAAAATCCAAAAATCTTTAAAAACGATTTTACACTATGATACTTGGAGGGGGACTTATAAAAAATTAAAATCAAAAATGTTTAATGTAAAAATGAAGATTCTAACATAAAAAGCAACGGGGTTATACTTAAATGAAAAATATGAAGCGGGGGGGGTAAACTTTTAATATGTAGTGTAGATAAGCATATAAAACATATCTGTGTTGATCCGACTTGATAATATCAAATATTAAATGAAATATAGGACATATACGATCGCGTTATTTTTTAATATTTTTAATAGAAATATGGGAAAAAATGCAAAACATCTACAAAATCATTCCCAGCTTTGCAGATACCCGTTAGGAAAAAAGGAGGCCGGAACTCTTTTACAGATATCTGCAAAGCTATCGTGGGAGGTGAAGTTACCCAAGCGCTTTATCCAACAGGTCAACGACAGTTTTTCAGTAGATTGCATAGGTGTGTGCACCCACCTATACAATTGTTACATGCGGCCCTTCAGGGATCCAAAAGCTGGTGTACTTTGATAAATAATAATAGTCAATTAGTATGGTAATCAAATGTATTATATTAAACCAGACAAAATAAGCAGAATAATAGTGTTGATTGTAGCGAATTGTAGCTCGTTCCGAAATTGATAATGTCCGTATAAGTTGTGTGTGATGGCTGGGCGGCTAAGCGAGTCGTGTGGTGTTCTCGTCTCTGGATACATCTACTCAGGCTTTTTTTTTTTGCTTTGCTTTGTTGTGACGGCCTTTGGCCTATTAACTATACCAGGCTCGGGGCCTATTCTAGTAGAGGGAAGTTTTTGAAGGAGTTAGTTAATTAATATGGGTTGATCTTCATATGACCATGAGAAGGGTCTGGGGGCTTTTGATATCTGGTCTGTTTTAGAACGGCCTAAGGTTCGAATGTGTTTGAATATGGATTGTTGATTGGTGTAAAAATTTGTTCTTGATTGTTGTTTGATGGTTTGTTCGATTGTGATTGAATTGGTTTGTTTGAGTAGAACGTTGTTTCTAAGGTATTGTGGCATGCCCGTTACCATCCGTATGGCTACTGTCTGGATTGCCTCGAGTTGTCTCCATTGGGATCTGTTGACGAAAGGAGCCCAAGCTGCGCCGGCGTAAGTGATAATGGGTATAATATACATTTTTAAAATTGTTAGGCGGGTATTTAATGGTATATGGCTACTTTTGTTGATTACTGGATATAGCATACCTCTTGTTTGCGTGGCACGCTGTTTTATGTTGGAGATGTGGTCCCGCATACTAGGTCCTCTTGGTCCGCGGCTGATGGTGATGCCTAAGTATTTCGTTTTGCTTGACCATCCAATTGTTATCCCATCGATGTTTATTTTCGGTATCCTTGATAGTTTGGTTCGGCCAAAGATAATCGCAGTAGTTTTCAGAGGATTTATTTTTAAACGCCATTTGCTGAACCACTCTGTAGCTAAATCCGTTTGTTTCTGTAGCTGGATGGCTGCACGTTTTGCGTTTTTGTTTTTTGTATGAAACATTGTGTCATCGGCGAAGAGAGAAACTTGTCCTTTGTCTGTGAGGTTTATGTCGTTTGTGTATATAATGAAAAGGGTTGGCGACAAGCAGGAGCCCTGTGGTACTCCGGCTTCAATCTTCCTGGTGGTTGATGTTTTGTCCTCGATTTTTGCTGAGAAAGTTCTTTTTGTTAGGAACGATTCGATTAACTTTATAAGTCCTATCGGTATTTGCAATCTCGACAATTTGAATATCAACCCTGCGTGCCATATGCGATCAAATGCCTTTTCCACATCTAGGAAGATTGCTGCTGTTTGTTCTTTCTTGTTTGTATTTGTACTGAGGTCGTCCATCAGTTTGATGAGTTGATTTGTAGTCGAGTGTCCCTGGCGGAAGGCAAATTGTTCATTTCTAATTTTCCCGGCACATTCACTACGGAGTTTTTCTAGGATTACTTTTTCGAATACTTTGGATATTGATGATAGGAGTGCGATCGGTCTATAGTTCTCTGGCTTTTTATGGTCTTTTCCGGGTTTGGGGATCGAGATGATGATAGCATTTTTCCATTTTGTTGGAAAATAGCTTATCCTTAGACAACTGTTAATTATTCGCGTAAGTGTTAAAATTTTGTTTAATGGGAGAAATCTGAGTGCAGTGTTGTTAATTTGGTCCTCACCCGGCGCTTTTTTCCTTGGGAGCCTATTGATTATTTTTTGTACTGTTCCAGGTGATGTGAAGAGGTTTGAACACGTAATGGTTGTGTTTAGAATTTCGTTTGCTACTTTAGTTATTTCTTCGATTTCAGGTCCTGTATTTAGCGTAAATTGCTTTTCGAGCGAGTCAGCTATTAGTTCCGATTTCTCGTTGGCTGAGTAGACAAGTCCGCGAGGACCGATGAGTGGGTGTGTTGCTGGTTGTTTGTTTAGTAGGCGCTTATTTAGTTTGTAAATGGAACCATCTTTTGTGTTCAGTGAGTCCACGAATGTGTCCCATTGGTCGGTTTTTTGAGTTACCAGAATGTTTCTTATGAATTTGACTTTTGAGTTTAGAAGTCTTTTAATTTGAGGGTCTCGGGTTTGTTGCCATAGCCTTCTTATTTGGTTTTTCTCTCTTATCTCTTTGAGGATTTCTTCAGGTAGTTGGTTTGGAGATTTGTGTCTTGGTGGTTTAAATTCGCATTTTTTGATTGTATTATTTATTGTGTTTGTGAGTTTGCTGATGGCTTCCTCAATTTCAGTTGTGGTATTTAGATTTAGGGAAGTGTCTGAAAGATCTTGACTTAGATCTTTTGTGAATTTTCTCCAGTTGATGTAACGGCCAGCGTTTGGTGGTGGTGTGGTTATTGCCGAGCTGGATAATTCCATTATTATCGGATTGTGATCAGATGATAATTCGTCAAGGTTTGTGATTCGAATTTGAAGTGGGGTTCTCACTATGGCGATGTCTAGCACGTCTGGTCGGTATCTCGTGTTTGACGGGAAATATGTGGGTGTGTCTGGGGCTACTATCGAGTAGTTGTTTAGGTGCGCGTGTTCGAAGAGTGTACGGCCTGCCCTGTTTGTTGAGTGGCTATGCCACATGGGGTGTTTTGAGTTAAAGTCGCCGGCCGCGATTAACCAGTCGTTATGATTTGTTAATAGGTCCAGATCGTTTGGCTCTAATGCAGTGCTTGGGGGTTTGTAGACTGCAGTTATTATTGTTTCTCTGTTCTCCATTTTTATTCTTACGCTTGTTGATTGTAGAGTTGTATTGATGTTTTCTTTTTGATGGGTTATACGGCGGTGGATTAAAATAGCAGTTCCGCCGTGAGCGGGTGATCCACGCCTGGGCGGCAGGTCGTTTCTGTAAGTGTGGAAATTTGTGATTTTTAGTTTTTTTGCTGGAGATAAATGAGTTTCGCTTAGTAGTATAATGTCAATTTTGTGTTGAAGAATAAATGCCTGTAGTTCGTGGATTTTCTTTGTTATGCCATTGGTAGTATGCAATTTTTAAGTTTTTACTATCCATGTTTGTTAGACAGAAGGGAAATGAAGGAGTTTAGAGTTTTTGTTATAATTATTTTTGGGTCATTTTCAGAGGCCAATGCTGCTAGGAGATTTGTTAGTATTTGAATAATGTCAGATGTGTTGAACTTGCTTTGTTCGGTGGCAGGTGGGAGTGTTGGAGATTGTCCTTTTGTGATTTGAGCGAAGCTTGTAGTAGTTAGTGATAATGATATTTGTGGTTGAGTCGAAATTGATGGTGGAGCTTTGTTGGAGGATGCTGATGTGACTTTTGTTGAGTTTTTCGAGATGTTTGCTATGTGGAGATAGTAGGGGCAGCCGCGGTAGTTTGCCGTGTGGTTGCCACCACAGTTGCAACAGGTTGGGTCTTTGGTCTTGGGTTTCTCGCAGTCTTTGGCCATGTGTTTTCCGGAGCATTTGACGCAGCGTGCAGGATGACCACAGTTTTGTGATCCGTGGCCAAAGCGTTGGCATGCGAAACATTGTGCGGGTCCGGATTTCTTGAAGGATTCAACTGTAATGCTTATGTAAAATATGTTTGAGAGATCGAAGATATCAGTTGATTTGATGTCTTTGGTTAGTATTACCATGCATATTGACATTGGTTTCGTGGCTGATCCGAAGCGTTTGACCATTTTGATGTTAAAACCTCGATTTGTGAGTTCGTTTTTCAGTTTTTCTTCAGATATATCTGTGGGAATGCCTTTTAGTACAATTTTAAGGGTGCGATCAGCGGGTAGGTCAAAGGTGTGGAATGGAATGTCTTGAGTTTGTAGGAATGATTGTATTGCTCGGAAGTTTTGTGGAGTATTAGTATTTATATGGATTTTTCCTTCTGCTGCAGCTTTAGCCGTGATGGAGTTTGGATCAATACTATAAATTAAAACTGAATAGTTTTGGTGCAATTTGCCGGTAGTCAGTGGATTTCATGATTATTGGAGGAACACGTAGGCGCGGTGGAGCCGCAGTTGCAGGTGTGCTTGATGGTGAGGATTTTGAATCATGATCGTCGGAGATGGAAACAAGAGAGTCTGATAGTGAGTGACTGGAGTTTGGTTTTTCCGGAGAGGAAGTGCAGATGGTAGTTGGCAGTGATCCTGATGTAGGTTGACTTGATATTTGGTCTTTTAGGGTTGCTTCTGAAATGGACGACATTGATTCGGTTTCTGATGAAGAGAGATATTCGTTATCTTGTTGTTTTTGTTTTTTGTTTGATGATTGAAGTGGAGAAGTAGATGAAGTTGGTCTTTTTGGAACTTTTTGAGGAGGACGAGGATTTGGCTCGGAACCGCGGCGT
Organism: Macrosiphum euphorbiae; assembly: GCA_949089665.1. Lineage (NCBI taxonomy): Eukaryota > Metazoa > Arthropoda > Insecta > Hemiptera > Aphididae > Macrosiphum > Macrosiphum euphorbiae. The sequence continues at coordinate 65,596 of CARXXK010001030.1, forward strand.
GGAACGATTTTCTTTGCTTTTTTCATTTTAGCAGTGGAACGATCGTGCGCAGTGCACAGACGCGACCCGGCGGTGCGAACCCTCGGGTTCACTTGCCTCGTAGTCGGTGGGGGGGAGTAGTAAAATGTGGTACTTACGAATAAATGATGTCTGAACGTGTTGTTCATACAGCTGAACGTTGTCTGGATTGACTCGTGCGTCTTGATGCGTCTTGATATATCACTGGAGACATGTATACTGACTGACTGATGATATTTGACTGATATATATGTTTTGGTGATTTATTGATGAATTTATTCTACTCAGGCTGTCTCGCTGTCCCCTATATATATGGTGGCGGCGTCCTTTGAAGTGAGCGCCGCGTGTACAGTCGTCCTTGATATGGACCTCATCAGTCACGACTATGAAAGTGGTATTCTTAGTCGAAAACACTTTTGGGTGTGGTCGCATTCCTGGTTGTTTTTATGAGCAAATATATGATATTGCGTAATCCCATTCCTGGTTGTTATTATGAGCAAATACATGATATTGCGTAATCCCATTACACCTCCCTACCAAAAAAAAAAGATTGTTAACCTTTAAGGGTTAAGAATCTTTAACATCGTTAATTAATAGTTTACAATGGCTGAATTACATTGTTTACATTGACATTTAAATTTTGTATAAAGTTAACAATTTGATTACAGTATTACATTTGATTACAATAATGTGAACATTTTACAATTTTTAATGTCATTATTATTATTATATTGTTTTTCATATTACAATTTTAATCGTGGTTAGTAAAATAAATTAATACATGATTTAATTAAACAAATAGTGTTAATAAGAATGATTAATAATCTTTAATAAAATAATATATGTACCTGAAATTATAACATCATAAGCGTTACGTAAGTATAAAGTTTAAGTATTTCCCCTTTTATATAATAATAATATTTATCTTCCACCTATATACTAATCTATGTGAATAATTGTTAGATTTGCCATAGACATATGCAACTATGGTTCTATTCAAGGTAATTCATCATGTAAGTTGGATCTCTAGTGTTTTCTATTATCTTTACTAATTGTTTGCATTCTCCATTACAATGATCATCTATGAAAAGTTCAAGGCTTCTAGTTATTTTATTTAAAGTTCTATGATCGTAATGGTTATTTATTTTCTTGTTTGCCTTTAATATATGCCAATTAAAGCATACGGATTGTAACTTATTTTCTTTAACGTTATAAATATGTACTTCTGTTTTTAAAATGGTTTTTAGCTCCTCAATGAATCTAAAATATATAATAAATGTTAATTTATGTATTTGTTTCCATTATTTAATTTATTTTGTGTTATATTTATTTATTAACTAATAATTATTATTTATTTTGCCTTAAAATTCCTTTTATATTTTTTTTGCTAATTTATATAATTTAATGGGCTTTATTTTTGTTACTATGTAATTGAATAGGCATTTCGTTAAAATTACGTCGGCAACTGGATCATGACAATGTGTAATATTATGATTAATATCGCATGCTAGTTCATGAGCTTCTGATAGTCCTAACATTCTACCATTTTTATTTAATTTACCTAAATAACCTGAATATAAAACTTCCTTAGTCTCTAGGTTTGATAATTCTAATATAAACTCGTCATTATTCCTAACGCTAATTGCCGATATGTTTAAATATGCTAAAATGCCTGTTAATCTTAAACGCTTAATTATCATGATATCTGACGTTCCGTTCCAAAATACTATTAGCGGCTCCCTATCGTTTATGTGCAAATATCTTTGCAAGTATACCGTAGACAAGGTTGATTCCCCCTGGCGACATATACTCTTGTATAACTGTTCCAGCAATGGTTCAATCACTCTTGCCTTTTTCCCTCGGAATACTCGTTTGATATTCTGCACTATTTTCTTTAGGTCGCATCGGCGGAATCTTCTTAACTTATCATCCTTTGTAAGTATAAGAGGACTCCCCTCCAATTTCTTGGGTTGGTACTTTTCTAAACTATTCGATATCGCGCCGGATACCAGTAATGTTTCGTTCTTACTGACGGTAAAGAACTCGAAATCCATTATAAAAAAGCGTACCTGTGAGCTAAAATAAAATAATAATTTTTTTTAAAATAATTGGTTTCTTAGTATTTATTGCTATGTATATGATATATGTTTCCTGAGGTTATTCTTCGAAAATCGTTTCGACAATCACACGCCTCCTGATCAATTGTTCTATTGGTAAACCCAACTCTACACACATGGGTCGATTATGATTTGGTCTTACGATAACCGTGCGTACAAAGTCATTAACATGGATCATGACCCGTGCTAAGACATTCGGCCTGAAAGGTATGGTCATATTATTATTCGCCCTTCTTATATGTTCCGGGAAGCAATGTAATCTGACTATTTCCCCTCGCATTATTTGTGTATGATTGGTTGATTCAATTAATTCGTTTTTTAATTCTCTGAGAAATTCAAATGTTTGTAGTTGCATTCGAACTGTTCGTGCTACAGGTGGTACGTTCTCATTCATTTTTATACTTTAAATTTTACGTGTGCTTTTATATATTTTGAAATATACAATTAATTTTACAATGTCTTTTCTTCTTAATTTCTGAAATAGTTAAAAATTATTATTTACGTATATGTATATATTATTATTTTTTTTATGCACGTAATATTATTTTATTTAAATTATAGAATATTATTTTACGTATTATTTCTTTATGCACGTATAATATTATACTTTATTATTATTTTTTTTTATTCTCTGTTTTGTTATATTATTTATTTATTAATGAAATCTTTTAATTTATTTATCGAATATGTTCTTCATTATAAATTTGGTGTTGAGTATAATATTGATCTAATATTTCTGCGATTTTTAAACACATTGAATAATAGGCTGGTTCGCGGTTACATTTATTGCAAAAGAAAGCTGTTAACGGACCCATAACGGTTTCAAGTTCAGTTTCGTTAAAAGGTAATTGCATATTATTATTTGCGTCTATTAAGTGTTGTCTAAAACAACGTACATATATTGTGTTCCTTAGTACCAATTGATCATGTGTATCATTAAGTAACCTATCCTTTAGTTCCTTATAAAAAACATTAGACTCAGGCATTGGTGTGGGTTCGCTCATGTTTATATATTTTATTATATTTATTTTGAAATCCCTCTTGATTGTTTCCTGAAACATAATTATATATATAGTATTTCTTTAATGGTTTACATATACCTAGCTCTTATTTATTTATTAAACTAATCGTTTATCTCTAGTTTAATTATTATTATTGTATATTATTACTATATTTTTTTTTAACTTATATTTTATTTTTTTATTTATTGTTATTATTTTATTTTATATATTTTTTTTTATTAATTAATTAATTTATCTTGGTGAAGGTGGTGGAGTAAAGGGTGTCTCTTCATAATTTCGTACGTAGTCATTTCTATTGGGTGCCCTATATCTAACTATTCTGCCGGGAAATTCCATGACTTCTGTGGACCTGATATACTTGCATTTTATCATTATGTAAATTGCTATTATTAGTATAATAGATATTACTGTCATTACTATTGTTACATATAGCAAATTACTGTGTACAAATTGATGCTTTTGATTTTGTTCTCTTAAAAGTTCTTGGTTAATCATTTGTTGTACTTCGTCTAAAGATTTGGATGCATCGTGTAAATCTGTGAATTGCATAGCTGGTCCCTTTTCCCATTTTTCATCTGTTTCGAATTTGTGTATATGTTCGGGTATTTTTTCTAAAATATTACTCATGTTAGTTACAGGTGTAAAGTCTTTATATTTTGTAATTTGGATTTCTTCCGTGGCAGTTAATACTGCGTCCCGTGCAAATACTTGGCAACTAATGTCGTTTATAGCTATTTCTCCTGCTTCATTTGTTTGTATTATGAATGGGTCTATTAAGTTGGCGCAACTTACTGTTAATGTCTCTTTTCCTGCATGAATCCATATATTCTTTCTTTTTAATTTTTGGTATATGCTTCTCTTTAAATTAATTTTCTTTACCGTACATAACTCAGGATTAGAATACGTGTCAGCTTTTATAAAGTTTTGTACTTCGCATGGTTGGCGTTCATTGTTGTCCTGTATAGGTTGTGGTGTATTACATATTTTGTATATTGATGTTTCTTTACATTCGTTTAATTGTTGATCTGTGTATGTAGTAAACCTTTTATAGCCTTTGGTTACAGCAATATTATTGTAAGTAATGTCCATCACGTACCAACCACTAGAATTATCTTGGTTATGACGCATTGGTACTGGTGTTAACCTGTATAATGTAAGTTCAGTGTCAATAATCAGTGGTATTACTATATCGAATACCAATCTGTCGTTCGAATAGTAGATTCTTATTTTTGTAATTTTTTGAAATTCATTTATTTCATATCTTTTTGTTCCCATCGGAATACTGTATATTTTCTTTATATTTTGTTCTATTGCTTTTAATGTTGATGCTAGTTCTTGCGGTGTCATAAGACTTGGATGTATCATACCTTCTCTAGCGGCAGTTACTATTTGTCCCAATGTTTCTGTTTCGTAAGAATATTGATTAATAATTATTGTATATAAATTATGTATTTCATTTTTCATTAGTAAATCTAATATATAATTTGTTTTGTTTTGTATTTTTGACATTTTTTCGTTTAGTTTTTGTTCCTTTTCCGTAATATTATTGTATAATTGTTCAGTTTGATTTATTGTATTACCAATACTTCTTATTGTTGATTTTACTACAGTGGTTTGGGTTTCCATTATGTGTAATATGTTAGTTCCTGATTCTTCCGTTTTTTGTATAGCTTCTTGTGTTTTCTTAGTGCATTTGTCATCACATACGTCAAATAATGTATGCATGGTGTTACCTATTATGTTTATTAATCCTCTTTTCTTTCTATGTTTATCATCCTCTATAGTACTTCCTAGTGACATATATGTACGTTCTTTCTGTTTAGTTATTTCGTTATATAAGTCTGTAATTACTAATTGATATTTTCCACATAAATCTTGATATTTCTGGTCAGTACATAAATTTGTTATGTTTTTTATTTTTTCCCCCAATAGTTCATATTTCGTGTTATATTCTTTTAATGATTAAAACATTACAAGATTGTATTGAGCCCCTATTAATCTAACTGGCCCCGACCCTTCATATTGTATACCCCTGCCAACTCCATAAGGTGTATACGAAAAGTACTCTGATGCATTTATTTCGTCAGAGTCGACAGTATTGACTAGAAAACTCGTCACCATTACCAATCTAAAAGTACAAAGTATATTTATATTAAACTAACTATCTTATTATAATCTTATAAAATTAATACCATCTTACATAATCCAAAATATCTCTAGCATCATGTAAGAGTTTCATATAATCTCTTAACCATTTACATAAAGTATTTGTGGGTGTTACCGAATCTGATGACAAATCGTACATAAGTAGTGTTAAAATTTGCGTAATTTTTGTTATTTCGAGGGTACCAAATGGTTCCTCCATAAAGTTATTTGCTGTGTTAATATGTCCTATTAAACACCTCGGTGTGTGTTCCGGTCCTAAAGTATATGTTTCGTGAATTTCTTGTTCGATTGCCATTCCTAGCTCCTCAATGAATTTCCTTTGTCTGTCCCTAAAATTAAAATTTATTTTTTTTTTTTATCGTATTTATTTTTTTGCTATTATTTTATTGTATATTTTTTGATTAGATTTATTATACAAAGAAAACATGGATCCTGATGAAACCCGGTTTCGGATCTACGTTATTCAAAACCGTGCGTATATATTATTTTTTTTTCTTTTTGCTTAGGAATTTATTTAATGTATTTTTTTTTATTATCTTTATTAGCTCGAGGCCCGGACATAATTATGGTGATAGAATGGCCAGAGGGGGTTACCCCTCCACCGCAACATATTGTATCGAGAATTCTTTTATCGGACGATGAAGAAGATGAATCCGATTGATTAATTTAAAGGATAAACTGTTTATTAAACTGAATGATGTTAATTACATATATATTTTTGTTTAATAAATTAGTTTTTTTTTCTTTATCTGAATTCCGTTTTATTACATTGGATTATTAATTATTTTCTGAGAATAAGTTTTTGTAATAAAGTAGGTCCTCTGGCTCTGGTATAACGTCGATAAATTCAATTAGGTCCTGACAATTAATTTTTTCCAGATTTTCCATTCTATTTTCGGTCATATCATTCAGAAACCCTTTTATGTTACGGGTAATCTCATTTAAATCCGCTTCGGTGTACGGTTCGGTTAATTTATTATTAGCTATAGTTATGTGTTCTATAAAACATTTCGGAAATTTTTCTATGCCTAAATTGGTTGTATCGTGGTTTCCATTTATTATTTCTTCTTCCAGTTTCAAAATGAATGTTCTGTTTCTATTCCTAAAATTAATATAATTATTCTAACTTAATATTTGCTATATACTTATTATTTTTTTTTAATTGACTTGTGCGTCATTATAATATTTTTTACGTTATTTCTATGTACAGTAATGACCTTGCGGCCTCGCTGTATAGCTACATTCTCGTTCCCTATAACTGCTGTGACCTCGTACGGTCCTAGCCAGATTGGGTCGAGTTTCGTTCTATGATTATTATCTTTTAATAGTACTAAATCATTAACGTATAGTTTTTGTGGATTTTCATTTTTATCATAACGTTCCTTACTTTTTTTATTTTTTAATTAAATGATCTATAGCTATCTTATGCGAAATTTGAATATTTTCTCTTTTTTTTTTTGAATATATAATCGTCATAATTGTAACGTGGTTCAGGTTTGGCTTTCGAGTTAATCGATACCTCCAATGTACATCTGTAAACTAATGCGTATGGTTGAAAATTAGTAGAAGTATGTACCGTCGACTTATATACAAAGAATGTAAAGGGTAATAAATTATTCCAATTATTTAAATTCTTATCTACATAATGCCGTAAGTACTCGGCTAAAGTCCTATGAGCGCGTTCTACGGGGTTACCCTGCGGTTTGAATGAACTTGTGTTAACCTTTTCTATCTTTAATATTTTACAAACATTTGCAAATGTTTTCGAGAGGAAATTAGTTCCTTGATCCGTGAGTATTGTTTCTGGTATACCGTGTACACATACGAAGTGTGTAACAAAAGTTTCCTCAACAGTATTTGCCTTCTGGGCAGGAAGTGGAATTCCTAAAGTGTAACGTGTCAAATCGTCCTCCATCGTTAAAATGTATACATTATTGGACAGTGTAATCGGCAAGGGCCCTACTATATCCATAAATATTTTTTCGAATGGTTTAGACGAAGTTGATGTAATAGCCATTGCTTGTTTTATGTGTCGATTTGATACCTTATTAACCTGACATGGCGCACAATTTTTTATATATTTTCTAACGTCTTCTTTCATACCCTTCCATAAGAATTGTTTTTTATTGCGCTTAATGGTTTTATTCACACCTAAATGTTCGCCTAGTTTTGAGTCGTGAAATTGTGATAAAATGACTGCTTTTTCTTCTTCACTATATTCTACATTCGCACATGTAATTATTGTTATATCTGTATTGCAAAATATGTATTGTAACATTGACCTTATTTTTTTCCTTTCTAAATTATCGTGATCGTGATCGTCTATCTTGCCCATGGCTAATTTATTCAGATTGTTTTCCTTACAAAATGATTTTAAATTTATTAGTGATAAATGTATGCTTTCGTAAGTGGCCTTCTGTCGGTCCTTATTTTTCGTTACTAAGAATATTATAAACCTGTTTTCTTGTTTAAAATAGGGTGTGTCTCTTATTACTTTACTAGTCGGCAATATTGTACCGTTTCCAAATTGTTTTTTTAATTGATAATTCGTTCCTGTTTTAAAATTATATTGCTTGGCAATTTCTGATACTATATTATATTTTTTTGGTGAATCTATTAGTGTACCTATAGTTTCTTTTACATTAATATTTGTGATAATTTGTGTTCCTAACTTTTCGATATATTGTTCGTATAATTTGTTTTTTATTTCCTGAATTGAATATATGCATGTGAGAGTATCTACATTTGAATTTAGAACTCCGGGTTTGTGACGTATTTGTAATTGATTTGTGTTAGCGGCGAATGAATTAAATGTTTTATGATTATTTTCTAAGGTTGAGAATATGTGGAATATTCGTGAGTCGGTTGTTCCGCGATAATCTGGTTTATCGTACGAGTACCGCGCCTCTCGTTCGACACGTTTTCGTTTTCCGAATTATTAACGTTTCTACTCTCATCGTTTCTCTTTTTATAACACGAGTCGATATTATGACCAGTTCGATTACAGTATGAACTACCTGTATATTATAATTCGTAAGTGGTTGCGTAAAATTATTCCTATCAGGTGGACGGTTGTTATTGCCATTGCTCGCATAACTAGGTCTCGTATTATTCCTACATTGAGATGCATAATGATTACCATTACAATTATAGCATTTTATTGCTGGCCTATTGATTGGTTGAGAAAAATTGTTTGCACGCGGATAATTATTTGTCCTTACAGGGTTATTTGGTCTAATGTTTTCGTTGTTCCTATTTTCGTAATTCGATCTGCGCTGGTTATAATTTTGTGAATGAATATTCGAATAATGGTTCCTATTTTCCTGTTCTAATCTTAGTTCCACCTGTTCCGACATAGCAAGTTGTTTCGCGATCTCCAGGGTTTTGGGGTTACGAGATTTTACTATTGTTCTAATCGGTTCTACTAATCCTTTAATAAATATCGCTAGAGTTTGTTCCCTTAATATATCATATATAATTTTTGCTTCTGCAGCTTCTTTGCCTAATGTGCTTACGAACATAACTGATAATATAATTTCTCTACTCTATGACAATAATCGTTTACATCCTCTATGTGATTCATTCTAATCGAATTTAATTGAAGTTGCAACGACGATGCATTGGTTGTCACTTCGAATGCGTCTGTTAAATAAATTTTTATAAACTGCCATTTCGATACATTTTTGTATTTAATCATTTCTAATGCTCTACCCGTTAAACGTGTGGTAATATATTTTACTAGTGTTGGTGCACTATTTGTGTCGACTAAACTTACTGCCATATCGCATGCATTTATGAATTGATAGATATCGTCTATCCCTGTGCATAGTGGAATTAATTTAAAAGCGTCTTCTAATCTTATGGTTACTGCCATTTTTTTAGTGCGTGTTATAGGTAAAAATACTAATGACTGATGTTCAAAACTATCTGTAACTTGGCTACGTGTGATTACTCCTGGACTTGAGTTTCTACTTGCGCTATCTCCTAACTGGGTATCTACTATAATATTCAACTGGGCTTTCTGTTGGGCTTCAAACTGGGCTTGGGCTTCTCTCTGGGCTAATAACTGGGCTTCTAACTGGGCTTCTTCTAATACACTAGTGTCATACAATGAATTAGCTACGTTCAAGGGAGATGTACCTTCTTTGTCCATAAATTACTTAGCTACCTATTTAATACGTTAATACTCATAATAATAATAATCAACAATGCCCTATAAATACAATAATAACTTCAATAATATGCCCTTTAATAAATTCAATAAACTTCAATAATACTTCAATAATAAAAATGCCCTCAATAAATCAATAAACTTCAATAATAATCAATAATAACTTCAATAAAACATGCCCTCAATAATAAACTTCAATAATTAATAAATATGCCCTCAATAAAATTTAAAACGTTTTACACCATTATACTTATAGTCAACTACTTAGAATTATCTAATATGTCCTAATTATGTTGCATACGTCTATGTAACAAATTTAAATAATTATTCACTCACAATAATGCTGTGTTCCTGGTTGCTGATGACATGCTGATGGATTTGTTGGTACCGCGACGTGACTTATTTGTTTTTGATGGTTCTTCTTGGAGTTGTCTTCTCGGAAAAGTGTACAGTTCTTCTTTGTTGACGGTAGCCTTTGATGGTTGCCTCCCTTTGTAGAATCCAATACCGACTGCGCCAGTGTTACATGCGGCCCTTCAGGGATCCAAAAGCTTGTTGCACTTTTACAATAAAATGTAGTCAATTTAAATATAAATCAATTGTAATTTATTAAAATCAATAATAAATAATGTAGTCGTGGTGAATTGCAGCGTCGTGAGTTGACTCGTTGTAGTAGTCGATAATCTCCATGTAATTCGTGTGTAATGGCTGGTGGCTAAGCGGCTCGCTCGGTCTTGGCGGCTCTGATACATCTAACTCAGGCTGTCTTGCTGTCCCCTATATATATGGTGGCGGCGTCCTTTGAAGTGAGCGGCGCGTGTACAGTCGTCCTTGATATGGACCTCACGACTATGAAAGTGGTATTCTTAGTCGAAAACACTGTTGGGTGTGGTCGCATTCCTGGTTGTTTTTATGAGCAAATATATGATATTGCGTAATCCCATTCCTGGTTGTTATTATGAGCAAATACATGATATTGCGTAATCCCATTACACCACATATTAATTATATGTTGGCATTGTAAAAGATTTTAAATTCAAAAATTAATTTGCTTTTTTTTCTAGAATTCAAGATTTTTGAAAATTTATCAAAATAAGGATTTTCTTAAGTCTTACTTAAAGAAATTAAAAAATATTGAAGCCACAATTTTCTTTTTGTTTAAAGCATTTGAAAATCAAGAAATTTTGATTACTATAATTTATTGTAGTTAAAAATTAATTTAATTTAATTTGAGTACAACATTTAAATCTATGTTATTAACATTTTTATTTAATTATAAAAGCTATTTTGTATTGAAATATATTTCATAATTTAGATGTATATAATATTTTATATATTTAGTTTAGTCAAAATTGTATGTTTCTTACCAAATATAACTGTGCATGAGTTTAAAATAGAAAATGATAGTTTCTTTTTTTGTCCAACAAATTTGACGTACAGTCTCTGATACAGAATTGCGAACCATTAAACTAAGATCTTTTACCTAAAACAAAACAATTTATTACGAATGAATGTAGATACTTATTGATAAAATAATAAAAATTAATTAAAAAAATAACTACCATTTTCAACCGAAATGATCTATCCAATAGTTTTTCTTCGAACAATGCAACCTCGTCTAATGAAGTAATTGGGAAATTCCATAGAATTGCATCTTCTTGTTCATTACCACGTAATTCTTGAGTCATAATTAGACGTGCCTCATTATCAGTTGCTTTATTTTCGATACGATAAAATTTTATTAGAATTTCCTTAACATCATACTTTAAGGAAACTACAGTGCGATATAATTTGTTTATCAAATCTAAAATATTAACCAATAGTAAATAGTATTTATATTAATATATTAAAGATTATATAAATATATTTAAATAACATAAATTTGAAAATAATGTATACCTCCAGAAGAAGTCTTTTCTGACTGAACATTAAGGCCTGATTGATCATTTCCTGATTGAACAGTATGGCTTTTTTTAGTAATTTCTAAAATAAAAATAAAAATATTTTTGAAAACTAATAATGATTTGTATGCATTGACTATTTAAGCAAAATGTAATTTCTAGGTAGTACGGATTCTCCAATGTTTTTCAATAAAATTGGTTCTGAATGAAAAACCAATTTCTTTTTACACTGAATGGTAGGGGTTTCAGTTGTTTGTAATTTTACAGGCGTTATAATCCATGACTTTTGGATAGGACTAGATGATTTTTGTTTATCGATAACAGGCGAATTACTAGCACTCACATTCCATTTAAAGGGAGATTTATTTTTTTCAATACCTATTAAACAAGAAAAAATATATAATTATATAATGTTTATATATATAAATATAAGACTTAAGTTCAAATTGTATTTCCATCAAAATCTAAAATAATATTGTTTCAACAACTTAGTAAAATATAATTGTAGTGATATTATGTAGGTAATCATATTATTGTTATATATTTAAATTAAATTATAACTTATACCTACTGGATGAGATAATTACAAATTATTTTTGATTCAGAAGGAAGTGAAAATGATTGTATGATAAGGTGTTAATTATGTATTATTTATTAAAATAAATGTATAAATACTTGATTTTAAATCTGAATAAAAGCTGTTGCAATGCTGTCCAAGTGGAGCATAGTCATCACCATCAGAATTTACAATGAACTCTTCATCACTACCATTATCTAAAGTTCAAAATGTTTTACAAATTATACCTTATTCATTATATTACATTTTAAAATATTTGTTGAATAACAAAAATTATTTTTATTATATACATGCTAAATTTGAATCATATTTTTTTCTTGTTATTTAATATTACCTTTAGCTATGTAATGTCCATCAGTTACTTGGTCTATAACCATAGTTTCAACATTACTAGTAGTCTTAGAATTGTTCTTGTTATTAGCACCTACTTCTGCAATGATAAAAATATAATTAAAAATATATATATTAAAGTAAGTGTTTATATTTAGAACTATAAAATATTACCTGCAGCTTTATGAATATATTTAGGCGGACTTCTCAATACTGAAGACATTTTATTTGCAGTTATTTTCATCATATTTTTTTTGTTAACATTACTTATATGTTTAGAATTATTATGTCTTGATGATTTTGAATTTTCTTCATTGATGTCATTTTCAAATGTGGATAATTCAGAAGTAACCTCTGCTTGTTTTAATTTTTTATATGCCTTGGTTAAATTACCTTATATAAAATTAATACAATTGGATTATTTTCTATATTAATATAATATAAATGTTTAATTACTTATATCAGTAGTCAACAATCTTGCTTGAAAGAAATTGAAATCAATTTGATTTGGAGCAGTGCGTCGTTCGACGAGTAATCGAGAATTAATTTTATTTTTACTACTCGGCCATGCACATTTGTTATTTTTAAACCAGAAATTCGGGACACATTCAACCGTATTTTCCTCAATAAAACAAACAATTGACCACATATTTGTATAATCTACAGAAGAAAAATAATTATAATTATCACCATGGTTAAATAATATCTTAATTATAGCTAAATTGCATCAGAAACAACTAATTCAATGACAATATAGATGGATAATAACATAATATACATATGGATGTATAAAAATTAATAATTATTAATGTAATACAAAACAAAGATTGTTTATTTCTAATGAATCTTGTATATTATTATTAACTAGGTTGATATATAAGATGGACAAATAAACTTATAATGAAAATTGTACATTTTATACCTTATTAAGTATCATTTAATATTTTGAAAAATTGTCTACGTTCAATTAGTATAATATTAACAATGATTTGTATGTATAACAGGTATAGCTATCTTTTTATTATCTAATGTATCTACTAGCATAACTTTTTTTTAAGTTCTTCAAAATGAATAATAAATAAATGTTCTGACAAATAGTCTACTTCATATATATTAAAAACTTCCGAATTGATTGGTTGTTCGTAATATGGTTTTTTTGATAAAAATATTTTACCAATCAAAACTAAAATTTTGGTATCTATATGTGTGCAATATTTATCACTTTAACTACATCATTTATAGTAGTTAAGACATAACAGTCAGCAGCATTTGACGTTTTAATAACCATTTCTTTTAAATGTACTGTACTATATTGAGGTCCAGTCAAATGTGTTAATAGTGGCCCATTTGTATGCTCTTTTTTAAAATAAGGATGTTTGGAAGGAATATTTTTCTGACTTATTTTATACTGTTCAGTCTGATTAAATTCTTCATGAAATCGTTTTACAAGCTGTTGAAGCGGTAACTCTTGTTTTCTCAACTTTTTTTTAATATTTTTCATGAAATTCTCAAAGGGGAATGCACTTATATTGTCCAAAGGCCCAAATTGTTCATAATCATCAGCAATATGAGGGAGACCGTGCACATTGTGGGAAACTAAATGTCTACCATAAAGTATTTCAAAATGTTCAACGAAATACTGTAAGAGACTTCTAGCATAGTTTACATATTCATTCATATTTGTACTTAATAAAATAACCATAGCAATATTTAGAGTCATAAAATGATTGAAACAATCTTCACTTAAAAATGGCTTAAACACTAATTGTCCAGTGTAAATCAACAACTGCCTTAACTCAGTAGCTTTAAACCTTGATAATTCACTCAAAGATCTGGGTTTTCGGGCAAACTCGCAAGGTATATTGGAGCGTATCAAAAGTAAAAATCCTGATAGTTGTTTTATTGCCAAGCTTGGTAAACGGACATTCAGTGTTTCTTTATGCATCCATAAAGTAATTAATTTCTTCATTACTCCTAAACCCAATGAAAGACATTTTTATTATAATATACTATAATTATAGGTATTTAATAATAATATAAGTATTGGATCAGCCTATAATCTATGTCTGTTAAACATAGATATTTAAAATATATATATAACAAATATAAAAGGTTTTAAGCTTTTAAAGCTCAGTTTTTTAGTAAGGTAAATTAAAACACTGAAGTGCCTTGAGAAATATAATATTTTAAATACCAATCTCTTAAAAATGATGTAATTATTTTAAATATCTAATGTAGGTATCTACGATTAGTCATTGCAGTTAATAAATAAAATTCATATACCTAAGCAAGTCAAATGCATATAATCTAGGCTAGTAGCAGATATTAGGTCAATATCCGGCAATTCTGATAAAATTGATACGGTATTTCCAACATGATGTTCCTCATACTTTTTCGTGATGTAATCGTCATGTGTTCTTTTCACTAAACAACTAGGTGTATATGGAAAACAGGTACGATTTTTTATATATTCACCTTCTTCAATACACCTAGTACACGAATCAAACCCAGTATGTCCTTTGATTCTTAAAATAAACGACTTCGCCGGAGCGTCCATTGAAAATCCATCAATCATAACTTTAATATCTGTACCATCAATATTTATACCATTCCTCAACAAATGGTTTGCCTCAAAAACAAACTCTTCTAGGTATTTATTAGAATCATAGGATTTTTCATTTCCCCAATAAATACCAATTGGAAACACTGAATTATTATGAGGCCGAATATATCCTAATATTGGCCAAAATGCACTATTGCTGCTTTTAGAGATGGGTAATCCATCAATCCCAATCACAATTTTTACCACGTCTACATTGGAAGTTGGATTTACCAAAAAATGTCTTTTAATGACAGAGGCTAAACCAAAATGAAAATATAAACCAGGTTCCAAGACTATTATGTTATTAATTTCATTGACTTGTCTTGTGTAAAGTACAGTTCGAGAATCTTTGGGAAGTTTTTCCAAACCAGGAATTTCTTTTAAAACTAATAGCAATCCATTTAAAGCATTGTGAGGAATATTATATTGCAAAGCCCATGCAGCAAGTTTATTTTTTGTTTCATGTTCTAATGAAATAAATGCTTTAGCTGCATTATCCATCATTTCCAATACAGAATTATCATGTTGAATAAAATTAAAAAAAAAAATATTTATACACAGATATAAGTATTAATTTATAACAGTAACATCAAATATGATTAATTTATGAAATTGTACAATAAATGCATACTTCTGATGAAATGTTTTCTATATTTAAGTTATCTTCTTTAAGTACTTCAGTAATAATATGCTCTACACTGTTATTTGTATTAACAACAGACGTTAAAATATGAGATTCAGCATCTGTTAATAAATTAGATGATTCATTGTCTTCAATATCAGATTCTATATCTGTTAATATATTAGAAGATTCATTGTCTTCAACATCAGATAAAAATTCTAGTTCCTCCCTCACTCTTCGGCTCTTAGTTCTTTTACTTGTCATAATTTTAAAATGTACTATACACCAATCTGGATTTCTTTAATTTAAACATAGTTACAAAATATTGATTATTTTACATTAGTATACTTATCAATTAAAATTGTAGTATACAAATTTTAAGTAGGTATAATACATAATATAATATATACCTGAACTATTATAAATTATTTATCTTATTTTGAATTACATCTATACTCTATTCAAAATAAGATCAGCCTTCGGAGGCGACCAGTTCTCGTCCGGAGGCGGTCAGGTTTCCCCCACCTGGTAGTTGTTCGACTGCAACTCTACCAGCGGCAGCGGCCACGCCCATGCGCACAACTCGGCCGCCGAACGCTGATCTTATTTGGAATAGAGTATAGATACAATGACAAATTTTCAGTTTTATACTTTCCTATGACTAAATTAATATTTATTAAAATGTAATATTTAACATCCAACACCTATAGTTTTTACTATATTTTATATTAAATTACATTTCTGATGATTGCCTATACTTTTCATCACAATTTTAAAAACTCATATTTATAGTTTCAATTACCTATTATATAAAGGTAAATTTTTATTAAAACATATTTAGCTCATTTATCATTCAACAATTTTTCAAAATTTTATAATTTGAATCAGGGAAATTGTATTATTTTAAGAAGTACCTAAGTACCTAAATTCTAATTATCTGAAATATTTTTGAATAAAACCAGGTTTTATGATATTGATAAATATGTAGCTTTACCTTAGGTAAATTATCTGTCTTTTTGAAATTTATATTTACTAAGTACCTACATAATATACTCATTGCTAAATCAATAAATATGCCATCAAAAGGAAATATTTAATTGATTCAAATTATATGTACCTAGTTATTATGTACCCTAAATGTACCTAATCTAATATACTATATAAATTAGAAACATCTTATATTATTATGAAGCATCGCATATACCTACTCTTCCACATTATTATACCTACTTATTATAATAAACTGACAACTATAAACATAATAAAGTAATACCAATAGGTATATACTATAGTATTATAATTTATAGTATCAGTAATAGTGTGTAACACATTTCAATTTGGATTGATGAAAATAAAATACTTTTTCAAAATTAGTAAAATTACCTACATATTTCTTGATTTTAACAATGACTAAATAAATGCCTTTCTAATAGTTATAGGTAGGTATTCCTACGTAGTTCATACTTATTTCTAACTTAAAAAGTTATATTTAATATGGAAACCAAATATGTACATTTTAGTTTAACATAATATAATAATATTATACCTATGACAATAGTAAAGCCACAAAATGATTAAATTTAATTAAATTTAATCTATTCTCTGGTAAAGCATTGGATTAGCAGTCAAAGATTATTCAGTTACCTAGGTATCTAATTTTTTAAATACACACTTAATCCAATTAATTCTATACAATAATCGGGAAATATATTAGATACATAATAATAATATAATAAAATAAACTTACTATAATTACAAAATGTGCGGCACTATATTATTATGTGGTCGTCGCGTTCGCGTTCTCCCGTATATTGAGTATTGACGTATAGTATTGTTTACTTGTGACTAGTTGTGAGTTCAGAGCGTAGACAATAAGTAACTGCTTCAGAGTTCAGACTTGTGCATTTAGTATTTACTATTTACACTATAATGATTAATGTTGTTATAATAAAATGTATTGATAGTATAATCTCTGGAATCACTAATTTTCCACTTCTCAACTAAAAATAGATTTGTAAAAGTGGACAATAAGCGATAACAACTGGTTGCGTTCCGGATAATCCTGTGCGTGCGGTGTATAAAATATATTATAGGTACACGACGTATAATCTAACCGCCTGCAATGTCAACAACAACGACGACAATAACAAATAACAACGCGTCATTCCAATTTCCTAAAATTATAAATCGGGAATAAGGACTAAAATAATATAATATAATAATATATACTTTATGTAGTAATAACTAATATGTGACTACATATTATAATATAAACAATATAATATAATCATATTTGTAATGTAGGCTTAGGCTATAGTGAAGCAAATGTGCTGAGGAAGCTAAATTTTAAACTAGATATAGATACAATGATGATTTTCGATTTAATATCTTATAGGTATGCTGATGTAGAGAATAAAAATGTTTCAATATTTTAAGTCAAGTTAATTATGAGTTAAACATTAGTAAATTGTGATTGAATTGATATTTGATACTGTTTAAGCTTACAGCTGTATAGTAAACTACTTTAAAATTTTACTTTAAAATATTTTAGCGTACCCCTTCTAATTTCAAGAATTGATAAGACATTTAAATGTTGGGGGGACGCACAAATAGTTTATACTTTTGCATACCCCTTCTATTTTTTTTCCAATTCAAGCACTGCTTTTTATAAATTAAGACATAATAAACTTGACTTAAACATTGAGACTAACATGAGACTTGACAAATATCGTGTTGATTAATTATTATCCGAATCAAATATTATCGTATCGTAATAACAAAAAAAGTTATAACCCAAAACGATTTTTGTGTCCCAAGTTAAGCACATGTGTTTACATGTCCCAATATATAGCTAGTAACCCACTTCTACGGTAGGTAGGTACTTAACTATAATAATAAAAAGAGGACATCTCATGCCCATGCATATTTAGTATGTGTTGTCACTTGTCACCATAATAAATACAAATGTATAATCAATTTATGTTATAATATTAGGTAGGTACCTACTGGCTACTAGGTATATTATAAATTATTTGACTACCTTTAAACATTTGAACTGTAAAAATAAAATTATATTTTTGATAGCGAAATACGAGCATATAAAAATGAGAAAATATAGTATTATATTATTATGCATAATCATAACTATATATAATATACTATTATATCTATATTACAATCTATATATTATAATATATAAAAATGAATGTTTGTGTGTCAGTCTGTCCTTTATGCATTCCTAAACGACTGGACCGATTTTGATGAAATTTGGTACAGAGATAGATTAGACCTATGGGCAGAAGATAGGTTAATTTAAAAAGGGTAAATTGGAGGTCCAACCCGGGGAGGTGCTCAAATAACAAACATTTTGAGATTTACGATGTTAATTGTTGTTTATAAGTGGTTGCTATGGGTTTTAATAATAATAATAATTAAGTGATACGTGGATACGCCTGTTGGTGCTGTTGCACTACTATAATATTATGCATTTTAATACAGAATGTCTCAGGTTCGAATCACGGTTTCGGTGGACCGATTTTTTGCACTGTTTTCACATTGTTTTTTTTTTTATTTTATTTTTCTTCTTTTTCTATACCTATACATACATAATACATATATTTGTTTTTTTTTTATTCATTGGATTTAAAAACGGTTAGGATAGGTAAGGATATTGTATTAATTTATCGTAATAATTTGTCGTAGGTTGAATTAAGTAAAAACGACTAACTTGGTATAATTTTGATACTTAAGAGTTAAATTATACACTTATACGTACAAACCACAGCGGGGTCCGCGATCTACCGTAGGTAGATTGTCTACCTGATAGTAATTTACTGCCGCGAAACTCACAGACAACGCCTATCGGGATGGCTATAATACATTAAAATATAATATTATTTACACTTAAAAAGACATTGATGACACCCAAATAAGGAGTTGAACAATCAGAATTAATTTTTCCGGGCAACTGCAACGTCGGGTAATTCAGCTATAGTACCTATATAATATATATTAAATAATATATTAATTATTATTAATATTCATAATATTAATAAATTGTACTATTACCACTAAAAATGTAATTGATGATGATGAACTAACTATACGAGCGATAGCTTATTATAATTCTATTGTAATACTGCAGCTATAACTATTTAATTTTTATAATATAGTCTATATTATAATATTATGCTTATATATAATAATATAATATGCTAATAGACCATTTTTTTAAAATATTAATAAAATATTTATTAAGTTTTATAATAATTAGCTTGAAAATATTTTTTTTCAACCATTGCAAAATATTTACAAAATAATTTTTCACATTATTGATAACATATTGTCAAATAATATTTAAGAAAAATTGTATGAACATTGTTCCAAAAACATTTTCATGGAAACTTTATAAAAATATTGAGTCAATATTTTATACAATCATATGGTACAATATTTTGTTACCATGAGAAAAAAATATTTTTACAATATTGTTAGTCAAATATTCATTATACAAGCACTTTAAAATATTCACAAAATATTATCATTTCCCAAATGCTGTGTGGGTTATATCTTTTCCAATCATATAAATATCATCTTTCTCATTATGATATATTCCAAAAGAATTAGTATCTCTTACAGTTTTTAAATATTTTGACGCAATAGGACCTAAGTTTATAATATTTTTAGGTAATGGAGAATTACTTGTTGATTTTTGACTAGAATATTTTGGAGTTCCAAAAGTCTCTTCTGAACTTGTTAATCGTTTTAATTCTGGATTTCTAGGTTGATAATATGGTATATTTAATTTTTGAATATCTCCTTCAGTTTTAATAGCAACATCTTTAACTGCATTCATTGTTGTATTAACATAAGCTATCTGTTACATAGCTAATAGCTATGATACCTACCTACCTGCTATCTACAATAACAGTTACGTAATTATGATGTATTATCACGTGTATCGCTATCGGTATTTTAGACACAATAAAATCAGTATGCTTTTAGCACTCGAGTTCAGTACACATATTTTCACCTACACTCCTTATGAGATGCAACATGGCGCAGTCTAATAGGATTTTAAAAATTGTGTATTGTGTATTTGAATTTTGAATTTTTGTTGAACCATGGAGTATAATAAGCCAGATGCGTTGGTTTTGACGGGTAATTTGGCAGAAAATTGGCGCGTTTTTCGTGAAGCGTTCGAGATTTACATTGAGGCGGCTGGTCTAACGTCAGCGTCTAATAAACGTCAGGTGGCCATTTTTCTTAACCTTGTTGGTAAAGAGGGCCTAGAGAGGTATAACACCCTCAAATTTGAAAACGCCGAAGACAATAAGAAAATTGATCAAGTGCTTAACGCGTTTCAAGATTATTGCAAACCAAAAAAAAATATTTTACACTCCAGGTATATATTTTATAAACGGTCTCAAAAAGAAAATGAATCGATTGAGAAGTTTCTGTCAGCGTGTCGTGGTTTGATCAAAGATTGTGAATTTAAATCTCATGAAGAAATTTTACGTGACAAAATTGTTCTTGACACGAGAGATGGTGAAACTCGCGACAAGTTAATTAAACAAGCTGGTGTTACTCTTGAAACTGCAATAGATACCCTTCGTATTGCTGAAATCCAACGAAGAGAACTCAATCAAATGAAGGAGATTGGTGAAAAACAGAATGAAGTAAATGCAGTTCATTCAAAAGTACGTGGTGGTAAGCGAACAATTCAAGCTCAACATCACTACACTCAGAACAACGGTAACAATGGACATCGTGGTCAATGTCAAACAAATCAACGACAGGCAAAAGGATATAACCAACAGGAGGAGGCACAACAGGTTGTCAAAAATAAAGGTAACATTTCTGTAAATAATAAAAAAACGAATAATAATTGTAATCGGTCTGATAAATTATGTAAATATTGTAATTTTATGCACGGTAAAGGCAAATGCCCTGCGTATGGTAAAAAATGTTTAAAATGTAACAAATTTAATCATTTTCAAAATGTTTGTAAATCTGAGATTTCATTTGTTGAAAACGTTGATGGGCTGAGTATTAATAATTATTTTTGTTCTACGGTATATACAATGAATACTTTTGCTGTTTCCTGGTCTGAGACTATTCTCGTTGAAAATAAAAGTATTAATTTTAAGCTAGATACTGGCTCTGATGTTAATCTATTGACTTTAAATGATTTTAACTTAATTAAAAATAATTGTTCTTTTAAAAATTTAGTAGTTAACAGACGACCGATAAATTTACAGGCATATGGCGGTAGTAATATTAATACATATTTTACAGTTGATTTAAAAGTAAAATTAAGAGAAAAAGAATATATTTTAAATTTTGTAATTGTTGAAAATCATTGCAAGCCGATTTTAGGTCTACATAGCTGTATACAGTTAGGGCTAATAAATAAAGTAGAAAATGTTGATAAGATATTAAGTCTTAATGATGTACTTCAGAACTATTGCACGGTTTTTACAGGTCTTGGTAACTTTCCTGACGAATATAGCATACAATTAAAGCCCAATGCAATACCTGTTACAAATGTTCCACATAGAGTTCCTATTAATATCCAAGATAAGCTGAAATGTGAATTAGATCGATTAGTCTCAGAAAAAATAATTAGATAAATAAATGAGCCGACCGAGTGGGTAAACAGATTAGTGATTGTTGAAAAGAAAAATGGAAGTATGAGATTATGTCTAGATCCACGCGATCTAAATGAAAATTTAATTCGTGAATATTGTGTAATACCTACGTTATCAGATTTATCGTCAAAACTGAAAAATGCAAGGGTTTTTTCTGTTTTTGATTTGAAAGATGGTTTTTGGCAAATAAAATTAGATTTAGAAAGTTCTAAATTATGCACGTTTGGTACTATGTTTGGTACTTTTTGTTTCAATAGACTTCCCTTTGGAATAAATAATGCAGCTGAAATATGTCAAAAATGGAATATGAAAGTGTTCGGAGGTATTGAAAATGTGTTCATATATCTTGATGATATTTTAGTTTTTGGTGACACTGAGGCTCAACATGATTGTGCATTAAAACAGGTTTTAGATTTGGCTATGAAAAATAATATTAAATTTAATAAAAATAAAATTCAATATAAGGTAGATAAAGTTAATTACCTAGGCCATACATTTTCATATGAAGGCATGAAACCAGATAGTGATCGTATTAAATCTATTTTCGAGTACGAAGTACCAAAAACTATAAAAGATTTGCAAAGGTTTTTAGGTATGGTTAATTATGTCGGAAATTTTATTCCTAACCTGGCAATGTTGAGTGTTGACTAAGCCACTAAGAGATCTTCTTAAAAAAAATAATGAGTTTGTATGGACATCAATACATAATGAGTCTGTAAATAAACTTAAAACATTAATTGCTAGTCCCTAGTCCGTACTTAGAAACTATGATAACACAAAAGACGTGATCATACAGACTGATAGTAGTAAGTTTGCCATTGGATGTGTTTTGTTACAAGAAGGCAGACCAGTTTGTTTTAAATCGAAAAGCTTATCTGAAACCGAAATTAACTACGGACAGGTTGATAAGGAATTTCTGTCAGTCTTATTTGCCTGTAAGGTATTTCATCATTATATTTATGGTAGGCACGTGACAGTTCAAACCGATCACCTTCCTTTGATTTCGCTAATGAAAAAGAACATAAATGACATTCCGTCTAAAAGGTTTCAATGCATTAAGGTCAAATTATCACGATATGATATTAATCTTATACATGTACCGGGAAAAAAAAATCTGCTAATATCGCAGATGCATTAAGTCGTGCGTGTATATCGTCTCGAGATAACGACGACGTTGATATCGATGTTTCCGATGTAGTTCATTCAATTAATATGTCTACAAATATTCGAAATGAGTTTGTACAAGAAACAATTAAAGATGATTTATTAAAACAATTAGTATATGTGTGCAAGAATGGCTGGCCTAAGCATAACAATAAAGTCTCACGTGAGCTTAAACCATACTTTAATATGCGTTACCAAATATCATTTGAAGACGATTTACTTTTTCTTAATAATCGTGTGTTTGTTCCTATGAAGTTACAGAATAAAATTGTATTTAAACTACACGAAACTCATCTAGGAATTTGTAAGACTAAAACGAGAGCACGTTCCTTATTTTATTGGAAAGGTTTAGATAAAGATATCGAGGAATATATTGGTAGTTGTGCAGTATGTAATAAGTTTAGGAGTGAGAATATTAAAGACCCTATGATTTGTCAAGAAGTTCCTAATCTACCTTTTGAGAAAGTTGCGTGTGATATTTTGGATTATGGGAAAGATACTTACCTAGTATTAGTTGATTACTATTCTGGTTGGCTTGAGTTAAATTATTTATCCTCTAAAACTTCAAGTCATATAATTAAAATACTAAAAGTTATTTTTTCGATACATGGGTGTTTGGGCTGCCGGCTATTCACAAGCATTTGGCCGGGCAACTACTTAAATAAAAGAAAATGGTGTTCACGAGTTGGGGTGGATAGGGTGACCGATATAAATAATAGAACGCCAATGTTGTGGTAATAATAATAATGGGTATCTATTGCAACACGAACGTACATGTGTGAATAGGTAATAATAAATGACAATGACAAATGACAATAATAATTAAATACCGTACGGCACATGCGCCGCGGTGGGGTGGTGTATCGGCGGCGACGATGGTGATGACACGCAGGTGAACGGGGGGACGGCGGCGGCTATTGACGGCGGCTCCGACCGGATTCTGTAAGACGCACGGTGACGTAATCACGGCAATGAAGGCGGCGTCGCACGAGAGACTTACGCAGTACGCACACAAGGGTAATAGCAACGGCGAACGATATCCGACTTGCTGGTCGCGGCACGAATTATGGCCCGTCGGAATCAGACGACAACTGATGATCCGACACGAAGTAATAACAACGGGCGCGAATGTCGGCGGCGAACACGCGACAATGAATAGCAGTCGCACAACGGAAAACAGGTCGATGATGATCGGAACGACGTCGAAGACGAATGATGATAATAGCGAAACGCAAGCACGGTGGCGGACACGACCGTCGGCTAACACACCGTACCTAACGTTTATAACTTCGCGGGTATACGATCTATAACGACCACGAGGTGGTCGCAATGGAAGCGAACTCGTCGCTAAAGTGCCTTACACACTATAGTCCGCGCAACGAAAACTGGCCGGTGACTGGTGCGACTCTAGTGGCAATTTTCAATAAGTGGTTATTAAAACAACACACCGCGTGCGCCTATTGTATAACATCGCAGCGGCGACGCGTAGTTTGAGAACCCGCGGCTAGCGGCACGTTCATGGCGGGCGAGTTTCGGGGGTAACCGGCCAGTTTTCGTTGCGCGGACTATAGACGTTTTAAACGCGCGGGTCAGCGTTTTATAAAAACGCTGCGTTTTGAACGCTCGCGCAGATTACGTACACACTGAGCGTTTTGGACGCGTGCGTCCACGTTTTTCAAAATTTAGTTTTCAAATTTTAGTTTCATATGTCATTGCACTTGAGACTTGATATCCCTTAGTACATCATTACACACCATACGTGGCACATCATTAGTACCTATTCTGTTCTTTAAAAATATTTAAATTTTCAAATTGCCATGGATTTATTGAACGACGAAGAAGCCATGTCAATTATTTATGTGTTATATAAAAGGCACCAAAAAAAGTCAAAAAATGGTCCAAGACGACACTGGGTACATCCATTAAATTTAAAAAGGCCAACCGAGGGTCAATTTCAAACAAATTTTATGACTTTGAGGAGTTACCCAGAAGAATTTTTTTAATACTACAGAATGTCGATTAAATCGTTTGATGAGCTGGTAAGTAAATTAATTTCAAATTTAAAAATCAGGGGTGATATTTGGAGGGGGCAGGTTGTGTACTCGCACACTCTTGCAATTTCCATTTATGATTAGCCAAGTTATTTTTGATTCTTTGGTCTTGGCCTGAAGACATATATTGCATTTTTGAAATATCTTAATACCTACACATTTTCACATTTAATAGTTAAACAATTTGATAAAAAAAATTTGAATTCACTTTATTATACCTATATAATTATGTTTAATTTTAAAAGAAAAATTCTATAACAAAATATAGAAAAAAATGTTTACCAATTGGCCCCCCTGGTTAAAATATTTCCCAGATGCATAAAAATGTGGTAAAAAAAAATATTTCAAACATTTATTTATTTTAATTATTCTAATAAAATAATTCAAAAATATTTTTAAAGATTTCTTTAGTTAACCTCAAACTTCAAAAACAAGTTACCTGTTTGCGTTTACCAATTCCAGCAGAAGAAAGACTTACTGTGACGTTAAGGTAAAAATCTTTATTAAACAACTTGTTTAGTTACAAAATATTAAATAAAAACAAATTAAAAAAAGATTTCAAAACCATAAAACTAAATATCAAATTTTCTTTTTCTATATGAATTTTCAATAAAATTCAGTACAAATAAAAATAAAAATAAATGTAACATTAAACTAAATACAATATTAATCCTGTCTGTATTGTATTATATTTTTAAATTGCAACTTGCTATTAAATTAGTTGAATTTTTACTGTGGGGATTGAGAATTAGAATTGTAATAAACATTTTCAGTGGGAATAGAAGCAGTTTGAGATGTAGACAATTCTTGAAGGGCAGATGAATTATAATGATTTATTTTGTTAACATGTGTGGCTTGTGTTGGAGACTCTGATGGGGTATTAAGCTTATAATGGTGGCTAGTTGGGATAGAAGTAGAAGGAGATGAATATTTTGTTGGAATGTTGAAAGTATTTTGATAGTTTATGTTTGAAAGAGTGCTGGATACAGATGGCGATTGTGAATTTGGACTGTAATAAGAATTTTCGATTGGAACTGAAACAATTTGGGATGTAGAATGAATGCCAGATGAACTATAGGGATTTATTTTATTAACATGGGCGACTGATATTGGAGATTGTGTATTTACTTTATAATGGTGGTTTAAAGTTGGAATGGAATCGGTTTGTGATGGATAGTGAGGGGGAACATTGTAAATATTATGATGGCTCTGAGTTGAATAGTCATTAGCAATTGGTGTTTGGTTAAATGATGATGCATTTGAAGAACCTTTTAATCTTTGGATGCTGTTTAGAATGTCAATGTAAAGCTGTGTTTTTTGGTCTTCTGTTAACAATCTAATTTGAGGTAAAAGAGACAGCAAAAAATGTTTTTCAGGGTCTTCTTCTGTCTTACGTTGTTCGAAAATATTTATCAAACGGGTTTCAAAATCTGCTGGCTTTTTGTTGATAAGTTTCTTACGTTTAGGTGTATTCGTATACGTATCATCTTGATGCTCCGTTTCTATGTTATTTGAAACTTCAGTTTCATTGTTCTCTTCTTCTTCCTCGTTTCCGTCCCCATCACTGTGTTCAAAATTACTTTCCGTTCTAAAACAATAACATTTTTATAATATACATTTTATGATTTGTTTGCATACTGAGTAACATACGTTCGATTTAACATAGTAGGCCTCAAAAATTCCATTATATCTGCATAAATATATTTGTGATTTTTTTGTGCTGCCTGCCCTGACTTGGTGACACATTTCCTACGGAAACAATCTCTAAGAGATTTCCATTTTTTTTGGAGTTCAAGAACTATGAACAAAAATTATAACAAAGAACTATATAATTTATTATACATTTCAAATTATTTATTTATTTATTTATTTTATTTAATATACGCCAAACAGCAATTTACAGAATGTATGTGAAGTACATAAATTAGTGAGTGATAACAGAATTAAAATTAAATATAACAGCTTAAAACTAGAATATTTACAAACAGAATGTAGTGTTAAAATATAGTTGTATATAAACAGATAGAAAATGGAGCAGGTGGACACAAAAAGATCTACATGGGCACATGGCATTATTGACACAATGAAGCATGCGGTGGATGGTTATTACCATAAGAGATGAAGTATGTAGGGATAAGAAATGGTGAATGATGTCTTGAAGAGTAGACTAAAAATTATAATATTTAAATAGAAAAAAGGTCGGCAAGTGGGTACTGCTCTGCTGTACAGTGGGTGTCGAGTGGGGTCAATGTTTTGAATTTGTTAAATTTGAATTCAATGATATAAAATCATTGTAAAAATGATTCTGAGCAAAGACAGTCTATCAGCCTACGTAACAATGTGTATTTTATGATATTAATTTTATTTAAAGGTATTTGGCTACTGGAACAAACTATTCGGCGTTACATTTTGATTTTTTAATGGGAGTTTCAACAATCGCAAAAATTGTTAAAGAAACTTGTGAAGTTATCTGGGAAGTATTACAACCAAGTGAAATGCCTGTTCCATCAATTCAGGATTGGTTAGATATTGCTGAAGGATTTTATACCAAAACCCAATTCCCCAATTTGGTCGGTGCTGTTGATGGGAAACATGTGAGATTAGAGTGTCCTAAAAGTAGTGGAACTCAATATTTCAATTATAAGCAGTTTTTTTCATTAATTCTTCTTGGTATATGTGATTCTAACTATTGCTTCACAATTATTGATGTTGGATCGTTTGGGAAAGAAAGTGATTGCAATATTTTCAAACAATCAGCATTTGGTAAGAAACTCTACTCTGGTCAAGTTAATTTCCCTCCAGACACATGTTTACCAAATGATACAGAACGTGTACCACAGCCTTGCCCATATGTCATAGTTGGTGACGAAGCGTTTGCTTTAAACAAACATTTGTTAAGACCCTTTCCAGGAAAAAGTTTGAATAATGAAAGACGTATATTTAACTATCGCTTGTCCAGAGCAAGACAACATATTGAGTGTACATTTGGAATTCTGTCCAATAAATGGAGAGTTTTTCATACCCCAATTTTAGCTTCTCCCAATGTTGCTATAGCTATAACAAAAGCAGCCTGTGTGTTACACAATTTTGTTCGCCGCAGGGATGGATATATTACAGAGGATTCTATGAGTTGTAGAATGGAAGAAGAATCAGAAAGAAGAGGAGTAGGAAATGCTTCTACAAATGCAAAAGAGTTGAGGGAATATTTTGTAAAATATTTTAATACTCCTGAAAATGCCTTAAGTTGGCAAAACAAAGTATTGGCCATGTGATAAATTTTATAAAAAAATTGTATAATAATTTTGGCATAGTATAAATACCATTACGTACTTTTGTTTTTTTTTACTGCTTCATTATATGTATGAAAATCATCAATGCATGATGTAGCGACCTTTGTCCAACTTACATATTTAACTATTTTATCTTTGTAACAATGTTCTTCTGTGAAGATTCAAAATAAAAACATTACATACAATTGGCAGTATAGAATATTGATGCTTAAATAATACATAGTGATGTAAAAATACTATAAGTTAAATGAGTTATCATTGCTTTTTTAAAACATGATGTTAATTTAAAGAATATTATTCATGTGTATTATAATAAAATATGAATGAATAAAACGATTCATGTATGAAATGATGTATACATTTGTTACAATTATTAACTCTTGTCAATTTGTTGTTTGTATGTAATTACCAATTAATATAAAGGTTATTTAAAATTTAAGACTCAAGATTTGCTTGTCCAATATTTATTCTAATTATAAACATCTATATATATTATATAAGATACAATTAGTTGAATGGGAAAATTAAAAAAAAAAAATTGATAACCTATAATAGGTGTTAAACCATAAAATAAATTATTATAGTATTTTATTCAAACATAGTTTTTAATTTTTATCTTATTTTTAAAGTCTTATAAACAGTTGTATAAAACAAATGTTTACAAACTATTTTTTTAGAATATGCAACCATGATATAATTGACAGTTTTTAATTACAATGTATATATATGGATATATTACGTTATAGGTATTTAATCTTTATTTATTATATTATATTACTATTATAATTCTTGTATTTAATGAAGTTAGATTAACAGTAAGTTCAATTCAATGTTTATATTATATTTTTAAGTATACCAACATTTAATAATTTAAACTACCTACCACACTAAAAATATTAAAAGAATTAGTACTAAAATTACAATTACTATTTAATCTAGTCTTATAATTCTGTTTTGGTTAAATCAGCTCATCAGGGGCGTAATTAAGGGGGTGATGAGGGGGATAGATCCCCCTAGAGCCTATATAATAAATCAAACAGTACAAATAAATAGCTATGTACATTATATTACAAATAAAATAAAATAAATATTTTAATAACTATTATTACATTAAAAGTAAAATTTAATTTTAATTTATTCAATATTTACATTTTGATGAATTTATTATACTATTGTATAGGTACTAAATTGTGTAGACATTTTAAGCAACATTTATTAATACATTTTGTGTACCTATAAATTAATTTAAGGATTTTTGATGAAATAGTATTCCTAGGTGCCACTCACCACTGTACTTGAAAATCTAGTATTTTGTGTGTAAAAAAAAAATATAAGTGTAAATAAAACATGAACAAATTAAACATTTCATAAAAATAACAATTGTACCAGAATATGAGAAGGGACACAATAAATTAAGAATAATAAGTAACGTTAAGCACGTTAACAAGTGACAATAGGGTCACGAATAAATAATACGAAAGAAATAAATCGACACGACTAAACAAAAGTTGTAGTCCAAATAATAATTATACAAACTACATTATAATAGTGCAACATAATAATACAAAAGACAAATAACGCAAACCACAACAGGTAAGGCGAATAATAATTTGACATAATAACATAATTGATCATTGCAAATGAAAAAAAATACAATAATTGAGGACTCCCCCCGTCATAAACCCAGGCTACGCCACTGACAGATTAGACCGTACAGCTAAGTAGGACGCCAGTTAGATAAATAAGTGGTTTAGGTTGGGGTACGGGAAGCATATGTGCTGTGATTACCCATGGAGTATAATATTTTTTTACAACAATATAAATCGCAACCAGATAATTCAATAAACAAAACATAAGTATAAATAGGTAAACGATTACGGCGTAATGACGGTACAAGAAGGTAACGTTATACGAAGCGTCAAGCCTGAATGGTGCACTTGTATACACACCAGAACATAACAATACTAATAATAATACACGAACCAGTATAAATAATAATAACAAAATGGATTATAATTTACAATAATAAATGAACGTGATACGGTTCGTATAATTACAATATCTATACACAAAATAAATAATATCAATATAAAAATATAAACAGTCGATCACCCGATCTCCACCCACGCATTGTGTATGACAAAATGCTACACTAAATTTACAGAGGGTAGGGTCGGTGAGATGGACGCGTCATGTCACGGAGCACAGTGCTTATAGGTGACACAGAGGGACGCGACAACATATATTATTTTTAAGTTATTGGCGGGTAATAATGCCACCGTGGACAAGCACCACTCAGTACGTTTGCCCGCAAATATAATTTTGGCGGCGACGGCACGTACCAAAGACGGAAGCGCGCAGGTACACGTACCGATAACAACGGAAGTGCTACGCGACGGCGTTTCGTAACTCGTACAAACACTGCAGGTCGACGGCGCACCACGGGATGACATGAGAACGACGACGGAGTTGTGCACACGCGCTTTTAACATGGCCGGAGCTTGAACGCGGGTCCCTGACCACTTAGTGGTTCCACTGACAGCAAGGGCTGCACAAATACCATCGGGAGAGAGAACGTCCCTAACCAAGTCATGACTACACGGCCGTACGAGAATCGGAGATACGACTAACAGCGCGACACGGGATACAGACGATAATAACAATGTATGTACGCGCCAATACGAAATAGAACGTCGCACTCGACCGCCTCCGTGATAAACTGCATACGGCAACAAATTACTTGGAGGTGCATACGGTACCCAAGCTCCGCGAACGGCAAGAAGAACCGACGGATCACAATTACGTCGACAACAGACGGCAGTCGTACGGCGCATAATATAAACACCAGTGCGCAACATGCGGTCACAATAATTATAAATGCGCGTAAACAATTTGTTAGTCCTAACGAAAATACGCGCGATACACGAACTCCGTATTTTAGGTAGGTCACACAAGGCTAGCGACGGTAGTACGTCGTCCCATTCCGACGGTTTTCCGAATGCTACCTGTGGACCACGCCAATGCATAACCGTTCGCGCTCGGACAAACGAATTTACGTCATAAGACGCGTAATAATTGACGGGGAAATGATTTAGCGATTTAACGTGCTGCCAATAACAATCCGTTAACCCTGTACGGATGTTGAGCACGCAGCTGAATACATATTTATGGAAAGATTCGTGAGGGCCGCTTACCCGAAACACGATAATAGTCACGTCTGCCCACGGACGTGATAAACGCGGCGAACGCACGTATCGCAGACGGCTGCGCGCTGGTACACAGACCAATAACGACGGACGCGTAATACGACGGCGTTCCGTATTCCGTGCAAACAAAACGGACTGACAACACACCCGCACAACAACGGAGTGAAGGGGGGAAACCGGCTGCGGTGTATACGACACCGGCGGCGGCGCCGACACGGCCGGACCTCGAAAACAGGTCGATGACAATGACGAATTATTTGTTATACTGACACTGCGCTTGACACGAAAGACCTCAGGAGGGAACCCGTCCTCCAACGTATTAGATTTAAAAGGCCTTACGAAAGTCGGCGATACTGCTATGGGCCCGAGCACCGAGATCAACTTGGTCACCGGCATAGTGTGAGTCACAAAACTATAATCGGACACGAAAACGCGATCTAACGATTGTGCGACTATTTTACCGGATACGGCTGACGAGGTATCGATCGCTGACGTATTATAGGACGATAACAATTTCGAAAAGCATCCACTTGGATAACGACTACCTCGAACGGTGATAGCCCTTGGCGATAACGAAACTAATTGCCGAGTCGTCGGATGCTCGTTACGACCACTACGCGAGGGATTCAACGGCATAGGCTCAGTCGGAACTTTCACACGCGTACTACATAATTGGGCCATACCTACTTTGGCTACGTCGATTAACTCACGCACCGCAATACGTAAGGCGGGCGAACACTCATCTGCCCGGTTAAGCAAGGACAAACAGTGAGAGACGTCCGAATCAGCGGACACGAATTTCGACCATAACAAATCTAGCGCGCGTAAAGAATAATAATACGGGGCGCAAAGTTCGCCTGGATAGAAACCTCCTAGCGTGTCGTGAATTCGCCGAATTTGTGTGACGAAACAGTCCCGCTGCGGTTCAGCAACCGTGTAAGGCGGACGAGCTCGTTCTCGTCGAACATTGTACCAATATTGTTTATATCACAGCGACCGATGCTATTAGTTGTTACGTAACTATAATCTATAATAGGTACAGCTGATATACCGGAGATATCAACTCAACGACTGTCGAGACTAATGAGCTCTGAAATAGATAACGTTATAATAGCGGGCGGCGCGTATACGCGATAATAATAATACCTGCACTACGGATCTATGGACGATACCCAGGTAATGATTGGCGCAAGGTGAATAATAATAATTTATAATTTATATTTTATAATATAACTAGATTCTGGCGTTGGTCATCCCGCCTACGGCGGAAAGACTGTGTGGGCGGTGATACATCTTTGTCGTTTCGCCTCGGGCTGGGTTTTTTGATCCGGCCTGATCCCCGGACCCCCCAGTGTTACTTGTAATTGAGTACCTTATTTTGGAGACATAGTCGAATTATAATGAAGGTGATAGGTTGGTAGCCGAAGGTGATTTGGTGTTAGGAATTTGTGATAAGACTCTCTGGCTCTTTGGCGGTCGCGTTTCGAAGGCGGGAAAGTTTAAAGTTAAAAGTTAAAAGTCGAGTTTTAATGTCTAGAAATCTCCCATGATCCATGAAAGTCAGCAATACAATGATACGATTCCCCAACGTATATGTCCCGGTGCTTTTCCGTAGCTACTATGTGTAAATATGTTTAAATTAAATGTAAAAAATGTAAAGCCGAAAACCATGTTGGAGTGTCTAGCAAGTCAGTAACCTGATTTCTGAAGTGAAAATCGATTAACTTTGAAGTTGTCCACCTATTTGTACAACAGAAAATCAGGTGGGCAAGTATTACATACATTAAACGGCTATAGCCTATAAGTGAAACTCGACTACCATCTACCTATATGAATGATGAACAACCCGACTTTGTCGTAGTTCTACAACTAACTGTGGACTGTGGTCGTAGTAGAATGTTAATGATGTAGTCGAGTATGTGATAACGACAAATGGCCTATCCATTCTTTAAGAGGACGTCTCACCCGCATGTGTTGTCTCCGTCGTACACACATACGACATAGCAAATGTTCGTTGGCTAGTTTCAATAGGATATTGTCAGTTTTTATATTAGAGTGAACTGCCCTATTATCAAACTTTTAGGTAAGAACAGTATCTGTGTTCTCTCGTTGGTTTTTTACGATATTTTAATTTTTAAGTGAGTTATGAACATTTTAGAATATGAATACTTTACATACCCACAACTCACTTAAAAATTAAAATATCGTAAAAAACCAACGAGAGAACACAAATAATGTTGATACCTAAAAGTTTGATAATAGGTTGATTCACTCTAATATCAAAACTGACAATACCCTATTGAAACTAGCAAACGAAAATTTGCTATGTCGTACGTGTGTAAGACGGAGACAACACATCCGGGTGAGACGTCCTCTTAATATCTATGTTTATGTATGGCTGATAATGATTAGTGATAGCGCTTGGTGGTTTGGCGGCAATGTTTAAATTTTTGAACTTTCTGTGTCAGTGCTGTTTTCCGTTGCATGTCCGGTGCCTTTTTTGTTTGTGGAGCAAAATGTCAAGTTTAAAATCGTGTTGGAGTGTCTAGCAAGTGGATGCCTCATGTAATATTCGATGTACGTTCATCGAAGTCGCCCAGGTAGGTACTCCGAGTTCGTCGATCGCGTACAATTTTCAACGGTATATCAGGTATGTATTGCAGATAGGTACTTTAGTTTAAATGTCACAGTAATAGTTTAAATGTTACAGCCATCGTCAAAAAATATAATATGGATCATACGCGGTTATACCTTCCGTATACGTTAAAAAATTTGTATGTCTATTCGTGTATTCATAGGTATGATATTGTTAACATAATAATTTCTGAAGGGAAAAATTATGTCAGCGTAAAAACGTATAATTCGGTCGAACGGTGGTCAATAATGATGATATCTAAGGCGCGTGTATCGTGACGGTCTCTGTTTGTCTACCTGTAGTCACTATCGATCTCTCTCACACGAAGCTTTCGCGTTATCGTGTAATTGTCGATACGACCGATGTCCCATCTAATTTAATGGAGTGATGGGAAATCCATTTTTTGCGGACAGGATCGGTGACGAACGCCGGACATATTTCATTTGACATTTGGACGCCGTTCGAGTAAGTAAATGTATTTAATTCCTTATTGTAGGTACCTTCTTATACTGGCCTTGTGTCCCGGTGTTTTTTTTCATGTTAGTTTAACTTGGTAGAGTAAAATTATTTATGCTCAAACACTTTTTAATACTTATAGAATATATTTAATTGTATCTCGATCAATATTTAAACACCTCTTTATACAATACAATTTCGTTTAATTGTTTATGAGGTCTGAATGTATGACTATGGGCACGTGTGCATTTGAATGAATGTAAATCGTATTCCGTAGTAAATTTTAGTTGACCAGATTAAATAGTGCGCTGTTTGTAATTGGTTTTTATAATTTTTATAAATATTTTAGGAAATTAAATCTGTACATTATTATTATTTTATATTTTGCATTACACATACACATAGTTCGTTTAAAAATTAAAATGTCGTAAAAAATCGATCGAGAGGACACAGATTATCTTCTTATATTAGTTTTCAATTTTCAATTAATAATACTAATAGTTGAGTTCACCGTAAAACTAATATATAGCACACTATTGAAACCGTCGAACGAAAATTAACTATATCGCACATGTGTAAGACGGAGACAACATAATATTATGCGGGTATCTTCTTAACTGGATCGCAGCACGTCTGTAGGATATTATGTGTTTGAAAACTCAAGCTTTTGTTGAATTAACTATACCTAATATTCTATGATTACTGTACGCCATGTGTTCTGATTTTGTTTTTGGCACATGTCTAATTTGTGTATAATTGTGTTGGTTAATTAACTACCAATATTCACTAACCTTCCCGTAACTTTTTTATAATTACCTATATATTTATATTTTTTCATTATATTATGTTTTATTTCTGCGGGTGAAATATGATTTATGTTCAAACTACCTTTTAATGCATTTTTATTTTACCACTGTAAATAGTGTGCTGTTTGTTGTGATCGAGTGAATTGACCTATTAGCTATTATCTGTGCATCATTGTCTTATCCTATTTGACACAACTGTCATAACTCGCTTAAAAATTTAAATATCGTAAAAAGTCGATTGAGAGAACATAGATAATCTCCTTAGTATTTAGTCCAATGATAAATTAATTTATTTACTGTAGAACTAACAGCACACTATCGATAATCAATGCTAATACTCTATGATTATTGATTACTGTTGGCCACGTGTCTGATTTTGTTTTTTTTGCAAAATTGTATTCGTTAACTCATTACTAATGTTCGAAAACCGCCTCGTGACATTTTGATAATTAGTTGTACATGGCCAACCCGTCACGGCACAACAGTGGCATAGTGTCAGCAAAAATGACTAATTTTAATATTAATTGGTGTCATTGTTTATTTTTAGAATGAAAGTAACAAAACAAATCAACAACTATAGCGCGAGTGGTATACAGGTGTATAATGCACCTGTATACCACCGCCGCGAGCACGGCGCGATGGGGAACGCTTCCGGCAGGGTCCGGAAGCGTTTGCAAAAACAAAAAAATAAAAGAAGTAAGTAGATGTATACAAAATACAAATTTTAGAGTAACTAATACTAAAAGGTGTATCGCCTAATTTGTGTTTCAGGGTGCTACAGGTGTCGTAAAACCGGACACCTAATTGTCGATTGTCCGGGTGAGTGTGTGTTATGTTGAATCACGATAACTTATTGCGTATTCTATTATTAACTTTTATAATTTTTTTAGACACTACTACCCGCCGTGGGAAGGGACCACCACCACCACCGCAAACACCAAC
Organism: Macrosiphum euphorbiae; assembly: GCA_949089665.1. Lineage (NCBI taxonomy): Eukaryota > Metazoa > Arthropoda > Insecta > Hemiptera > Aphididae > Macrosiphum > Macrosiphum euphorbiae. Next base: position 102,322 of record CARXXK010001030.1, read on the forward strand.
CCCGCCGACAGCGACACCCCAAACAGGGGAAGAAACCGACGGCACCATGGACATTGTCACAAAGGACATGTCCATGGTGACAGTTCACTCTGAAGTAAGTACATTAATATACATTTCTAATAGTTGCATAGGCGGAAATTTGCCATAATTTTAGAGGGGGCTAATATTTAAAAAATACTTTACTGCATATCGACGCCTTTCTTAGCACTTGAAAATATAATATTGCTGTAAACACCATCCAAAACTAAGCATGATTTATTTTAAACATACTATATAAGTTTCAAATATTTACTCGTTCATATACTTGAATTTTAACTTTAAATATATAAGAAAGATAACATAAGTTTTACAAATTTTAAAGAAAAACAAAATTATTAAATATTAATTTACAGTAACAACCTTGTTATCTAGTTATCAGGTAAATATTTATTTTAAAATAATATATCTATTTTTTTTGCAAATGGACCAGTATGATTTCTCTATCAATTGTTTCGGAAATATCTTTTCTATACTAATGATACCTAAATTGTTGAATCTATTTTGCAATATGGATGACCTCAACCATGTTTTCATTCTTCTCATTGCCGAAAAACTATATTCACATAATCACATGTAGATGAACTTATGGGGAAAGTAAGTGAAACTGGCATAAGATTATATATATTTGGATATATAAATCATTAGGAAGTACCTACTGAAGTAAAATCTTCTAAAGTATTACAGCTTTTGCCAGTTGAAAAATGTATATAGTTTTTCACAACGTACATTTCTGATTGAACACTTATACTTTTTAGTTTTTACATCCAATAGCTCTTGACAATAAACAATTATCTTTCATATAGTAATAGCATAATAAGAATAACTTACAATATATAAAATAAATAAATTATAAAAATTCTATTTTGAACCCACATGTCATATTATTTATTAATTCAGTAATATTCGATTTTGATAGCAAATTTTTAAACTAAAATTACCTTATATTAACCTTATAAAAAATCACTCTATTAAAATCTAATTTGATGAAATTGTTGACAGCTTCAGCCATTTGAAGATTGAAGACTATCAGTTGAAAACCTTTTCTTTAAAATGACAATTACATAATAACATAATATATTATAATTTCTTTAAAATGACAATTACATAATAACATAATATATTATAATAATATTTTGTGGTAGAACCATAACACCAGATTAAACTGGCTGTGATTTATCTACTTTAAATCTTATTATGCTATGAGCTTTGGTAATTGAACAGAAATACGAACACACCAGATATTTTTTCCAATTTTTTTTTTTTTTTTTATTTGCATTGCAACAATATTTAATTGAAAGTCTATATTTTACTTAAATTATTTTTGAGGGGGCTAATTTTTCTGTTTGTACGTTTTGAGGGGCTAAGCCCCCTCAAGCCCCCCCCCAATTTCCGCCTATGAATAGTTGCTTGTGAATAAACTAATCATGACAATAACAATTTTATAAATTGTAGGGGAGCAGAGAGGTGTCAAGTCACAGTAAGTTTCAGTTGGACAATATTCATTGAATTTCATGGTTTGTTACATAGGTTTTTTAACTTGTATTTTACGGTTTTCAGATGCAGATGAATAAAATTTTTTTTTTCAAATTTTTGTCTTGTTCTTTTAATATGTAATAGTTTGTTCCCTGTATCAGAGGTATAACAGATTATACACAGACACAATAACATAATGTGTAATATATCTGTACTTAAACTTAAATGGTGAATTTTGAAATGTGTATTATGTAATTTGGTATTGATGATATTGTTCTTAAGAACATTGCGATGAAGTGTTTCTGGTAACAAAGTTATGAAAACACACTACAGTAGAATGTAAAAATAAGTGGTAGAAAGCTATGTGAACATTTTTGCTCTCTTTTTATTAAAAATAAGAAAAAGAAAACAATAATAATGGACCTAAATCTGATTAATAGAATTATTACTTTAAAAAATACTCATAGCATTGTATACAAAATTTATAAATTAACAGGTATTTTATTTAGTTGGTAGTTAAATACAAACAACACATTATGCTTGCAGTGTATAATGTATAAAAAAAAAAAAAAATAATACAAACTGAACTTACTTTTTTTGTTTAACAACATTTTCAATCATTTACTATATGGTGCATAAACAGGTTGTTTAAAATATCAATTATTTATTTAATATATTTGTCACTACTAAACAAAATTGAGGAATAAATTGAATTTATTAATTTGTTTACTAAGGAAATAATTTACTACAATGTCAATGAAATATGTTTTGAAATTTTTGCCAACTGTGTGATTAAACATTTTCTTCCACAAGACACATAGAAAATATTAGACATTATTCTTAAAACATTTTTAACTATTGAAAAGTTTGTAAATATTATCTGTTTAGACTTTTAGAGCATACAATATAGAAACGTGTGTACTATAATATACATCATAGGTATATTATTATTACTTTTTATTATTTTTAAAAATAAAATAACCTCCGTATCTGTTGAAAAAACCTTAGCTCATTTAAAAAAAAATATTTGCACCACTCTGCCACCCCGTGGAAAACAATTCTAGTGCCATGCCTGAGAGTAAATAAATTAACAACTAATTAGTTGTTGTAATAGTACAAATTTATATAATAAAATAATTAAATGATTTATTACATGTTGAATAGGGTTTTAAAGTTGTTCATAAAAACTTACATAACATATAAAAAACATATTAAAATTACATTACAAATATATAGAATGGTACACATAAGTTATTGATACAGATATATAACGTATCAGTGTATTGTTTATTTATATATATATATAGAAAATAACAAATGAATACAAATTAAATTATTATATAGAAAGGAATTGTTACAAATCTTAGTATATAGTATTGCTGTGGTAGTGCAAGTGTAAATAAATTAATAGATATTTTGATTATAATTAGGTGTATCTTTAAATGAAAAATCCAATGGCAATTTTATGATATTCTATGGTGTATGACTATGATATAACAATAACTGGTTGAATACATGCAACTCTGTATGTGTGTTGTGTAGAATAATACATACAAAAATCTAGGCACTAAGCATCCCAGTTATTTTTATATTTCTTAATTTTAACCAAACGTTTGACATTAGTTACGAATACACCGTTGAGTGTAATCGCATCCAGAGAGACCACGTGGAGGTTGTCAAACTTTCTCTCCGCAAAGAGTCACATAGACCCCGGGGGGATCCCAAAGACGCCGGGGGGATCCCAAAGACCTCGGGGGGGTCACAAAGACCCCGGGGGGATCCCATAGACCCCTCGGGTGAACATTGTATAGTTCTATTAATTATATAACTACCTGTAATCGCATCAGAGGACTTCTGGGTACACAATATTCTTGGTGACGAATCGACCATTTCCATCGCAGTACATGCCGACTCTGACGGATTGCGCGTCCCTCACTCTTGAAAACGCAACGTACAGCTGCCCATGGCTGAAGACGGGAGACGGCAGGAGCAAACCGACTCGGTCAAACGTTTGACCCTGAGATTTGTTGATTGTCATGGCAAACAACAACCGTACTGGGAATTGAATCTGCTTCATTCGAAAAGGCAAATTGTCTTCCTCACCGGAAATCATTGAAATGGCAGGTATAATTATGTCGTCCTGAGGGTCGCCGGAGCCGGACAACCTCCTCGCCTTGAAGTTGTGTGGCCGCAGTTCGGTGACCACCAACCTCGTCCCGTTGCACAGTTGTCGGTTCGTATCAATGTTTCTCAGCAACATTACGATCGAACCAACCTTGAGCGTCAACTTGTGCGGCGGTAGTCCGTTCGGATGCAGAGCGTTAAGGAACTCTGTCTGGTAGTTTGCCGCTTCGTCGGCGTTGTTGATCACCACTGTGTCCATGGAGGAGTATGTCTTTTCGGCGCCCGTGACGCGTCGTAGCACTGTGGAATTTATTTGGTGGCATTCCTCGTTGCGGGGACACAGTATGATTCTCCGAGCGAACTCGTCGACGTTGTCCAACGACATTTGCTGCGGATAGACGAAATCGGTCAAATCCACGACGTTGCAAACCAGTTGCGGTGGGATTTCGACAGTATGCGGAATACCATAGACCGTCGACAGTTGACCGTTACCAAGCTGAAGTAGCCAAGCAGCGAAGTCGGCGTCGTTGTTGGCGCGCATGTTCCTTGTCAGCCGAAACTGTTCAAACTCTCTCCACAATGAGTGGCGTTTGATGGAGGACATGACGATGGAGCTCCTGTTCCCCCGGCGAACGACGGGCAATATCTGCCTGAAGTCGCCAGCTAACAGTATTGGTTTACCACCAAACGGCAGTGCCGATTGCATGATGCGATCGACCACTGTGAATTGTAGGCCCGGGGACATGGGCGCTTCGTCCCAGACAATCAGCGAAGCTTCGCGTATCCTTTGCGCGCGCAAAGACTGCAACTTGATGCTCGAAGTAGACTGTTCGGTCAGCGTTCCCAATGGCAATCCGAAAGTCGAGTGCACAGTCATACCACCCTCCATGAGGGATGCGGCGATCCCGGTGTATGCCACGCTCAACACCGTTCGTTGTCTGTTACGAAGCGACGATATTAGGCATCCGTATAGCGTCGTTTTTCCCGTGCCTCCTGGCCCGTCGACATAGAACATTTTCTGGACGTTGCGGTTGTCGTCGACGGCCGCCATCACTCGATCGTATACCGTTCGATGTTCGTCGTTCAAGTCGCGCAATCGTTGTTGCCAGGCAACGGCCGCATCTATTGCACCGAGCATTGGATCGTTTTGATCTGGTCCCAGTAGATCGTCGTCTGGATTGGGTAGATCGTAGTCGTCGAGTGATTTTCCACGTGCACGAAGTAGGTCTCCGATTGCTTTGAGACACGCCGCCCTCGCACGGTCTACGTTTTGGAAGCGCCGATTGAAGTCTTCCATCATGTTGACTTCAAACCGTCGGTACAGATCCGCGGGGTCCGCGGGATGGCAAAACAATAGTATCGTGACGTATAGATAACGCAGTTGAGTGGCTGTGTCCAACGCCGATGATTCTGTCATACACGCCCGCCACCCTTCGTCGTCTTCCAACAATCCCAACGCAATGGCGGCGGCTGAGTATGAGGCATGCACTACCCCGTTTACCGTCTTCAAGTCTTGGAAAGACCGCGGGCCTCTTCTGTGCAAGAGTAGTAGTCGTAGATGAAAACGGTCTCTATCCAGTGGGTTGACGACGTACATCCGAGCCAACGTCTCGCGAGGTGCCCGTATTCGCCGCAGTCTCCACTCTTTTGACGATACTTGCCAAGTGTAATGTATCGGTATCTCGTGGAACAGATACTGTCTTGCATCAACGCTTCTCTCGTTGAGCGCGAAGAACGCCGTGAGTTTTGTTCGAGGTAGGGCGTTGTTTTGTACCTCCTGTAGTTCCCGTCCACGCGCAAAGTACACGTTGTGGTAGTTTTCTAGGTGAACCGGAAGTCTAACTACCGTGTGACTGATGTCGTGCAGTTTATACGCAAACAACCTCCAGACGGCTTCCGGTAGGCTGACGTACCTCGAATTTATGTAACTGAAAACAACATTTATGTATGTATGTATCAAAAATATTTAGAACATAAAGTTAAGTAACATAAAGTTGTACAAAAAGAAATCAATAGTTATTTAAAATCTCATTATTTTACATATATAAAATATTGTCATGAGTAAAATGTCGTAATACTATTGTTTGTGATGTATATATAATAAACGTAATTATGTCAAAGTATAGTGTAACACTATTTTAGGCTTAATGAAGAATGTAACACTATTTTAGTCTTAATGAAGAAGAATACGATAAAATATTGTTTTTTGCATTTTAATTATATTCTATGTACATAAGTTAAGACATTAAGACTTAGTCTAAAAAGTGGTAAATGGCTTTCAAAAATCTAATTTATGTCTATAATAATTTATAAATGTTAATTAATAATATGCTGTAATTAATTTCTTAATAACATACTGTAGTGTTAGGTCATTGTAGTGTGAACAGAGAAATGCTTGTCAAATGAAACAAATGAATAATATATATATGAAATTTCTAATGTACAAAGTACCGATTTCAATAATTTATATTATGCTGAACAGCTTTCCTAAAATGTCTTTACTATTGAGATGAGATGTGAGATGATTGAGTATTATATTTAGTTAAGCGAATTGAAATAATGAAAAATAATTGAAAATTATTTCAGTTATTGATTGAGGAGTACATATTATTATATGAATGATGATGATTGTGTTACACAGTTGTCAACTGGCCATGCTGATACTACTGTAGTGAAATTTCAAATAATAGAAATCATGCATTAAGTGGGCAGTTGTTTTAAGCTAATATAAAGTTATATATTCAACAACAACTCTAAATTAATGAACACCAGTAGTTTATACTCTGCTGTTCTATGTTGTGTTTATGTACAATAATTTAAGTTTACATAAGTTGCAAGTGCAATGTACGCTAGGTTAGGAGGTCACAGTGAGGCCAGAAAAACAAAAAGAACTTTACAATTAATGCTATAATTGTTGAAAGAATATAATGTGTTAACTTATGGAAAAATGCATTTTGATAACATACCTGTCTATTTCATTTCCGTTCCATAATTCCATGGTCGCAGCATCGTGCCCTTTATATACATATTTATACAAATACTGAACACTCTTCACAGTAGAGCATACCTCAACATTAATGTGTGCATCGTATTTTGCTAAAAGGTACGGATTGTAAGGCACGACAAACTCGTTGCTGACCTGTTGATTTCTGACCCTGGCCACAGGTCCGTTGTTTGGCCGATAGTACTTTGGGTAACCACTGTCAGAAATGTATACAGTCTCTTCGCTGTATTCTTTTGGAAACTTCTTTGAACAACTGTTGTCCACCATGCATGGGCTGTTTGGGTTCAGCGTGCCACACGGCCCGTGGATCATGTGTCTCGTCACACAATCGAATAGACGCGGAGCAGTCACCGGGTCTGGCAAGAAGGCGCACACTACATTGTCGACGTCGTCGGCAGTTAGCAACTTGCTACCCTCACTCAGAATGATCAGTATGTGGGCGTGCGGCAGTCCTCGTTTCTGAAACTCGACAGTATAAACATATGCATCGACATTACCAAATATATTGTTCACCGTTATGTCGCGCATCAGCTGCTTGAGTTTCGCGTTGAACACTCTGGACACCAGGTCCGGTCTGTCGGTTGCCGTGGCCCATCTCGGTAGGTTCTGTGTGATCTCTGGCCAGCTAGGATTACACGTAAACGTAATAAAAAGATTAGGCTTTCCACACTTGCTCACAATGGCCATCGCGTCATGATAACACTGTTTCATGAAACGGGGACCACCTGTAAACGACGATGGCAAAATCATCCTACGGCCGACGCCCGCCACGGGTGCGTCAATTTGGAGCTGTTGGTTGATGTGATCCACAAGTCCCTGATACGATTCTGCGAAAAGCTCAGCTTGATGATATCTAATGTACATTAAGTTGTTCGCTTCCATTCTAACGTAATGATCACCCACAAACTGTTGCAACAGATATCGACCATTATGTAATAAACTCATAGCATCGTGGATTGTGTCGTTGTTGCCATTGTAACGAATAGCAAGACGATAGCAAGTATACTCCCTGATACTGTTCCGATTGCGAACAGGGGTTCGTCGAGGGCCCTCTTGTAGCAAACGTTGATGCCAACCCAGCTCTCCTCGTGGGAAGAGTAGGGGATACAGCATTGGATCCGCGTTTGAAGAGCCGGCTGGTATGGTCTGTAGTCGGCGATGTTGCGGGTCAATTGGATTCCGGTCGTGGATCACCAGATCGACGTCTGTTGGCGGTTGACCGTCATCACCGACAAACACTACTGCGACTTCGTTGACCGTTTCAGGCGGTGGGTTGTATCGCCTCCTGTCCACATTTCCGTCGGCGACGAAATGCATTCTCACCCTCCTTGGAAGCAACTGAGGCTCCCTGTCGGGAGCGTTTTCTCTAGCCCACACTTCTCGCATGGTTCTGTAATGAAGTAACACGGTCTTAGGATTTATTGTACAAAATTGAAATTTATTAATCGTTGTGTAATAGGTACATGTTTGTAACGCATATATATGTGTATTGTTAATGTTCTCAGAAATGTCAACGTCAGAGTCCTATTTAATTAATCCTCACACATAATATCAACAAAGAGTGATGTGGTAGTGTAAAAAAATGACAGAGAATAGCATAATGCAAAATGTATTACAATGTATGATACCAAATGTTTTGTTTAGATACATTGAATTGAAGTGTATTAAAGTACATAAGGAACACAAACAAAAGTAATTGAAATCATTAACTCTAACTCTAGTCACGTGTGTTCATTTGAAATGAAATGAGAAATATTCAAGTAGAAGTTGAGGTTTGTACATAGGAGTGTATCCACAGAAAGAAGAAAATAATGTATAGAAATGTAAGCATTGGTATAAATCAAATAGAAAAAAAACCAATATCTAATGAAAATCGTAGACACAAGGATATACCCGATATCAATGTAAGACAAAATGCAAGACGAACAGGTGTGCTTGCAGATCGGCATCTAGAATTTGTAATTCTAAATGTCATGGAAGTTTGCCGTGCGAAAATAAAAATGAGTAACTACGTTCCAAAAAGTAAAAAAATGTTAAAAAGCTTAAATTACATAAGTTAAAATGTTAAAAAAATACTTGTTTATTTATTGATTATTTATTAAGGTGATAGTAGATTAATTAATAATTATGTTTGATAAAAGTAATATTTAAATAAGTCAGATTAAATTTAAAAAATATGGCATCTTTGCCTACTATCGTTAGGAAATGATAACATATACTAGGAGATGATATCATTTCCTCCCGATTTTAGGAATTGTCAACATTTACTAGGAATTGTCATCATTTTCTAAATGTCAACATTTCCGGTAACATATACGTAAATTGCGGACCGGCTATATTATATACATACGTAAATTGCGGCCAATTATCTAATACTATAAAATGAAGAACAGCTGACTGATAATACAAGCAACCCGTGGAACGGAAAACGCAGTTAGAGTGAAACCGTGGAGTAAAAAATGAAGCACCGCTCCGTTTCCCCAGCCCGCCGGCCGTGTCCCGTCGATTCCTTATAGCGCGACCAATCGCGTACCTTCGCAGTGGCGGCGGTCGGTTTTAAAACGTTTTTCGTTATCACCTCTTTTCCTATCATTTCGCCGATTTTCGGAAAATTAGCTGTTTTTACACGATATCTTTTCGCCCTTTTATATACTTAATTCGAAGTAACCGGTGTGCGGTTTATATTCGTGCAATGTCGATCAATAAATACACTCCCGACCGGACTTTTTTGCCGATTTTTTCCTTTTCTCCCTCCGTTTCGTCTATTCGCACAATCGCACCCGTTTGTGTCCGAATCGAGTCTTTTTGAAGCCGTGTATATGCGCTTTTCCCCCAAAATCGGTTCGTTCGCCTCGCAATCGCGTTTGGAAATTACGCCGGCGACCGACCAGCCGTACGCGTATATATACATGTATATACGTGTATAATTTAATTTTTCCTTATGATTTAATAATTATTAACGGAAAACGCTTTTCACACGCCCCGTTAAATATATATATGGGAGATGCGCGTATTACAAGCGAATTATATGCGATTACATCGATGTACATCGAATATATCGGTTTACGTCGCTCCGTAGTCGCACGGCTTAATTGTTGATGTTTTCACTATCTTTCATATCTCAAACTGTGTCCGAGTAGGTTAGGCGTTAGGTAGGAAACACGTAGGTCCCGGGTTCGTATCCGTCGTACGCCGTCCGGGCAGCATATAAGCATTCTGTACATGAGCTCGGCACCTGTATTAAAATCAAGCTCTACGATTGGTTTATTTGAAAATGCCGCCAAATAGTTTATATAATCAATAATAATATTATTATCATAGAATTATATCAGTTATTTAATTCGTGCCAATTATTTGAATAAGTAATAAAACTATTATTGAGTAGGTACCTACTCAATATAGTTAAAATATAAATAATAAATACAAATAATATGTAAAATTATCATTTAAATAGTTAATATTAATATTATAATATATATTAATATTAATATTATTATATTCTATATTAAAACTAATACCTAGTTATATAATTCTTTATTTCTGTAAATCACCAAGATGTTTGATTTGATAGAAATTAAACCAGGTACATTTCGTGCCAATTTATTGAACGAAGATGATATTAAATCATACAGCTTAAAAACAAATACAAATTGGTGTGTAGTAAGTAGTAAAATTTCAACTAGATTTGTTTGTCGGTAAGTACCTATTTATAAAATTATAATAATTGTTTAATGATGTCTACATTAATATATTATTTTCATTACTAATTACAAATTCACTTCAAAAATTGCATATTAAATAGATTATAGGTACATAGGTATTATTCAACTGCTTATTATTTAGGATAGCTTACCTTTTACCACCAATAGTATTATTTACAAATGTCCATAATCACACTTTAACATAGGTAGGTAGGTATCAAGTTAAACTTTACCATTTTTTATGTTTGTTGTACATTTTTTAATACCTACATACTTTAATCTTGATAGGTTTTAGGTAGGTACCTATGTATTTATTTGCACCTTTAAAAAATTATAATATATTAGTAATAGATATACTTAACATATAATTACAATTTACAAGTACAAATTGAAATCTTTATTAAATATTTGGGTATACTTATGGGAGAAATTCATAAACAAAATTAAAATTTATTAGAAACCAGTGAATCTATAAACACTTGATGACAATATAGGGTTTAAATAAATAAAATATATGAAATAAATAATTTATTTTGTGCCAATTATTTGGATGAAATTGATATAGCTTACAAGTAATAATATATTATTTAGGTATTCTATTTATTCAAGTAGGTAGGTAATATTGTAAAATAGATACCTAATAATTATTTAAATTTAAAATTGATGATTATATAAATTATTATATTAATACCATCTTAGTATTGTATTTCATATGTGTAACTCATATTTACTTTAGGATTCTACCTATTAAAAATAATAGCTTTTAGTTAGTTTACATTCTTATTAAGCATAAGTGAACATAGAATAAATTAAACTGAACTTGCAAATGCACATATTAATTCTAAGTATAGAACTGTTATTGTTATGAAAAAATAGAGCTGAAATATGGAATAAATTAATAAAAATAATAAAGTAAAATCAAAAAATAGCGATTTTCAGGTGAAAATTAAAATGTACAATACCCTTTTAACTATTGGTACTAAATACTATATCTTAATTATAGGAAGGTGCACTGTTTATTTGAGTAATATTGTAAAGTATTATCTACCCAACACTTATTTAACCAACTAGAAGAATTAATTATTACTTTTTAAAATAACTTTATCGTTAACAATTTAATTAAAAAATGGGCTATGTAAAAGGAAAGTCCAAAAATCTGATTGTAAAGAAAATAATAATTGATACTATAATTGTTAATCTCACTAATAATTGTATTTGTAAATAATTGTAATCATTATAATAGTATTAATGTTATCATTGAGCATAGGATCTATGTATTGTTTTATACATTTCAATTTTCAATTACAATAATAATATTATTATCATAGAACCATTGAAACTAATTATTTAATTATTGAAAAAGTTCTATATTAAAACTAATACCTAGTTATATAATTCTTTATTTCTGTAAATCACCAAGATGTTTGATTTGATAGAAATTAAACCAGGTACATTTCGTGCCAATTTATTGAACGAAGATGATATTAAAGAGTATATTAAATCATACAGCTTAAAAACAAATACAAATTGGTGTGTAGTAAGTAGTAAAATTTCAACTAGATTTGTTTGTCGGTAAGTACCTATTTATAAAATTATAATAATTGTATAATGGTGTCTACATTAATATTACCTTTAATTGATTTCATGAATTTTAATATGAACATAGGAAAATATTTAAATGTCACCATAGTTCTTTTCATAAGAAAACACCTGAAGAAAATAAGAAAGGAAAATCAAAAAATAGTAATTGCCAAGCAAAAATTGAAATTTTAATTAAACTTTCAACTAAGGATACTAAAAAAAAAGATGTGTATGTTAAGGTAAATATTATTATATATAAATAGGTATATAATATATTGTTAATTTGTGTAATATTGTAAAATAGATACATATAATATTTGGTAGAATACAATAGTCAATAATAGTTTGATTTCATCCAAAATCTAAACTCAATTAACTTAGACTGATACAAATATTCAACATTTTAGGACGGACTTCCAGCAGTTATTTCAATTCAGAATGATCATAACCACACAGTTGTTTCTGGAGAGGCATTATCTTATTTAAGACCAACAAGAGATGTAAATATCCAATTTGAAGAGTACTTTAACAGTGGTCTTGGTTAGTTATTACTTTTTAAAATTATTATAACACTGTTAACAAATTTAGAATTGTATTTCATATAGTTAAATAATGTAACTCATATTTACTTTAGGACTCCACCTATTAAAAATAATACCTTGTTAATTTACATTATTATTAGGAATAAGTGAATCCATTAAGATTCATGAAGAAAAAATTGAACTTAAACATGGTATAAATTCAATTGAACTGGCAAATGCACATATGAATCCTAAATACAGAACTGTTAGATATTGGTATGATGAGTGGAAAAAATTAAATCTTGGTCCACATAGTGGAATTGGAGTCAATAAGGTACATCTATAATTTACCATCGTATATTTATATTTTTAGCATTTTTTTGTAAATGAAATAGAATATTAGAATATTTAGTTTGGATAGAAAAAATCCAAGCTTTCCCCATTTACTTTTAATATGTTAAATTGCAATTGTGTGATTGATATTTTTAATTTAAAATTCTAATGCAAAATGATTTTTCTTGAAATATTTTATGTTTAGTTCTTAATTTTAATCAATGGTTTAAAAGTCATAATAGATACTGCACTATAATTTGTTTAAAACAATGAATATCACTACAACAATTGATAGAAGGAGAAATATCTATATTTATTTATGCATTATTTTTCATCTGCTCTACTAAACTGCAAAACTTAGAATACAGTGATACAAATTATTATAATAGGTTTCTGTTTAAAAATAAAATTAACCCATGTCCCAAAATGTCTGTGGAATAAAAAATAAAATATTAAAATATTATAAAATAGTACCTTATATAAACTAATTAATATAGTTTACATAATACTCACATACTTTAAAATTAGGTATGATATATACCTACCTAATATCTTATTTTGGATTTTAATGTTCTTTTTTTAGTTTAGGTTTATTAGCTCATTTCTATTGATATTTGTAAATAGTAATATTATAATAATATATACCCTATTGATCCCACAATTGTTTTGTACTATTTAAATGAATAGCTCAATTACAAATTAAATATATTATTTCAGTTAGATTAAAACTTTATTAAGTTATCATATGATTTGGTTTACAGAAATTGGAGGAAAAAATTTATGAATATGAAAAAAATAATATTATAGTAAAGTTTCAAGAGGATCCCTTTGCAATAACCATTATAACTCCCATTATGCAACGTGCACATAGTTTAAATTTTGCTAAAGATATTGCATTTGTTGATAGCACAGCATCATGTGATTCACAGGGTCATTCGGTTACTTTTATGCTTACTGCTTGTGGTATAGGTGCAGTACCTTTAGCAGTTATGATCACTAAATGTCAATCATCAGACGATTATATTGCTGCATTTAATTTACTTAAAGAGGCAGTACCGTTAGCGTTTTGTTCACAAGGATATCCATTACAGTTTATAACAGACGATAGTGAGGCTGAAAGGCAGGCCCTTCAATATGTATGGCCAGATTCTAAATCACTATTATGTAGATTTCATATATGTCAATCGGTTTGGCGTTGGTTGTTTGAAAAAAAACACAATATTGATGCTGCAGATAGAAAAATATTATATGGACAATTTCAAGCATGTTTACAGGCACCAACTATAGAAGAAGCTGAAATAGCATTCGAAATTGTGACAGGAATTCTGAGTAATAATGATGCATATAATATAGTCACTAAATATCCCCAGTGGATAAACTATATGAACAATTATTGGAAGAGAAAGGAACTTTGGCGTATTGCATTTAGAGATGAATCAATGCATGGACATCATACGAATAATTTTAGCGAGGTCAATGTAAGAATCTTTAAAGATATTGTTCTCTCACGTTATAAAGCCTACAATGCAGTGGCTTTGGTTAACTTTATATGCACAAGCATGGAAGAGTACTACACTAGGCGTCTTAGGAATTTTGTTAATGGTCGGCATGATACTGGTAGATTACTATTTGAAGACCAACTGAGTCGATCAGCTTATATTACAAAAGATTTAATCGAGTCAATTGGAGACAATTTATATAGAGTAATAAAAGAACACGGGTTATCAGATTTTTATGAAGTGAATACTGCAGTTGGATATTGTTCATGTATTAAAGGAAAATTTGGGTCATTTTGTAAGCATCAAGCAGCAGTTTTTAATTTTTATAAAGATAAAATGCCAAATTTACCCGCTATAAGTTCTGAATCTCGGTATTTATTAGCAAAATTAGCATTTGGTGATGCGGTACAAGAAAAAGAATTTTATATGCCATTAGTACCTAATATTACACACAACCTTAGTGAATCAGAGATTGCATTTGATTGTTTGCCATCTACATCTACATCTACATCTAATACAATAGAATGCCCTGATGATACTGTCATAAACGATAATATTAATATGAATTTAGAAATAATTCAAAATGAAAATTTAGCCAAAGAGTATAAAGAAAAGATTTGTAGCTTAATTTCTAATAATTTTTCAAAATATCAATCTACATCTTTACCTATTCTTTCTAAATGTATTCAGAGGTTGGAAAATGTTAAAACTGCAACTGGTTGGGATATTTTTTTGGCAACTGCTGGAAGTTCCATATCTTTAAGACACAGAAGTCGTGCTTCAATTAGAGTCCAACCTACAACAGTTAGTAGAAGAAAACCAGGAATAACTAGAGGAAGTCAAAGATTACCAGTTGGACGACCAGTAACCGGAATAAAAAAGAAAAAGATAGTGAAAAGAAAAAGAAATCTTCAAGAGAATGTTAACTTAAATATACCTAATGCCAAATCACACGGGACTAAATATTAAAGATATGTTTGATTAATTTGTAAATAATAATTAGTAATTAAGTATATAGGTAGTTATACTTATAATAATATGTCTAAAATTCTTATTCCTTATATTAAAAATTTCATAATTTCTTATTTATCTTTCATTGACAGGCTTAAATTTGCAATATAGTTAACTAATTTCCTTTCTGATTATTTGAACTAATAAATCTTAAGTAAGAACATTTAAATCCAAAATAAAATAATCTTATACCTACTATATTAGTCTTCATAATAATAGGTACCTGCTTTTAAGTAGACGTGTTTAAAACTTTTAATATAAGTATATAGATATTTCTCCTTCTATCAATTGTTGTAGTGATATTCATTGTTTTAAACAAATTATAGTGCAGTATCTATTATGACTTTTAAACCATTGATTAAAATTAAGAACTAAACATAAAATATTTCAAGAAAAATCATTTTGCATTAGAATTTTAAATTAAAAATATCAATCACACAATTGCAATTTAACATATTAAAAGTAAATGGGGAAAGCTTGGATTTTTTCTATCCAAACTAAATATTCTAATATTCTATTTCATTTACAAAAAAATGCTAAAAATATAAATATACGATGGTAAATTATAGATGTACCTTATTGACTCCAATTCCACTATGTGGACCAAGATTTAATTTTTTCCACTCATCATACCAATATCTAACAGTTCTGTATTTAGGATTCATATGTGCATTTGCCAGTTCAATTGAATTTATACCATGTTTAAGTTCAATTTTTTCTTCATGAATCTTAATGGATTCACTTATTCCTAATAATAATGTAAATTAACAAGGTATTATTTTTAATAGGTGGAGTCCTAAAGTAAATATGAGTTACATTATTTAACTATATGAAATACAATTCTAAATTTGTTAACAGTGTTATAATAATTTTAAAAAGTAATAACTAACCAAGACCACTGTTAAAGTACTCTTCAAATTGGATATTTACATCTCTTGTTGGTCTTAAATAAGAAAATGCCTAAGATAATGATAATTTTACATATTATTTGTATTTATTATTTATATTTTAACTATATTGAGTAGGTACCTACTCAATAATAGTTTTATTACTTATTCAAATAATTGGCACGAATTAAATAACTGATATAATTCTATGATAATAATATTATTATTGATTATATAAACTATTTGGCGGCATTTTCAAATAAACCAATCGTAGAGCTTGATTTTAATACAGGTGCCGAGCTCATGTACAGAATGCTTATATGCGTCCGGGCATTGTAACCGTAAATGCCATATGGTCTACACGGCCGCCCGAATCCGGATTTTTTTTGCATTTTTTTTTCACGTTATTTTTCATATAAATTAAATAATAATATAATAATACAGGAACATATCGTACATTATTATTATTTAAAGTCATTATCATTTTATATCACACAATAAATAGATACATATTATATTTGTTTTATTAGGAATTATTATATAATTGCATATTTTTTAAAATTTCCATGATTGTTATATAAATATAGTTTGTATTTTATTTCGGTTTGCCTATCTAGGTGGCTAACTTGAAAGTTAATCTTGTTTTTGACTTGAGAGTTGAGATGACTGACTTGCTAGACACTCCAACACGGTTTTTGACTTTACACTTTTTACATAAGAAAAGGCACCGGACATGCGAAGGCACATACCACTCTATGTGATATACCTATTATATATAGGTGATAGACGGATTGCTCATTTTAGTTTCGCCTTAAACGGTGATGATTGACTTGATAGACACTTTAACAAATAACATGCAGGTTTTTGCAATTTTTTTTAAATTTAATATATATACACTATAGGTACATGTTTATATGTATTGGTTAACAAGTTGACAGCCGTGAGTGCCCTATCTGGTTCTCACATGGTGTGTCTCCTGAGCCACAGTATTTTTATAGAGCCATCCTCATACGTTATGAGTACCAATCCTGGTACTCACCCATCATTTGACACGTGATAACCGTTTGACCTTGATAACTAATAGTTTTTTTCGTGAGTTCGTCACTGAGTACCATTATTGGTACTCAATAATCCAGAAAACCTAAAACCCTACGAGCCAAACCGAGTGAGTACCATATTTGGTACTCATGGCATGTAAGGATAGCTCTATAAAAATACCGTGGCAGTCAACTTGTTAATATAATAGTATGTATCTAACTATCTACCTATATGTTAATATTTTTTAGGAATTATAATTGCACATTTCTCAAAATGTTCATTGTTATATTATATCACACAATAAATACATATCATATTTGTTTGTATGTATATAGTTTGAATTTTTCGTAAATTATTTCGTAAGTTGTGTGATAGGGTTTTCACTTATAGCCGCTTGATGTCGGGTCTGCAATCCACCGCAGGTGGATTGCCTACCTGATTTGCTGTAGCACATAGTCCGCGATCCGACGAAGTCGGATTGCCTACCTAAGTGGCTAACTTGAAAGTTAATAGATTTTGACTTGAGATGACTGACTTGCTAGAAACTCCAACACGGTTTTCGACTTTACACTTTTTACATAAGATAAAGCACCGGTCATGCTACGGCACATACCACTCTATGTGCAGGTATACTCTATATAGGTGATCCTGGAGATCGTATCCAGCCTATCCATTTACAACGTTTGTGACGGATTGCTAGACACTCAAACTTTTAACATTCCCGCCAAAGCGTCTAGCCTTATCTCCAATCCATATCACTAATCCTTATCACAAATCCTAAACTTTCGTCTTACAACCTTTGCGACTTTTATAATTCATTGTCTCCAAAATCGGTACCCACTCTCAGCGATTCCAACGGGCCCCGAGTTGTACTTAGAGCTAGTATTGGTATATTTTAATATATTTGCCTACTTAAATATTTGTCATTGTTATGTAAATTACAAAATCAATATTTTCCTTCCCATTTTTCAGACTTAGGACTGGCAATATAATTGTATTCATATTGGTATGGTTAAAAATATTGGTTTTGCTGTTTTGTTTATAATTAAAAATAAGTAAAAATGTGTATAGTGAAAAAAATAGTATTATAAAAATTCGAATTAATATACTGATTAAGATAATTCCCGCACATAGTCTAACTGAGTTTTATTTTTTGCTTGCAATTCATACATTTTTTCATGTAAAAATGATTCTTTATCAGTCATTTTTTTGCTTTTTGTTCCCTGACTTCTTAATATAATATACATATCACATTGCATGTTTTTTTAAAATATCAATAAAATTAAATTTATTTGGGTGTGAAGAATTGAACGAACCATTTAATTTTGTATGAAATGATTCACAATTATTTGTAGTGCGCATCGTTGAGGATACAAATATTCAGCCCATATCTGTGGTGGAAACTCCGCATCGTCGGTTATATATGTTTCTAATATATATTCGGTAAATAATTGTACTATTATCTTGTGGTTGCAATGCCATTATATCAAACGCAAAACAATCTTCAACCACATCACAACTCAAAAAAGGAAGCCCAAAAAATAATTTTAAGAAATTACTTATATCGGTATTATTTCTTATGTAATCATTACTTAATCCTAGCTGCTGTATTTTCCTGTACCAACTTTGACCAAGGTGAAATCTACACCCTTTTACTTCAATAGAAGGCCAAACATGTCTTGCAGCATTGTGAATAGCCTTTTCAAAATCGGCATATAACCGAATAGGATTAAATTGTAAGTAATTTTTTTTGCACTCTATAACTAAATGATGAAGCGCTTGTAAATAACACTGTGTAGTCTTCGAAGGTAATAAAATATAAACGGGTGGAACATAAGACTGATTTATTGCACAGTGAACAGTAAATTCTTTTTAAATTATTATTAAGTTTTTGACGATTTATAATTTGTTCCGAAAGTTGTAGATGATTATGATCTTTGAAGCTATCTATACATATACTATTATTATTAAATTTTAAAAAACACTTACAAGTTTTGACTGTACAACACCAACGTTGAATATCATTCTTCAGAAGTTTTTGAAAACGAAATTTGAAACCATCAACTATTTTCAACGTTTTATTTTTTTCACTTTTCATAACTTCCATTGTTATTAAATTTAAAAAAAAAATACAAATACTTAACCAAATACCAAATACCAAATACTATAAATACTGTAGACCAATGTAAAAACTCTTGCGAAATATTTAGATCAAATGCACACAGCACACTGGCGGCTAGTAATATTATATAAGTGAGCATCAAGTGATCTTATCGATCAATATTAAGAGGACGCCACACCGAAAGCGAAACGTATACAACGACCGAGAGAACGCGCTGTTAAGTATTTTCGCGATCCGCAAGCACGCGACGCTTAAGCCGCGCCCACTACTCCTAGTCGGCGGCTGGCCGACAATTTTGCTCATTCGGGAGCGATGTTTATTATTTTATCAACCTTCGTCTGTGGCGGATCACGTAAATATAAAATGCATACACGTATATTATACCGCATTACCGCCGTAATATTTTTAATATTCGAGCGTACCTATACGCGGCTTATATTTATTGCATTATAAAATACTTACTTCGTAAAGAATGTATTCAATACAGTAAATAATATTATCTAATATATAACTGTAACCTAAACTAGTATTACCTAAATATCTAAATATTATATTTTAGTAGGTTAATTTTATTTTTAGAGGTTACAAAGAATGATATCAAACGTTCAAACAAATAAATTAGATGTTTTTATAATTACACCAGATCAGTTGTTGTCAGAAATAAAACAAATAGAAAATATTCTACCTGAAAATTTACAAATCCCTATCAAATTTAATGAAACTAATATACAAGAAATATACAAAATATTACATATAGACCTTCACCCAATGAACGATAGAATAATATTTCCAATAAAAATTCCACTATGTAGCGGCGAAATTTTCAAATTGTATTATATTATACCAATATACGTTCCAATTAATGAACACGGACAATTTATACATATCGCTGAAAATCCAAGATGATGTGGTGACAAAATATTTTATTTGGTCAAATATCAATAACTGATTAATAGTTGCCGACATTTTTGTTTGCGGTTTCAATGAAATGTTACACAATAGTGATACTGATCCTACTTGTGTAACAGAAATATTAAAAAATGCTTTAACTAAACCTAAGCAATGTGATACTTATATCACGGAATTTAAAAAAGAATTATGGTACCCATCGTTTTTCAAAAATAATTGGTACTTTGTGTGTGAAAAGCCTACAACAATTACAATAATTTGTAATAATCGATCTTTTATTCGTAAAATTACATTGAAAAGTTCTGGAAAATTATTTCTGAAAGGTGGGTGTCAAGCTCATACTACTAAAGGCGTATTAATAACAGAGCAAACAGTCGAATCGTCTTTTGCAACACTACCTTTAGATTTAAGTATTTTAAATGATTCATGTTGCAATATTACACTTAATCAACGTTATCCAAAACCCATTCATTCAGATGAAATAAAAAATTTAAAATTCGACAAAGAAGCTTTTATAAAAATTATTTCAAAGTTAAATACACAAGATGAATTACTAAATTCAATATTATTAAATAAGACGTATGAATATGTATATACAAACAAATATTTAACCATTACAATAGTTATTATAATATTATACGCGAGTATAAAATTGTGTATTAAAAAAAAAAAAAAAAAAAAGGTGGGGAAGTGGATGTCGCTAAGTCAAATGCGTCAAAATTCGAAAGAATCGATTAAAGAGTTCTCGATTAGGATTGAAAAAACTGTACCCGAATTAACACACGCGTTAACGGTAGATAAAGACCAAGCGCAAGTCAATATTATAGCTCAAACAGTGCAAGAGCATGCATTAAGCGTATTCATAGCGGGAGTCTCACAGTCTAACGGAATTATATTAAAAGCGCGCAATATTCAGGTATTCGAGGTAGCAGTTTTACACGCAATGGAGGAGGAAAAATCCACCGAATATTATAATAACGCGTTCGGGAAGAATAAGTTTCAGAATAATAAAAATAAGTTCAAAGATAAAAGCGCGGTTGCGAACGAGTCGGTCATTACGCAAACGAGTGTAGAACTAGCGAACATAAATTACCTACTTTTAGAAATCCAAACAGTGGTCAAAATTCGAAGACAGAAATTAAACGCGAATATTCTAGTAAATTCTGCAAATATTGTAAAAAAACTAATCACGACATTAGCGAATGTCGGAAATTAAAATATAATGAAAAAAAGAAACTCGAAGAGAAAAATAATCGGTGCGATCAAAATAGATCCATCGAAGAAATACAATCGGTTATTACGTACGCGTAATAACGCCTATAACGCGGGAACATATAAAATGTTTCTCCGATAAATTTGTTAAATGCGAAATCAAATTTTTAATTGATAGCGGTTCTGAAATGAACATTATAAAAATGTCAAGTTTAAAAGGGCATATAATCGTGAACGAAAACAATAAGAAAAAAATTAAAGGTATTCATGAAAGTCCAGTAGAGACAGTGGGAACAGTAGTGATTCCAATTTATATTAACAAACAACCTTTAGTAGTAAAATTCGACATTGTGCATGATAATTTTCCAATACCCGAAGCAGGTATATTAGCCATTAGGCATATCATTTTTGAAATTAAATAAGGTCGTTTTGGATTGGGATAAAGAAGTATTAATAATCCCAGAAAAAGTAAGTAATAACGCACTAATTATTCCGCCGAGGAGTAATTGTGTATTACAAATAAGAGCCGACGAAGAAATCAATTACGAAGCAATAACGATAAAGAAATATGAAATTAATGAAGACGTAATTATAGCTAATAGTATCAGTCCGGTCAAAGGTGATAAAATAATAAGTAATATAATAAATATATCCGAACAACCGATTATAATCGAACAATTAACCACTAGTAATTTTAAATGGGAACCGTACCACGAGAACGTTTTTATTGCTAGCGAAAGCAACAACTACTCTTTAAATAGAATTAAAAGGATCAAAGAAACTATCTTTTGTATTAATGTCAAAGATCCCAGGTCGAGATTAATTCGTTGGAGATTAAAATTAGAGGAGTATGACTATGAGATAGTTTATAAAAAAGGAACAGAAAATCAAAATGCTGATGCGTTGAGTCGAATACTAATAGCAGCTAATGAGGAGGAAATAACGTACGATAGTTTTAATCAAGCGTTAGCTAGTAAAAACATAGTAAATAAAAACATAGAAGAAGTAAAAGGGACACTATTAGAAGCGGGTGAGGATTACCACATAGGGTTACCAGTAACAGGGGATTTATCGATTAGAGGTAAATTAGCTATGGATTTTTTATACATGGCAAAGCAATTTAATATTCAGGAGGAAAAACAAAAGAAACATGAAATAGGGCAAATTATAAAAATAAGTGGTTGTGAAGATAGGAAGATATTTTTTTTCATTATTGCAGAGAAATACCCATTAGCCCCAAGTTATGAATAATTATTTGAAATCTTATTAAAGGTAAAAGTATTTTGTGTGGAGTATGATATAGAAAAGTTAGCAATTCCACGTATTGATTACGAGACTTGTAACCTAAATTTTGAAATCGTTACGGCAATGATAAAAATGATTTTTCACGACACAGTTATAAAGATACAAATTTTTTTAGATAATACGGACTATAATCAAACGTTTCCAAGCGAGGAAAAATTACAAATTATTCAGGAATTTCATAAGAATAAATTAAGTGGACATTTAGGGGTAGCCCGCACAGTCAAAAGAATTAAATTAAACTTTAATTGGAAGGGGTTAAAATCGGAAGTAAAAAAATTTATAAAGAATTGCGAATTGTGTCAAAAAAATAAAGAAAGTAATAGGAAAACTAAGCAACCGTTAATAATTACAACAACGGCTACGAGGCCGTTTGAAAAAATATTAATGGATATAGTAGGACCATTATTAAAAACGATTAATAACAAGGAGTATTTGTTAACCATTAAAGATGATTTAACCAAATTCAGTTTAGCGATACCCTTAGAAACAACGGATGCGAATACTATTTCAAAACATTTCGTAGAACAGGTGATTTGTACATACGGGATACCGAGTTCCATACTAACCGATCAAGGGCAAAATTGTATGAGTAAAGTGTTTGCTAACGTGTGCAAATTACTACAGGTGAAAAAAATTCACACTACGGCATACCACCCGGAGGGGAACGAGGCATTGGAAAGGTCACACAGGACGCTAAAAGAATATTTAAGGAGTTTTGTAAATAAAAAGTTAAACGATTGGGATGAGTTAATATCGTATGCTATGTATACTTATAATACGTCGATTCATACTAGTACAAACTATACACCGTTTGAACTAATATATGGTTATCCGCCACGAATACCTAATTCATTTTAGAAGCCGGTAGAACCGCAATACAATTATGACGACTATTCATTCATGATGAAACGACGAATGAGTGTCACGAGGTGGCACGTGATACTATAATAATAAATAAAAATAAAAGCAAGGATAATTACGATAAAACGACGAATCCATTAACTAAAGGATCATGTAAAAAAATATTACTGAAGAATAATCAAATGAAAAATAAATTAGCATCTAAATGGGAAGGCCCATATGAAGTAGTAGAGTGGCATGACAATGAGAACATAACAATACGGAAAAACAATAAAAATATACGTGTTCACATTTACAATGTGAAAGCATTTGATGAGTAAATATTAAATTAGAATTTTGTTTGTTATTTAGGTTAGTTTTGGCAACTTCATTAGTATTAGATATCATATTGGCAGACAGTACGTACAATATATCTCAAGTACCAAATACTTCAGGTTTATATTACGAGAATGAAGGACAAATAAAATTAACAAATATAAATTGGAATATAATAACTTCGGTAAATTTAACTAATTATGATTTAAGAATAACTACGTTAAAACAATATTTTTTAATAATTGAGGTAGTATGTAGAAACGTAACAAAAGTAATAAAAAATGCTAAGTGTAATGATGTGAATACTACAATAAACTCATTACTAGAGGAAGTAGAAAAAAGGAAAAATCAGTATTTTCTTATGTTAGGAACTACAATAGAAAACCCTCATCACGAAAAAAAAGGGATTGGTTTAATTTTGTTGGGGATATGTATAAACAATTATATGGTACTCTAACAGAGGAAGATGCGGATACATTTTCTACTCAAATTTCGGAATTACATTCAAGTAATTATAAAGTATTAAGTATAATAAAAGAACAATTTTATGCAGTTAAGTCAAATGTAGAACTTTATAATAATACATTTTTTAATATAAATAAAGAAAAAATATTATTAAATGAAATTTTTGGAAAAATAGAAAATCAATTAAAAAATATGAATGAATTAATTATGGATATAGAGTTAGAACAGTTAGTAGAACAACAAATAATATTATTTAATTTAATGATAAGTCAGGTATTATTTGAAGTAGATTTATTAGGAGAGATTGTAACAGCAGCACAAGGGGGCGTTATTCATGCTAGTGTTTTAACACCGAAAGATATTTTGGAACAATTAAAAAAAATCGAAAACGATATACCTAAACATCAGAGATTACCAGTTCCACTGGACATAATAGGAGCTCATACATTATTAAGTATAGCCGATGTAGTATGTATATATAAAAATAAAACTTTAATATTTTTGATAAGGATACCTTTAATTGATAATTACGAATTTACATTATACAATTTAATACCATTACCAGTAAGTGGAAATAACGATCCATTTCATATGTACATTAACCCAAAAATGGACTATTTAGCTATAAGTAAAGATTATAAAAATTACATTTCGTATAGAACAGAGGAATTAAATAAATGTAGACAAACACCAAATTATAAATTATGTGCAGGAGGACAAGCAATATATAATAGACATGAAAGAACAGTGTGTGAGGTAAAGTTACTATTGGAACCAGTAGAAATACCAAAAACATGTCATGTACGACATATTACGTTAGTAGAGAATATATTTCATAAATTAAAATTTAAAAACGCATGGATATATTCGGTCTCAAGAGAAAATATTATATTAGACTGTGAGGAAGCAAAAGCAAGTATGAAAATTAATTTAACAGGGACAGGGATAATTTCAATAAGGGAGGATTGTAGGATTTTTACATCTGATTCAGTCCTAATACCAATAAAACATTTGTCAACTAATAGGAATATAGATATAGTGCCGTGGTCTAAAATACCAAAAACATAATTCAACATTAAAAAATACACAAAACTCGAAGATTTAAAGTTGGAAAAATCACGCGAAAATGTATATAAATCTACTAATGATATATCAAAATCAATAGATTAAATAGACAATTTAGTAGATATAGAAATTAGATATAAGGAGAAGGAAATTATACGAACTATATAGCAATATTTATATTATCTAATTGCATTTGTAATACTAATATTAAGCTATTATATATATAAAAATTGTAAAACTAATAATAGAAGTAACATACATATAGTTAAGACATATATACGAATGATTGTGAAATTGTACAAAACATTATAGTCATAAGGAAAGTAACACAAGTATGTAATTCGAATATAAAATGTTTAATTAATATATGAATTCGGATATATAAGTGCATTGTAAAGGGCAGTAGATCGAACAGTCTTATAACAAGCGTATGACTCGTACCTTATCATTGTCGATATGTGTGTGTTTATTTTAAAATATACTTAATTAATTAACTAATTGTTATTTATTTTTGAGTTACCTTCACTTTCTACAAAAACTCGTTGTAAGCCTACCTGGCTTATAACACGCGTATCAGGACGAGATAGAAAAACAAGTAAAAGAAATGAAAGTATGAAAATATAATACGTAATTCGTTACTACCATTTAATTTTCTACTAGTGGTAGTAAAAAAGAAAAAAGATTTGAACGGTAACCATAAGTTACGAGTATGTGTGGACTTCCGAAAATTAAACGAGGTTACGGAAAATGAAGCATACGGCTTAACGAATATATTAGAGATACTAGAATCCTTAGGCTCATCTAAGTACTTCTCTACACTTGATCTTGCCAGCGGTTATTATCAAATAATGATTGATAAGGGAGACACCTATAAAACAGCTTTTTCTACAAAATCAGGGCATTATGAATTTTTACGTTTACCATTTCTACTTAGTTCTGCGCCGGCAACTTTTACTCGAGCCATGAAATCTATTTTAATGGGCTTGGAAGAGTTATGTACGGCGTACCTATATGACATTGCAGTACACGGGTCAAGTTTAGTAGATCATCAGAATAGGTTAGAGCAGGTGTTTACGCGATTAAGACTACATAAACTGAAATTGCAACCTAGTAAATGTATGTTTCTACGTAAAGAGGTATTATATTTAGGGCACGTTATAAGCGAAAACGGGGTAACGCCTGATCCAAACAAATTAAGTTGTATTAAAGAATATCCGAGACCACTAAACGAGAAAGACGTAAAGTCATTCTTAGGTTTATTAAATTATTACCGCCGATTCGTTGATAACTTTGCCAAACTTCTTACTAACTTATTAAAGAAAGACACACCGTTCGTGTGGACGGACATGTGTGAAGACGCATTCCAAGAATTTAAAAACGCGTTAATGAATCCACCTCTACTTATCTACCCTAATTGGAAAAACGGAAATTTTAACCTCATGACCGATGCAAGCCAATACACAATTGGAGCGGTCTTGTCTCAAGGCGACGTACCTAAAGATCAACCCATAGCTTACGCAAGTAGAACTCTAAATACCGCCGAAACAAACTATAGCGTAATACAAAAAGAATTGTTAGCGATAGTATGGGCTGTAAAGTATTTTAGGCCTTATTTATACGGGAAAAAATGTAAAATAATCACCGATCACCGTCCATTAACGTATTTATTCAATAGTTTATTCTCAGTTAATGCGATGGCGATTACAGCTCGAGGAATACGATTACGAAATAATCTATAGAGCAGGGCCACAACATTCGAACGCGGATTGCTTATCACGTATACATGTTGTTACCAATGATGAGCCAATTAGCGATTTCGAAGAGTTTAAAAAAGCAGAAGCTAAACCGATTTTTAATTCCAAAATAACTGAAATAGAGGGAAGTATAAAACACGCGCAAAATAATGAAAATATGATTTTACCTATTTCGAATGATAAAATAATAACGCATCCAGCGATAAGAGATGTAATAAACAATAACGATTTACCGCAGCAGGTAATTTTTAATGATAATAATAAATTTGTTTCAAACGAGCAAACCGACAAATTAGTAATATTTTACAATCTTAAAAATAATCATTTGTAACGGAGCAAACTAACAAAAACGACCCTGCTCAGGGCCACCACATTTGACATCTACAATATAGTCACAGACCTACCGTGACCAAAAAATGAACGCCCGACCAATCAGAAATAGGCGACGCTTAAAGGCTGATTTCCAAATACATATTTTAAGTACAGACAAGAAAAAGATATCTATGAATAGAAGAGATGACGCCTATTACGTAGATACCATTTTGACCTTTGTAAAACAAATTCCGGCTAAATTACAAAAGAAGCCGTGCCGACTGTAAACACACCAATCAGCATACAGGATTACTAGTCGGTACGACGACGGGTATATATACGGATGCATGCTCATACAAAATCATCAATAATCATCAATATGCCAAATCATCACCAGTCAGTCATCAGTCAGTCCAGTCTAGTCCAGTCTAGTCCAGTCCAGTCCATTCCAGTCCAATCCAGTCCAGTCCAGCAGTCCATCATACTTCGTAAGTACCACATTATTAGTCCCCCCTCTCGACCACGAGGCAAGTGTACCCGGGATTTCACGTGGCCGGGTCTCGCCTCGGAGCGATGGTAAATCCAACAGCAATTTAAAACACGAAATCGGTCCTCCTCGCGCAATGGCCAAGAGGAAAAAGAAATCGTCAAATCCATCATCATTGAAAAGAGGTCCTCAACGACCTCAAGCTAAATCACCAACCCCCTCATCTGAAACCGTGAACTCCGAAGATAGCTGGCCAAGTAGTCCATCATCATCATCACGCTCTCCAACACCCGATCTACCAGAAGACAAATCAACAAACAACTCCGCTCCATCCACCCGTATTCCACCCATTATCATAAATGCTTCTGATTGGCGCAAAGCTGCCCCATCAATCTTAAAAGCTACTAACCACGTTCCTCAAGCCAAGATCACTGCCGATGGTTCCGTCAGAGTTCAAGTCTCTTCCACCGACCTTTTCCGTCTTATTCAAAAAACTCTTCGTGACCTGTGAATAACTTTCCATACATTTACCCTACCCGAAAGATCGAACACTGAAGGTTGTTATTAAAGGCATCCCAACTGACATTTCGGAAGACGACATCAGTAACGAACTAACCAACTTAAGATTCGATGTCAAAATCGTAAGACGGTTTGGAAACAAGTCTAAACTCCTACCTATCTGCCTTGTATCATTATCTAAAAACCCTGCAGCAGCTGAAATCTACGAGCTTCCCCACTTATTTTACTTATCGGTGAAAGTAGAAACCTACAAAAAATCTGGTCCGGCACAATGCTTTTCATGCCAACGGTTTGGCTATGGTTCATCGAATTGCGGCCACCCTCCTCGCTGCGTAAAATGCAGCGGCCCACACGCTGTAAAAAGCTGCACAAAAACTGCAGAACAAGCCCCGTTATGCTGTAACTGCGGCGAGACCCACACTGCCAACTTCCGAGGTTGCGCTTATTACCGACAAAAACTCGCAGAAAAAACACCTCAAAAGAAAACTCCTGTTAAAACCCAAACACCAAACCCTGACAACTCAATCACGGAAACACCAATACTCCAAAACACACCAACCCAATACGCAAGCGTCGTTAAAAAAACTCAAACCACCACTCAAAAAAGGAATGATAATAAAATCAACATTTCTGATGTATTAAACCTCCTGTCAAACTTGCTGAATGCGCTGGAATCGAACACAGACGTTAAATCAATTATGACTCTCACAATAAACTCATTTATCAACATCCTCTCCCCCCTCAAAAATGATTAACACGCCACTAAGAATAATACATTGGAACGCCAATGGCATCAAAAACAAAATTGATGAACACAAAATCCTCTTAAACAAAGAAAAAATTGATATTGCACTCATCAGTGAAACCAAACTTAAACCTACTATTATTTTAAAAATTACAAATTATTTCATTTATCGATCTGATAATACACTCCGTCCGGGCACTGCCGCAAATGGTGGAACCGCTGTAATCATTCACCGACGCATCGTTCACCGCCAGGTGCATCAAAAAACTTCTCTAAACTCAACATCCGTTGAGATCTCTCTAGGATCAGACTCAATTCAAATATCTGCAGTTTATAAACGCCCTCAGTCACCTCTCGCTGTAAGCGACCTCAACCTCCTGACAAGCAGCTGTGATTGGTTTATAATTGCAGGCGACCTAAACGCCAAGCATCCCTTATGGAACAGCAACAGCGTTAATCCGGCAGGTCGGGTTCTATACCGCCATGCCCAAAACTCCGACTACGTCGTTACCGCACCCAGCTCACCTACCCACTTCCCAAATAACCCCGTCCATCGACCAGACATATTGGACGTAGCACTACACAAACTCCCACTACATCTTGTTGAAGTCTTCAACTTAAATGAATTATCTTCCGATCACAACCCCATTCTACTCATTATTTCAGACTCCCCTGTGACCGCCACACCGCCACATACAAGTCGTAGAATAAATTGGCTAAAATATGCCAACTTACTTGAGAAATCAATTCTAAACTCAAATGTACTAACAGATACTTCAGGAAAAATCGATTCAGCTTCCAATACCTGTCCAACACCATCGCGTCCACAGTCGAATCATGCTCATACGTACCCACAAGCCACTACAATCAACAAATTCCGAATGGAATCCTTGTGGAAATTGCATCGAAAAACCGCATCCGTCGGCAACAAACCCGTGATCCTGCAACTAAACGCCAACTTAACAGTAAAATCAAATTTATAAGAACACTCCTGCAAACTCACCGACAAGATGAATGGGACAAGTTTTTGAACTCGTTGGATATCAATGACAACTCCATCTTCAAACTCAACAAAAAGCTGCTAAACAAAACCCCAGCCACTCACCCGCTTTCAGGCCCAAACTCTCTTTTATACAGCGCAAAAGACAGAGCTGAGCTCTTCGCCGTTACTTACGAACACCAATTCACCGAATACCCTGGCCCAGCCATCCCTGACGTTGCCAACTTTGCCCAAAACATAAGAACCACTCCCTCAGCTAACTGCTTCACATCCCCAGATACGGTACAAAGATGTACAAACATCCAGGCATCGATCACATCTCAAACACGGCTATAAAGTTTTTACCCAAATCCGCGGTTCTCTTATTAACGAGAATACTCAACGGATGCATGCGTATTGGATACTTTCCAAAATCTTGGAAACGTGCAGTCATAACCACAATCCCAAAACCTGGCAAAGACCTTCGCCATCCTGCAAACTACCGCCCGATCTCACTCTTATCATCGCTGTCAAAAGTATTTGAAAAGGTCATCCTCACCAAACCCAATGCAGTAATAGGCCCCAAAATAAGACAAGAACAGTTCGCCTTCCGTAGCCATCACTCGACAACCCATCAACTGGTAGGCCTAATCGACCGTCTATCAGTAAACAATAGCAACAAACAACGCACATCAGCCATCTTCTTAGATATAGAAAAAGCGTTCGATCGAGTATGGCACTCGGGTCTGTTATACAAACTCCACCAACTAAACACTCCGGCCTACCTGTTAGCACTGGTAAAATCTTTCCTAGAAGACCGGAGCTTCATTGTACGGGTAGAAAATGAAATATCTAGAGCAAATCCTATACGAGCAAGCGTCCCACAAGGCTCCTGCCTCTTTCCGATTCTTTACTCCGCATACACAAATTACATACCACTGAACAGTAACGCCTCTCTCTCGCTTTTTGCTGACGATACCCTATTCACAACCACTAACCGAAACCCTTCAAGAGCAGCCATTCAGCTCCAAAAACAGATTGACTTAGCGATGGCCTGGTTCCAAAAGTGGAAACTGAAAGTCAACGCTCAAAAATCAGTGGCAGTCATGTTCAACCGCCCTAGAGGCTTTAATGATTTCAAACCCCAAATAAACGGACTAACTATAGAATGGTCTACCAGTTGCAAATAATTGTTATTTCATTTGTACACATTTGTAATCCTAATTAAAACATTTGTACACCTTCCCAAACTCTGGAAAATCAATTTTCCTTTGGCGGTACTGGGGTAACGTTACGCCAGTACCGCCATCGGCTTGTATTGGTCCCACCGACTCCAAGACTCCAAATTAGTATCAACGATTGTTATTTCATTTGTACACATTTTTAATCCTAATTTTAAAATGTGTGTAACTGTTACACCAATTCCATGGTTATTATACAATCGTTTTATCGACTCTAAAATGGTTCCAAAAATGGTCAGAAGCAATTCTATAAAAATTAAGGGTACGAGAAAAAATATTTTTTTAATATTACAATATAAACACAAAATATCTTAAGTAAATATTTTATAAAATATGTCTATCATTACATTTCATAATAATAATGGTAATGATTAATGATTATTAGATAAATAGTAAATAGAGTATTAACTATTCGAATATTAATAGTATTAACCATAGGCGTGCACAGACTTTGTTCGCAGGGTATGCAGCTGATATAATGTTCCTCATGATAATAAATGCTCTTAAAATTAATGTAGGTACATGGCGGGCCCGGATTCTGGGGGAGTGAAGGAGGCGACCCCCCCCCCCCATCACACTAAATCCCTAAAATTAGGATTGTATTATGTATTTTTCTATAATATGTACCTATATAATATTTTGGATCCAATTTTTTCTTTTTTTTACATGCTTTTCTTTAACTCACAATGTTTCATTCCTGTTGTCTTCAAATCTTGCGCGCTCGATTTGAGGCACTTATTTACGATGAAAAATTCTGAAAATTGGTATAGACATAGGTCTTGGAAGGCATTACAATAATCCGTTGTTATTTTGGGACCCGGACTTCTAGGTCGGCGATGACGGGTGGGCAAAGTCATCTCCGAGGAAGAAGAATAAATAATATACAGCTACGAAATTTTGTTTATAAACGGTTTCCATGGGTTATAAAACTATTATAATAATAATTACTTTTAACTTTTAACGCGTTTCATTGTTAAAACAGTAATAAAATCCTACATAGAGATTGACAAAGCGTATAGATAATAAAATACTAAACAAATAATAATGTATAAAGAGCCCGCAACTCAACGAAAAAGGCGCCTTGAACGAGCTCGTATAAAGTATCAAGAAACGAAAAATAAAATAAAAATAAATAAAATAAATAAAAAAATAATTTTTAAAAACATGCTTTTCTTAATACTACTTAATAAATGAACGAAAAGGTTGAAAATAAACTTACTTTTAAAACAATTTCTTAATGAAACTTCAAGGTTAACAAGATATTACTAAAAGTGTTTATAAAATGTATTTGTTGAACAATTTTAAAATATTCTGAATTACAAAAAAAAGAAATGCATGGGGCTCTTTTGAGTCAGGAATATCTCTTACAAAATTGTGAGTGTGATAAATAATCTTTAAAATATTTTTCATAAAGTTTATAGAAAAATTCGGTTGTAGGGTGACTTTACGTATGACTTATCATAAGTATATAAGTTATCTATTTTCATAAAAGTGTCCGATAAAAACAAAATTCAACAATTTCAGAATATTGCTCTTAGGAAAATTACTAATGATACAACCCTTTGTTTCGAATTACACTATACATAATGACCTGTCAATTAAAATAGTGGCTCTTATGAGTCAGGAATATCTCTTACAAAATTGGAGGTGTGATCAATAATCTTTAAAATATTTATCATAAAGTTTATCTAAAGATTCAGTTGTAGAGTGCCCTTACGTAGGAGTTATCATAAGTGCCCCATGAATTTCTTTTTTTTGTAATTCAGAATTTTTTAAAATTGTTCAACAAATACATTTTATAAACACTTTTAGTAATATCTTGTTAACCTTGAAGTTTCATTAAGAAATTGTTTTAAAAGTAAGTTTATTTTCAACCTTTTCGTTCATTTATTAAGTAGTATTAAGAAAAGCATGTTTTTAAAATTTATTTTTTTATTTATTTTATTTATTTTATTTCTGGTGCCAAGCTTACCTTTTGTTGCTTTAAATTTTCATGTGTTATGTTACAATTTAGGAAATTTAGTCGTAAGTATAAAGACAATTCCCCCCCCCCCTCCCAAAAAGAAATTCTGGATTCACCCCCTGGTACATGACATTACATTATAAACATATCATCACCTATGGTTATTACTTATTATTAGAAAATAATTAGTCTTTAATATTTATTTTTTTTTCACTGTAAAAGTTAGAGTCATTGACCCTAACAATGACCATAGTATATAAATATATAATACTATGCTAGATTTATTTTCCTGTATGCAGAATAGGACAACTGACAAGTAACTTAATTACTAACGCATGGTAAATATATTTTTTATAAATTGATCACTATTAACCACGGTTATCTACTAGGTACAATCCCCAGTCCCCCCAATTCAACCTTTTTTCATTAAAACAAGATAAAAAGTTTGTAACTCGTTTGTAAAGGTTTGTAAAGACAAAATTTTCGTTTGTAAAAAAACACAAAAAAAGTTATTAAAAAATCAAATTGGGGTGGCTGGGGAAATGGGGGTATTTTGGAAAAACACAACTTTTTTTAGCTCAATCGTTTGTAACTCGTTTGTAAAGGTTTGTAAAGTCAAAATGTTCGTTTGTAAAAAAACACAAAAATAGTTATTAAAAAATCAAATTGGGGGGGGCTGGGGAAATGGGGGTATTTTGGAAAAACACACCTTTTTTTAGCTCAATCGTTTGTAACTCGTTTGTAAAGGTTTGTTAAGACAAAATTTTCGTTTGTAAAAAAACACAAAAAAAGTTATTAAAAAATCAAATTGGGGTGGCTGGGGAAATGGGGGTATTTTGGAAAAACACAACTTTTTTTAGCTCAATCGTTTGTAACTCGTTTGTAAAGGTTTGTAAAGTCAAAATTTTCGTTTGTAAAAAAACACAAAAATAGTTATTAAAAAATCAAATTGGGGTGGCTGGGGAAATGGGGGTATTTTGGAAAAACACAACTTTTTTTAGCTCAATCGTTTGTAACTCGTTTGTAAAGGTTTGTTAAGACAAAATTTTCGTTTGTAAAAAAACACAAAAAAAGTTATTAAAAAATCAAATTGGGGTGGCTGGGGAAATGGGGGGATTTTGGAAAAACACAACTTTTTTTAGCTCAATCGTTTGTAACTCGTTTGTAAAGGTTTGTAAAGTCAAAATTTTCGTTTGTAAAAAAACACAAAAATAGTTATTAAAAAATCAAATTGGGGTGGCTGGGGAAATGGGGGTATTTTGGAAAAACACAACTTTTTTTAGCTCAATCGTTTGTAACTCGTTTGTAAAGGTTTGTAAAGTCAAAATGTTCGTTTGTAAAAAAACACAAAAATAGTTATTAAAAAATCAAATTGGGGGGGGGGGCTGGGGAAATGGGGGTATTTTGGAAAAACACACCTTTTTTTAGCTCAATCGTTTGTAACTCGTTTGTAAAGGTTTGTTAAGACAAAATTTTCGTTTGTAAAAAAACACAAAAAAAGTTATTAAAAAATCAAATTGGGGTGGCTGGGGAAATGGGGGTATTTTGGAAAAACACAACTTTTTTTAGCTCAATCGTTTGTAACTCGATATTAATATGATAATTTAGAATTTTCAACTAAGTATCTTCTCATGAGTAATGTTGTTAAATTATATTACCAAACTATTATAGTTCTTCGTTCAAATACCTAATATCTTCCAAACTTTAAATTCAAATACCTAAATGTAAAGGAATTCTGTGTTTATATATATTTTAGATTTTTTTGGTTACTGTATGAACTATTTACAAGGGACCTTGTTTTATATTTTTAATCTTTACCTATATATTTTATACATTTTTAAGAGCATAATAATTTGTATATTGTCAATATAAGAAATGAATGAGGGTCATAGTTATATAGTTTATATAGTCATATAAATTTATAGTATTATTTTGTGCAACACGGAGAGTGTTACCGTAACGTCATCATGTTGAGACTGAGAGCCTAAATTACAATTATTATATTTTTCTACACGATTACACGTTACAGTTTCCATGACAACCAAACAATAGATTGAAATAATGTTATAATATCCCTAGGTTGACCTTAAACTATTTTAGACTTTGAGCATATTAAATTTACAATACATATACATTATACATGTACCCATATATCTACAATATATACATTATACATGCAGTGTGGATACTCATTGATTTATTTGCAATTTTGTATCGTACAATGTATGAGGAGCTCAAAGAGTCAAGTAAAACGAGTCATAATACTTTGAAAATTTAATCAACATTGACACATTGTTTCTACAGTTATTCGTTTTTAAATCAAAACCAAAGAAGCAAATCACTCTGTCTGTCCGAGAAAGAAAATATTGATTTTGTAAAAAAAGCCTAAGACGTAATTTACGTATGTACAAAATAGATATACCCGGGCCACAATTTACATAAAAATTTAAAATGGTACGAAATTTACAGCGACCCTTAAATTTAACCTCAAAAGTACCTACTAGGTTCACTTTCCAGTCAGAAAAAATATTGAAGTTTAAAATCGAAGAATTATTTCTACAACAATAAGTGTTTATAGAATGAAAAAAAACATATAATATCATTTTAAAATCGATACATTCATCTGTCCGCTCAGACTATACATTTTAGAAAACAATTTATCATCCATCATAAATACTAGTATTGTACATTTGTACCTACTGTGAAAAATTGAAATTTATACTTAGACATATTATGTCGATGGCTGTAGCCCATATTGATTATGAGTATTTTTTCAAACTAAATACTTATTACCCTGATTTCTAGCCCAAAATGCAACGTTGCCGTTTTAGATCGTTTAAGACGAATCATAAAAAAGATAAGCATTTTAAAAATAATGATAAATACTGTACAGTATACTTATTATTTAAATTATAATAATAATAATTTTTATTTTTATTCACGGAAAAATTTTCCAATTACATAAAATAAAATATATGACATAATATGATTACAAATAATGTAACAAGTATGTTATAAGAGTAATAGTATATAGAAATAGAGATAGCTAAAAAATAATATAATATATATTATATTAAATAGTTAAGTGAATTTAATAAAATAAAAATCAATGTGATATGAATTAAATAAACTAACGGAACAATAGGCTGATAAATATATCAGTGTTATTGGTTAACCTTTATATGGCATAAACTACTTAGGTAGCTACTATGGTCAATGGACCATGGGTAAAATATGTTGGTATAATGGTATGTAATATGTACTAATAGTTTTATTTGTAAAACGGTAAACGAAGACAACGTCCTATATTAGTAGTGTTAGTACACTCTGCATTACTCAATATGATATTTAATATTTAATAAAATAATATGTATAATATAAATTTTAAATTGAAATAATCAAATATAAACTCAACAAATATAATATTACTAATACTTAATAGGTTATAATAATTTAAAAAAAAATACATTTTAATTTAAATTGTACCATTAGTAAAATATTATATAGGGAATATTCATAGTTTCGAAGTGTTTATTGTATTGATTTTTTGGGAATCCCGTGTCTCGTCGTTTACTCGTTCGGCCGTTATTTACAATAGTACCCACTTGGTAGTGTGGAAGTGACACTACTAATCACGTGCCGATGAAAACAAATATAATAAAGATATCAATATAAAATAATGACGATAATAATTATGATAATATTATCAGATATCATCATAATACCTCATTACAACTGCCCATGTGTTGTTATAGAATATGTTAATAATTTTATTTTTTTATGGAAGAATATTATAGTACATTATTATAATAATAACTTACATATTATAAGTAACATTAACTATGCCAAAAAAAGGTGCATTATCTCACAAATGTATCATTGAAGGTGCTATATTATTCAAAGATAAATTGATACAGGACTATGGTTGTGGAAATAGTAAGTTATACAGTTTAATTCATGAATAACATTTAGCAAATTGATAGTAGTATTATATTATAAGAATAAAATTCATTATTTTTAATAAAAAAAGTATACATAGGTACCTAGTATTTGTTATATTAAGGTGACTTCCCCAGCGTTTACCTTGGCTTCAATAAATTATAAACTTTTAATTTATATAAACTCCATCCGACGTGGTCAAGGGACGAGTGATTAGAAATGCTATTATGACTTTACATTAATATTTTAGTTTATAGGTAAGTCAGTTGATCAAAGTAGTTAATAGCTAGGTAATACAGATACACCATCGTCCATCTGTGGTGTGTAATTATAACGTACCAAGAAAGTAACGAGTTATCTACTGTACATTTAGTACATTTAGTACATTTAGTTATCCGACATAGCCACATAGGTATTTTGTTTGTAACTCGTGTAAGGTTGGATCATAGAGTAATATAGAGATGCCGTTCGAAAAAAAAAGTGAAGCGGAAAAGGTGTATGTTTGCCAGTGTTGCCTATCTAGTGGAAAAAAATTATGTTGTCACAAAGTGTACGATAAAATGAAATCACATTTCGTAACTTCATTGCATTTTTTTTTACATTTTTTTTAATTTTTAAGTGTATAAATATGTGCATATTTAGCAATAATTTTTGCATAAAAATCGGGGCCCTTGTTATAGTATATAATAGCTTATAATAGTTTTGCTCTTTTGGTGTACGATTGACAGTCTTGTAAAAGATACTTTTAAAAAGTATTCAAGTACAGATACAAATACTTATTTTCAATAGTATTTAAAATACGTATTTGGACACTTGGAAAAAAAAGTATTTTAAGTATAAATACGAATACTTTTAAAAAGTATTTAAATATACTTTCAAATACTTTTTTTTTTATGTTTTACCTTTTTACCTTAACCTTATAGATAAACTTAATCATTAGTAAACTGAATTAATTTTTTATTTCAGCATTCTAGTTTTACTTAAATTAATTAGAATAAGAATTCAGCACTTTTGGTACTTGGTGTATGTTGTAACTGTAAGTACCATCAAATACTATAGCTTGGACAACAATGTACCTAATGTACAACACACATCATTAGTATTTTAAAATTTACTAATTTTATAAATATGGCATAGTAGTTCTTATTATTTAATATCAAGAAAAACAGCTATATTTTTTTTATTTTAATTTTGTATTTACAGTTGACACATGTATTAATCTAATAATCTATAATAAATAATTTATTGCACTTCAGTACATAGTATAACTTTTTCATAGAATACTTTTACTCAAATACTTTACAAGACAGGCGATTGATTCTGTTATTTTCACAGTGGTGTAGCATTGAATCCTGAAAATACAATAACAGTAATAGTAAATAATAAACTATAAATTCAATTATTGTCATTTAAAAATATTTAGTTTATTAAACTATATACACAATACACAAGTTATAAGTTATTAAATAAATGGGCGAAGAGACTATAGAATAATAATAAACAAAAACTAAATTATTGTCCTTTAAAAAGAGTAAGTTTATTAAACCACATCCGAACAGAAGGGGTTTCATTGTGTTTTTTTAAACTGTAATTTATTTTTATATTTATATAAGTAGAAGATATAGATTTTATTAAAAGAGTTGTATGGTCGGCTAATGGACTTCTGGTTTCAGTACTATGATTTTTTAATGATTTAAATATCTTTGAATTAAATACAAAATGTTTAAGGACATCGGTTTGAACTTGTAATTTATTTACAGCTTTAGAAGTATAATCATATTTTCTCAAAATGTTTTCTGTAATGAAACAAACATCTATGACATCTTCGCTTGGAAAAATAAGTCCACCATGAATGCCTCCCTTATTTTTTAATGTTATCAACGAATTTAGAAAACATTCTTTTTCGGCAGCACACAATGCATGTTTGCAAACATCACATTTCAGTACATTGGTCAATTTATGAACTACAAATCCTGAAATATAAACAATGATTTCTTTTGAAAAATTACTAAAAGAGTATGAACTGTGACTTCCAATATAATCATGGTCCATTATAAATGCAGAAATATCTTGTTCATTTTCTTCATCAATTGGATCAAAACTGCAACCTGAAGAATTGTTATTTAAAACAGTAACTGGATCTGAACTGGAGTAGTGAAGAATATCTATCTCTTCAAGTGGTATACAATTACCAGTATTAAAACTTTGTATATCATTTGTTCTGATAACTAATTTTTGGTATGCTGAACGAAACTGCCTCACTGTTGGATTATTGTTATGCCCACCGTGGGCCCTTATACTACCGAAAAACAGTTCTACGTGATCTTGGCTTAATTTATAAATTTTTATATGTTGTAAGACATCAGTTTCCACAAACAAAGTATATAGCTGTAAAATACTATTTAAACTGACTATAAATCCAAGAAACCCAGTTTTTCGTTGTGATTCAAGTACGGGTGTAAAAACTCCTGGTCTATCTTGAATTTTAAGACCTTTAATATATGTTGTCATTTTTTCTGTGAACAATCTAACTTCTTGAATGTTTTCTTCACATAGTGCTTTTTTAAATCCTACACAGTTGATAGATTTTGAGTTTAATATGTCAAAGCCAGTATTAAAGAGTTCGATAAATTGTATGGTAGCACATGCATTAGAAAACTCTTTTAGTTTGAGGCTATCTTTGCAAAATGTCAATGCATCTGCTACTGACTGACTAAGTAGTTGGGTTGCAAGTTTTACTTTCATCTTTTGTTTGAAATAAAGAAGATGCTGTTTTCGCAGTTTATTAGCAAGATGGCATCCTTCCTTCTCTTGCAAATAACACAATTGCCGGACATATTCAAATTTTATTTCATTATTTGCACTATCTTTAAAGACCTTCTTTTCACCAAAAGCATTACGAACCAATTTGATCATGTGTGCAGGATCAAAAAGGGTTACAATTTTTGGATTACTTTCAAAGCCAGAAGAAAAAGATGTATCTAATGCACTCAAAACATAATTACAACCTAAAAGTTGAGCTGCACTAATATTACTAGAACAACCATCAAATGTTAAGCTCAAGACTTTTACACCAGTGCTGTTCAATACATTTAATGCGTGGCGAACTAGTTCAACTTTCTGTGCACTTTTTAAAGCATCCACTACAAAATAACCAATTGGTAACTTCCAATTCTCATTTACCGAGACTGCCATAAAAACTAAACATTGTTTAGCTGTGTTTAAACTATCATTATCCATATAATTTCCCATATCAACCCTTCCATAATACTTAGTACCATCAAATTCCAGGTGTTGTCTTATAGCCATTTCATCCATAGACAAAGCTAATAAAATAGGATGGGGTGAATTATTTACTTTAAGAGTTAGCATCTTTAACGACTCTTCAGTAAAACCTGGTTCAGCATTGACATTTCTGTACCATTTACTAAGAGTTCTACTATGAGGCAAAATCGTGTCAAACTGCTGTCTTACATACGAATATGCTTTAGCAGAAAAAAAATGTAATGATAAAGCAAATTGACGAATGGTGGCACTATATTTCTTTGGAACTTTTTTACCTAATTTTTTTTTTGTCCAATTGGTTATCAAATCTTTATGCTTACCAAAAGTTTCAGACAGGGTATAACTGGCTTCCTCGTCAATTAAATTTTGTTTTTGAAGCTCGGAAATTATATTCTTCATAGATGAAATTCTTTTACTTTGGCGCCTTATTTTTTGCTGAAGGGTTTTCATTTTAATATTTTTGATAGTGACTTCATGTGATAGTTGGCGAAGATTTTTTTTCAATGCGATTTTGCGTGGAGTGTCATCTGGAACTATCTCGGTGTCTATGGACATTGTGGATGAGTGAAGTACATTCTAAAAAAAAAATTATAAATAAACAAATATATTGCAATTTTATGATTAATGTACGTACAATTGTATTATATTTTTTAATATTACCGAGATATTTTTATTGGGTGTGATTGTTTCACAATTCATCATTGATACAGAAGAATTGTCTAATGGTAGTACTCCTTCTTCTTCACTAGAACTTGATTGAACTGGTTCCAACAAAGATACTCCGTCTACCTCTATATTGCTCAAAGGACACTAAAAATAACAACATAAAAAATGTTGAGACTTGATAAGCAACAAATAAACATTTTAACAGAAATATAATATTAACAATGACCAAATATGGTGACTGTTAGTTTGATAGATAAATTGTATGAATTGAAGAAAATGTTACTTATACCTTTTCAAAATAATATTAATAAAACTTTAAGCAATTTTCATTTATCT
This sequence comes from Macrosiphum euphorbiae, assembly GCA_949089665.1. Taxonomy (NCBI): domain Eukaryota; kingdom Metazoa; phylum Arthropoda; class Insecta; order Hemiptera; family Aphididae; genus Macrosiphum; species Macrosiphum euphorbiae. Next base: position 144,013 of record CARXXK010001030.1, read on the forward strand.
GAAATTTAAATTATAAGAACTAGACCCAATTGCTTTATGTTTTATTAGTATTAGGTAGTATATTTTTGTAATTTATTCTATTCTATTGTGTATTGTAAATTATTATTAATTATGACTCACCTTTACTAAAGTTCTGGTAACATTTAAAGAAGCAATATTATCAACTGAATCGCTAGCAGAACTAGTATAAAAAGTTTTAATTACAGGCAAGTTGGTTACAGTTTCTGAGTATTGTTGTTTAGCCTAAAATAATAAATGTAGATTAGATACCTATCCGTTATGGAGTTACTTTGTTTTGTTTTAATCTACTCAAAATGCACACTTACACATTTTATTCTGTTGATAATTTTAGTTGGAATCAGGGACTGGAACCGTACCGAAAAGAACCGGTTTTGGAACCGGAACCCTTTCAATAAACCTCACCGAAACCCTAATTCAAATTAATTTTAAAACCGGAACCTCACCGGAACACTTATTTAAATTTATTTAAAAACCGGAACCTTACCGGAACCCTTATTTATATTTATTTAAAAACCGCAACTTAACCGCAACCCATACTTTTTTTTAAAGGTTTTTACAATTAATTTCGGTTTTGTTATATCATTAATTTTATTTAATATATCTGTTAATTGTCATTGGTACATGGTAGATAATATGAACTAAACAAATACGTAAATCTATTATTATTATTAAGAGGTTAATTATACAAAAACAATCATTCAATATTAATTGTATTTTGTACGTAACAACTGATAATGTAATAGAAATGAGAAATTCCCAATAAAAATAAGTCATTATTTACTGCATATTATTATATGTAGGTACCTATAGGGGTTCCAGTTACCACAATACCTAGCAATTCTCAATATATATGGTTAATATTGTTACGGAACAAACACCCACCAAGGAAAGACTATTGGAAAAAAGGACACGATATGACGAGTGAAAATCACACATGATAGATAGGAATGTCCGTTCAACGGTGTGATTTTCACTCGTCTAAAACATATTACACGGACCAATCAACGATGGACTAGATTGTCGAAAAGGGTATAAATACCGGACACTCTCGACAATCTAGTCAGTCCACTTCAATCTTTCAAACTATCAACATCTCCAAGAAACGTTCCGATAGCAAGAAGACCAGGACCCCAGCGATCGACCGCCGAAGACCGACGACAACGCCGCTCCACGGCTACCAGCGCCATTCGACCGCAGACCACCGCCGTTCCCGATTGCGTATATCATCATACCGACGCATATCGACAACGACGCCGCTCCACGGCTACCAGCGCCATTCAACCGCAGACCACCGCCGTTCCCGATTGCGTATATCATCATACCGACGCATACCGACAACGACGCCGCTCCACGGCTACCAGCGCCATTCGACCGCAGACCACCGCCGTTCCCGATTGCGTATATCATCATACCGACGCATATCGACAACGACGCCGCTCCACGGCTGTAAACGTCATTCAACTGCCGAACAATAACGACCCGTCGACCACCTATCTACGGGCGCGAAGATCGGTCGATCAACAACGCCATCATCGTCAGGACCAACCGACCCCGTGACTGCCGCTCAACGGGGAGAGACCAGTGTCAGTGTACTCTTGCCGTGACGAGGCCGCCCGACCGCCACTCAACCACCCCAGCCTGCGGGATCACCGGATAGGCCGACCACTCACGGCGTGACAACATTAAAAGGCCCTTTTCAGGGCCACCACGACCCCAACCTCGGCACTTAGTTATCCGACCCAAGTCTGGTTCGTCGTCGGGGTGCCGCTTGACTTAAGTCTGCACCGACGACGGCCGGCTTCCTAGCCGATCATATTGTATAACTTATATAAATCGTTATAAAAACACTTGTGAAGATAGGGTCCGACAATTGTCCGACCACAATACCCAAGCGCCTCCGATTGTGCCGACTCACTTATTTAAGTCCGGTCGGCACAAATCGACGCTTTACTTGTCCCAACATTGTAAATATAAATTATAATTTAACCAAACAATAGAAAAACTTGATTATCGAACACACAATTGTTATTTTATTTACGACACGGGTCGTCCAATCGGACGCACCGTTTCAATATTTATAAATAACTAGGCATTTTATGATTGTGTATATTATTACTATTAATACTATCGTTATCTGACGTACAGTACGCCTCGCGCAGTCGCGTCCTACTATTCTTGTCTATGGCCTGAGCTGTAAACGCGTTTCTGTGCTATGTCGCTGTACCTTACTTTAAAACTTTTTAAATTTAACTAAAGAGTAAGTTTTGCTATATAATTTACATTTTTATAAGTTTTGTTTTATTTTAAAATTTAAAATATTATTTGTTAGGTACATATTATAAGTTTATTAGGTACTTAATTTTATGTATAAGTACATAACATTTTAATTTGAAAGGGGTTTTTTTTTATTTTAAATAAGATTTTATTATAATCCATTATGATGTTTAAGACGTTTAAGTTATCCTTATCATCAAATATTCAAAGGTATATAATTTAATTGTCATAAGTACCAATATTATAACTAATGTATGAATAATATCTTTACATTTCAAACGTTTTATTTTATCTTTAACGTAATTATATGTGTATTATATTAATTTTTTGTATGAGTAAAATGATTTTTAATTGTCACTATCATTAAGTATTCTAAAATGTTTTGATTTTAACTTTTTACAGATTATTATAAATAATCCTGTGAAAGTGGAATAGACTTTCCAATCTACTATCTTCTTAAACCCCTGACCACAAGTCTCTAGCCTAAGAAAATATAATATCTGGTAACTGGTGATAAAAAAAAAATTATTTTTAAAATCTTAAATACTGAATAATAATGCAACAAGTAGTAATTGGTAAATGCTACATAGTAATCTAGTAAAATACAAAAAGTGTTATTTGAAACGGGATAGTACATGATGTTATTTAGTCCTTTCCTTTATCCTAAGCAATTGGTAGAATATCTGGTAGAAAAATTAGTATTGACGCCAACGAAACTTATCAAATATTTCTTACATGAGTGTTAACTTTCAAGTATAAAACCTAAACAGGAATTTCATTTCAGTTTTCATTTTTAAAGAACCGAAAAGAACCGAAACCTACATTTTTGTTATTTTAAAAACCGAAACCGAAATTTCGATTTTTTTCAAAACCGAAAAGAAACCGAAACCGAAATTCTAGTTTTTTTTAAAAACCGAAAAGAAACCGTAACCGAAATTTTAGTTTTCTTAAAAACCGAAAAGAAACCGAAACCGAAATTTTAGTTTTTGTAAGAACCGAACCGGAACCGGAACCTTCAAAATCATCAAGGTTCCAGTACCTGGTTGGAATAGCATGTTTAAGTAACAGTCTTCTATCCTTTCCCATTACAAAAAATGAATCGTCAAAATGTGCTGAACAAACTAAACTTGTCTTTGATACTTTATCAGGTAGTATGCCATTTTCTCCCAAAAAATTGTACCATTTATTCTTGTAAGTGTCTTTAAGCGGAAATCTGAAATAAATAGTCAAAGTAAAAGTCTATCATAATCACTTCTAAAAAAAAAAAAATTGAAAATAAAGATTTCATTTCACAAGATAACATACCTATGAAAAGTTATATTAGCCGATTTAGCTTTGGCATTGTTGGTTCTTCCACAAACTAGACAACTAGGCATTTTTAACTACCAGCAAAAAGAAATAAAAACAGTAAAAGCAAGTTGCAAAATAAACGACAGTAAAGAGTAATACTGAATTACTGAACGATCATACGGCATCGGGCATGGGTATAAACCACGGACTAAGATACTAAACAGTAAACGAGTAAACAAAAATAATGAAGTTAAGAATTACTCATGGCATATTAGAGGGAAACAACACACGAGATAACAAATGTATCAAAGATAACGGCATTACAGGTGAATCGTTTTACCATATATTGTACAATAATTTTTGTGTACTATCCACTTAAACTGGCAATCATATACCTTTTGCGCTTCACTTTCTTGTGCAGCTAAGATATGTAAAGCCCTCTCTATATTACTCTATGGGTTGGATAGGTAATTTCCATATACTTGTTTTTAAGTAACGAAAATGTAACAGAAATGTAATGAAAATAACTTATCATAAGTAATTAATATCAATGGTGGTTTTGAAATGTATTTTTACGTGAGGTGACCAAATATTAAACACAGTATTATCAATTACTCCAACACAGTAACACGTCATGTATAAATTATTATTTAAATAGTATGGGTCATGACCACGGGGCTGCTCTCTGCTATCTCGTCCATATAAAATTATGATTCGGTTATCGTCGCCATAATAGAGAAATTCCGCTATTAGCGCCACATATGCGTTCGCCCAACAAAATCGCAACAACCGATAACAACAATACGTAAAAAATAAAAATATGTGAACATTTACTTTTTACTATTATTTTTACTACTATTATTAATTGTCGTAGAGGTATTGTACCACTAACTAGTCGTGACTATATTAAAATATATAGCATAATAACATTTAGTAACTTTTTATTTTAGTATTATAGTTTAATTATATTTCATTATGAGATGGATCTGCTAATATACATACATTTTAAAACTAGATTATTTACTAGTGATTCATATATTTATTTTAAACTTTTTGTGTGTAATATTAGATATCTATAATTTATTTATTATTGGTTTGTCCCCAACAGGCACCATATAAAATTCCTCGGCTTAAAGAAAAAGCAGTTCCATCTAGGTACTGTCCAAAATATTTATCAAGGCCATTAAAACATAGAAGACCCCCTTTATTTTCCCAAAAATATAATGCTGAAACAAAAAAAAGAAAACATTATAAAAAAAAGGTTTCAAAAATTTACTTTAAGTTAGGCATTACTTAACTTAATTTGTACATAGTAATAATTGTTTTAAATAAAAAAATTAATTAATGCTTCATTACAATAGTTTGTGTTTTGTAGACATTTTTTCAATTGACTATTACCTACTACTTTTATTTTCTGATTTATTAATACCTACCTTTATTTTATCATATTATGGCTACATTAGTAAAATAGTTAACTTTATCCTGGTCTGAATAAATTATTTTAGATATTAATAAATTACATATTCAACTAATTATTAGGTACAACATATTTTGATTTTGATATATACTAAAAATATAGACGGCTTTTTTTTATATTTAAGAAAGAACTGTTTTTTTAATTTTTGATTTCATTTAGTTTTAACGAGTATGCATTAGGTACAATATATTATAATTGCAATATGTTAAGCTATATTTTCTGATGAACCTACTTTTAATGAAAATTTATAATAAATATTATAAATCATTATTACTTAACCTTAACAAAATAACTGCATCAGACTACTGATGTATTCAATATCATGATTTATAAAATAAATATGTTAAATTGTTACACTGTATGTCATTTCGTTGTTAATAAATTATTATTCTTCTTCTTCTTGGGTTAATCGGCCGCTAGGACCATCCCGTCTCACAACCAATTCTCCAGGCATCTCTATTCATCGCCAAATCCTTCCAGTTTGCTCCGCCTCCTAAGTCTTCTATATCCCTCTTAACTAAATCTTCCCATCTCAATTTTGGTCTTCCCAAGGGCCTTTTTCCTACTGGATTCTGTTCTAGAACCATTCTTAGTAAAGAGTTCTGGCTTCGGAAATTATTATTATTAAAAAAAAATAAAATAAAAGTATGACAATAATCATCAAAATGTTTGCATAACCCTATTCCCGAATTTCAATCATTATTAATTATAATAATAACTCCTATTTTATTTTTAATCGATGAAAAATGAAAATATATTATATTTTATAATATAATATATTGTACAACATATAATTAATTGCAGATCAACTTGAAGTTGGTAAATTTGAAGCATTACTTGTTTGTATACGTTAATTATTACGCTTCTACATTGGCGGCATTAGGGCGAACGCATAGTAGCGACCCTAGCGGATTATTATTGAAATGGCGACCATAAGTGAATCACACTGGTCGAGGAGTAGCCTGAGACTGACATTTGAAAATAAATTGTACATTATATTAGTTATAACTAGGGATGAAAAGTTGTAGTATTTGCATATTTTTTCTGTATCTTCTATATATAGCTAAAAATCTGTTCTATAACCTAATGAATTGAAATTTGGTATTTAAATATTGCATATTTTTGCGTATTATATTTGTAGTTTTCTTAAAAGTTGCATAATTTATGTTATTGTTGTGCATAAAAATGCATATTTAGTAAAATTATGTGGATTTTAATACAATTGACATTAAAAATGTATTATTATTGAAAATATTTAAAAAACTTTGTGGTTCAATGCAACAAATTTACAGTTACCGGTTATTATTAGTTTTTTTTCGATTAATGTCGATGTCAAAATTTTCACTCTGTCAATAAATTAAAAAATTAATACAAAGTTCCTCGTAATTGGTTTTTAGTGAAAATTGAAAAAAAATTTAAGCGTCAATCAATAATAGTTTTTATGAGCGTTTAAATTTCAAATTTTGCCAAAATCCGTAAAAATCGCGAAAATTTGCAAGTTATTTTAAGTTAGAAATTTATAAAAAATTTTCTTTTTATAGTTAAGATTTGTTAAATTAAACACAAGATTTCTCACAAGTTTTATTAAATTATTTAGTTGTCAAAAATCAATAAAACTTTAACTAAAACGCTAAACATTGAACATTTAAAATAAGGTTTCACATATTATTATGTTGTTCATTCTGTAACAAAAAAATCTAAAAAAAACCCAAAGATAATATAAAATATCCTTGACTGACATACCTTATCCGCTCAGAATCGTTTTTCGTATGATATTATATCATTGAATTCAAATTTAATACCAATCATAAAGTGACCCATTTGTAAGTTGTAACATACTGTACGCAGCAGAGCGACATACACTTACCCGCTTTTTACGATTTGTAACAATATGTTTAACATAGGAGTGGCGTTACTGTCAGATAAAGTTTGGAACGATTTATCGGAACATTTTAAGTATGTGATGTCACCAGCCGCTCTTCATGTGTTCATTAAATCTAACCGAGGAGGGATTTTGAATATCTTAGGATTGATTGAAGAGAAGGAAACACGACAAAAGTTGGCTGACCAGTTGAAAGACATCAACACTAATGAATGTTTGTACCTATGGTTTTATATTGTAAAATAAATACATACATACGATTTAAAATTAAAAAATAACTATATGTTTAGTTAGCTCAAGTTCTACTGAATACACCACAGACGATGATAATGATACTTTTCCACGTAAAAATATAATTATAACACTATCTCCAGATGAGTGGAAAACCATTGAGCCAGTTACCACAATTTACCACCGTCATAATCAAGCAAGAAAATACTTGACGTTACCCAAAAAAGATTGGTCGCACATCATCGCAGAACACTTTTGGGAACACACACATTTGCAGTGCTGTCTTGTTTTCAAGCGAGCTAAAGTATACGAAGCTGGACAAAACTATATTACCATTGTCGGGAGATGTAAAACATGCAACTCCTACTTTAAAGGAGTTATAGAACATAAACCTTCGCCCAATTCTAGGTATTTAATCTAATATTATATTTATTATTCTAATCAAACAACAATTTTCATAAATGTGTTTAAATTAAAATAATTCCAGAGTTATAATTGAATGCAAGTATATAGGAAATTTTTACGCTTCTCACGATGTACGTCATAAACGAAGAATGATAAATTCCGTTAAAGAAACACACCTAAGAAATATGTTGGATAATGGAAAATCGTCAGAGTTTGTTAGGGAAGAAGAAGCATTAAGATTTATAAAACAAGGTAAATTATTTGATTTGATTTACTTTATTTGTCCATATTAGTTGATATGATATCATTAAAGATCAATACGAATTTTTTCAAATATACATACAACACTAGACATAATTAACCAAGTTACGAAAAGCAATCGTTTAATCCTATTTATATTATTTTATTTATTTATTTAACAACGGTATAATTATTAATTGTATATGAAATAAATTATTTTGGTTAATAACCAATGTATAAGAGTATTATGATTATATATATAATTATTGGATATTATATTGATATACAACAACAATATCGCTCCCAGTTTTTCTACATTTTCTCCGGTTACAGTTGGTCGTTTTTTCCGTTTTAACTCTTAACAGTTCTATAAAAAGTGCGCGCGTAGACCGGTGTCGGTTTTGAGTCGGTCTGCTCAAAATTTTCCCTCCAAGGACAGCTGAATTGTTATCAAGTATTGATTTTCTTAAATCCCAACTCGTTGAGATAAGGTCGGAAAATACTACTCTCCGCAACGAAATTGCTACCCTCAATAACAGAATTCAAGTTTTGGAGAATTCTACTGATGGTTCAAGTAACATGCCCCAGCTGATCCAAGAATTGGCTAACGGTGAAATATGTGCTCGTAACATTATAGTACATGGTCTCCAAGAGTCTTCGTCCAATGATCCTAAAGTTCGAATTGCTTCTGATATTAAATTACTCGGTGATAATATTCATCCGATTAACTTAACTTTACCTCAAGATCTTAAGTTATTTAGGTTCGGCCGCAAGATAAGTGGTAAACCTCGACCTCTAAAGGTGGTACTTCAATCGAAGGAAATGGCTCTCAACTTGGTGTCTGTCTTCAACTCTCATAAGCGAACACAATCGGTCCCTGCTAACTCAATCTCCATCTCACGTGATCGCACCTTCCTTGAGCGCCAAGAAATTCGTCGTGTCTACATAGAGCTTGAGAACCGTAAGAAAAACGGTGAACACAACATCTCCATAAAGTATAGAAATGGAATTCCACTTATTGTACCTAATGATGGTGGTGTTTCTGGTAGTCACTCGAATCATCCATCTTCTTCGCTTTCAAAAAAACTAGTCACCTGCATGCATTCATTCATCTCCAAGGACTGTCATCATCCTATCTTCACGGTAACCCCTAACTGTACTATTTGTAATAATCTCAATTCTTCCATGGATATCTATGTACATGAGTTTCTCTCATTCAAAAATAAATTCTCTAAAACTAATTATCTATCGTTAAGTAAAGAAATGTATAATTTAAATTTTTTTACCAAAATGTTAGAGGCCTTAGATCAAAATTATTCAATCTGCATTCTAACTTTGTTCTTTTATCATATGATATTTTTTTACTAACGGAGACATGGCTCTCTGATGATATAAACAATGCCGAGCTTAACTTTTCCGGTTATACTATATTTAGATGTGATAGAAGCACTCATTCTAGCAATCTCTCTCGTGGTGGTGAAGTTCTTATAGCAGTTAGGAATAATCTACGCCATCAGCTCGTCCCTACTGGTGTACAAAATGTCGAATAATTATTTGTTCGTATTTCTGTAACAAATGAACTCTCTGCTCTCATTAGTGTGGTATACATTCCCCCCAATGCAAACTTGTCACTTTATGATACTTATACGAAATCTGTGGACCTAACGTGGGAATCATCTAATTGTAATCTAGGTGTATTTTGTGGTGATTTCAACTTACCAGGTACATCCTGGAGTTCCTCTAACCAGGGTCTCAAGTTTAGTGGCACAGTCAATGATAAATCTTCTTTAATTGGTGATCAATTTATCAGTATGGACTTCCTCCAATTGAATTCTATATACAACAGTTCTGGTTCCCTTCTTGATTTGATATTCGCTAATAAAGAAAGTATCTCTGTTGATGCAGCTCCAGTCAGTCTTGTCCCTTGTGACAGATATCATCCAGCTTTGCCATTTAATTATCAAGTTCCTGTCCCTTTATTTATGCTAGATGATAGTCACTCGTTTCGTGATTTTAACAATGCTGACTTTGACTCTATTGCTAAAGCATTAGCCGACAATGACTGATCTACTACTTTTAACATTCAGCCTGCTGACTTATCTGCCACAAAGTTACAGGATTCTATTCTTGACGCCATTCAACGATTCGTTCCACTTAAACCATTTCGTAGATCAACCTTCCCATCATGGGTTTCCCCTGTTCTCAAATCTCTTCTTTTAAAAAAAAAAACAGCTCATAAAAAATTCAAAAAAACTAAGCCGTTAATTTATGTAATATCGTTATTGCTATATGTAAAAAGCCGTTTGGCGTTTATACAAATAAATAAATATAAAATTACAACCATCATAGACATCAATTACATACATCATTCAATTATGCTATGATTAGTATGAATTAATTAGTATATACAGAATTTGTCAAGAGGTAAGTAATCAAATGCAAGTATTAGGTATTTTAACCGGGGATCAAAAATATTTTTAAAAACCAGTAATCAGTTAGATTGTTTTAAGAAGTGGCGGTTATCTTTCACCTGTGTAATAAAGTTAATACCAATGACTGGTTTTTAACGGTTTCAATTATTTTAGTTAACAGCTAACCGATTTCAAATAAGTCAAACCTTTTTTTCCACCATCAATTTGGATTTAACCACCATCCGATGCACAAAATACAAATTTCGCTGAATAATTTCATAGTAATTTTAACTCTCAAATGTTTTTACCTCATCCTCCATTAACTAGCGTTATTGAAAATTGAAAACTAATACGAGTGGAATCATATTTATAGAAGGGTAAAATAAATCCAAGACCTAAAGATGAAAAATAACGAATACAATTCACTTATGAAGCGTGGAATAAGTACAAAGAAAAAATTTAAATAGAGTAGAATACTTAGAAAATATTGCCTATGCATTTTAGGGGAAAAACTATTTACAATAAATTCTTTATTATTATCATTAATTATTGTTTATACTATCGACATTGTTATTATTGATTCACGGATAGTATTTATTTTGATTTCATATAAGCTACATTTAATAATTTGACATCCATTACTTTAATATAATATAAAAAATATTCAAATATATCATAAGTATAATATACTGTACAGTATTTATCTATCATCATTTTGAAAATCATTAAATTTTTTCTGATTCGTCTTAAAGTTGAATGCAAAATAGGCGCAAATGGACTACAGCCATTTTGACTTTTTTATTAGTGTGGATTGCATAAAACAAATTTAGATAAGGAATTAGTTATTTGAGGTTTACCATATTTGGTTATAATGTGTATATTATCTATTTCAATCACAATCATGAATTCCAAAAAGTTGGGGTTACATTAATTGGCCTATCAGCCGGAATTATACATTTTAGAATCTGAGCGGAGAGAAATAATGTATTGTACTTACAATGATTTTTCTTTGTCTCTCAGCAATATTTAAGGAAGTAAAAATTTTCCAATTCTCGAGATCACCTTGTATTATAGAAAATTGAATCTAGTTGGTACTGTTCAGTTTTAGAAAGCGCCAGAAAAACAAAACTTCCAGAATAGATTTTTTTTTTTTTAAATTTAACTCAATAAATAATTACTGTAGACCCTTAAAATGTTCACCAAATATTTGTATTAGAATTTTCCATAAATAGTAAGATTTCGAAATATTTTGACTGTTTTTGAGCTAGTCGTAGCCTTGAGAAATGTTTCGACATTTTTTTTTTTAAATTATTCTCTATGAACATTTTTGACTTACCTAGTGAAAAAGCTTACATATGTTAGGTTCCTTTTAAGTTCCATTAATGTAAATTGGAAAGTATTAAAGCTGTATTAGCACGATTTTTTTTATATCCTTTTAAATGTTTAATTATAGGTGAGGCGGAACCCCCGATTATACCATCTAGTAATGCTCTTCGTGTAGCTAAATCAAAAGAATTAAAATCTAGACAAAGAAGTTCAGATACAATAACTGCAGTTTACCTGATGAAATTAGAAGACATGTATAATAATTGTCTACATGATATCGGCCTTGATCCATTTTTCCTTCATATTTATACACCAGAGCAAATTCATCTATATAGAACATACTCTCAACAATGCGCTTATTCATCACTTATTGTAGATGCTAGTGGGGGTATTGTGAAACGGTTTTCCAAACTCGGACTAAGAAAAACTCAAACGATATATCTTTACGAAGCTGTAGTTTACGATAATGTAAAAAACCACAGTTTTACAGTGTCTAGTATGTTATCTGAGAAGCACGATAATATTGCAATCTACAATTGGCTTTCAACTTGGCAAAAAAATGGATTTCCACTACCTAAAGAAGTTTGTAGTGACATGTCTCTAGCCTTATTATCTGCTTTAGTTCGAAGTTTTACACAATATAGTTCTCTAAACGACTATATTAATGTTTGTTCACGACTATTGCTACACAATACAACTGATACTGAGTTTTGGTTACCAAGGTGCTTTGTTCGAATTGATATAGCTCATTTTGTAAAAAATATTACCAAATGGCCAGTGTTTTTAACGGTTTCAAAAAGAGTAAAAGAAGTTTATCTTAGGGCTATATGCCTTATTATTAAAAGCCAAAGTCTAGCTGAAATCCATTCATTACTATTTTCAATCTTCATTGTTGCTTCAAACGAAACTGATGGAGTTAATGTCTCAACTAAGTCTGAAACACGATGTGAAAAACACAAAAAAAAAAATCCTAGAAGCAGTATCAAATGGGTTTACAAATGCTGAACTTGAAGAATTATTATTAGTTTCAGAAAATTTAGATAAAACTTTTGAGTCATCACCTGTAAATATACAAAATGGACTAGACGAAACAAATAATCCATTTATTTCCTGGGCAAATTCTATACATGATGTTACTCAAAGTAGTATTGAAGATGGTGTTGATCTAAATCCTTTATTTTTGCCGTCCATTATTCCATTATTAAAAAATCAAATGAAGTTTCTACCATTGTGGAGTGGTGTAATGATCCCAAAATTCAGGTATGGTAATACAACGAAATCGTCAGCAGCCGTTGAGTCTATGTTCAACAAAATAAAAAATGTAGTTTTCAAAGATATTGGACTACCAACAAGCCTAGAAACGTTTATAGAACGTCGTTTAGTATCACTGAAAGGAAGTGCGTTACTAACTAATGGTACATACGATGTATTCGAAAATGTCATTGAAAGTCAGAAACCAACCTTGACACACAATAAAAAGATTAAGTTAAGCAAAAGTGAAAATGGAGAAATCTCGGTTGACGATAGTCAATCATTTCTGAAAGGTTGTACTTTACAGTCTCTGTCTGATGATGTACAAATGGTGATAGATAACATGAATGAAGTTGAGGAGTCTTCTATAATATTTGATTGTTCAATATTAAATGAATCTAGCAGGAATCTTAATTGCAAAAGTAAAAATAGCGTCAATCCGGACATTGCAAATGAGAAAAACGAGGTGATCATGTCTGACCACTCCTCATTGAATACCTTTTCTGAAACAACGTATCACAAAAGAAAAAATAATGTCATTCCAGACCTTGAAAATGAGGAAGACGAGGTGATCATGTCTGACCACTCCTCATTGAATGCATTTTCTGAAACACTGTATCATAAAAGAAAAAATAATGTCATTCCAGACCTTGAAAATGAGGAAGACAAGGTGATCATGTCTGACCACTCATCATTGAATGAATTTTCTGTTAAAAATAACATTATTCCAGACACTGTTTATGATGAAGATAAGGCCACTGAAAATTGGAATAAAAAAAGTAAAAGAAGAATAAAATCTTATTTAACAACTAATCCTCATTTAAAATATTTAGATTTAACCTCAAAAAAATCCTGTAGATCTTTGCCAGTTTTAAAGAATGGTTCAAGAATAGAAGATCTTAAAGCTATACAGATAAAGGGCTATGGAAAAATTATCCTAACAAATACATGTGCATTCGACACTGCAGTTTTTCTCATAATGGTGGCAATTTGTGATAGTAATAAATATTTGATGGAAGTCAATGATACACTAATAAGTTCTACTTTCATTGGGTTTGTGAAAAAAATATTATCAAATGGAATCACAGTGGGAACTTATCGACAAAGGGCACAAATTATAATTAACTTACAAAAACCAGTACAAACACAGATTAAATACGACCAGCTTCTTTTAAAATGTGAAACCACTTTTACGAATATATTAAGATGTGTTATTCCAGATTTTCCAACGATAATAGATCATTCAAGATGCGAAAACCCGAAATGCAATACAACATCTACTTACCAGTATCAAACTATAACATACATATATGATGGACATTTCAAAGATTTACAAAACTGCATCAACGAACGCATGAAAGAAATAAACTACATATGCAATTTGACCAAAAACAAAAAAAAGTGTAAGGGCATTAAAAGAATAAAACCAACAATTTCGGAGAATCATATATTTGTAGAGCTGATTAAGGACAACAAAGGTAAACATGAATACACAAATTATAAATAATCATGTTTTGTAAATGTAAATAATTAGCTATATAATAATTTATTTAGATATGGTTGATAATAATTCCTTTCAAGTAAAGCTTCAGGATATTCCACAGATTATACATATTCATAGTGTCAATTATGAGCTTCGAGGGGTCGTTTCATTCAGTGAATGCATGTCCAATGTAGGACATTATAAAGCAGTATGTAGAAGACCAAATAATAATTGGGAAATGTATGATGATTTAACAATAAAATCAATACCGGTTAAATCAAATATGCAAGTAGAGTGTGAATACATACTATATACTATATAAAAACCAAGAGTTCAATTCTTTGTATAGTTTTTGTATAAAATATTTTAAAATTTGGTTACTGATACATGTAAAGCGAAGACTAATTCATTTATTTTAATTTTTTATACAATTTTGAGCTATAACTATTTATTTTATTTTATTTCAAGCTATAACTATTCAAAGTACAAAATAAATGTTCTATTAACACCAAAATTGCTCAATTATTTAATTATATAATTATGGAGATAAAAGGTATTATCAAGAGTTAAGTTAGACAAATAAGGTCTCATATAAAAACAGTGATGAACTGATAAAACTATAAATAAAAAAATAAAACACAAACCTTTACAAACGAGTTACAAACGATTGAGCTAAAAAAAGTTGTGTTTTTCCAAAATACCCCCATTTCCCCAGCCTTTTTTTGTGTATTTTTACAAACGAAAATTTTGATTTTACAAACCTTTACAAATGATTTACAAACGATTGAGCTAAAAAAAGTTGTGTTTTTCCAAAATACCCCCATTTCCCCACCCCCCCAATTTGATTTTATAATAACTTTTTTTGTGTATTTTAACAAACGAAAATTTTGACTTTACAAACCTTTACAAACGAGTTACAAACGATTGAGCTAAAAAAAGTTGTGTTTTTCCAAAATACCCCCATTTCCCCACCCCCCCAATTTGATTTTATAATAACTTTTTTTGTGTATTTTTACAAACGAAAATTTTGACTTTACAAACCTTTACAAACGAGTTACAAACGATTGAGCTAAAAAAAGTTGTGTTTTTCCAAAATACCCCCATTTCCCCAGCCCCCCCAATTTGATTTTTTAATAACTTTTTTTGTGTTTTTTTTAAAAACGAAAATTTTGTCTTTACAAACCTTTACAAACGGGTTACAAACGTTTTATCTTGTTTTAATGAAAAAAGGTTGAATGGGGAAATGTACCTGGTTATCTACTCAGATTAGTTCTATGTCGCTATGCTGCCCGTGTATATCAATGGTCTGTAAGGCATCAATAAGGTCAAGCAGCGTTATTAAAAGGCCTTAAATTATTGAGAACCGCTCACAGTAAATTTAAAAACAAGTCCATATCGCTATATCATTTACCACCAGTTGAAATTAGCAACTGAGAGTCCAGTGTTGTGCTGAGCATTATTTAGTTCTGAGCATTATTTTGACCAATCCGGATTATGGATTACAATTATTTAATCCGAATTTCGGATCCGATTCGGCTTCATTGTTTTTGAGATAATCAGATTTTTTTTTCATTATTATATCTACCTAAATAATACGAATATACGTTCTCATTTTATTTGTAACGATTTGCATAACAGGAAAAATATATGTAATACCATTTAATAATACCTTTAAAAGTGTTTAATTTATTTTTTAAAATAAAATTATAATTATTCAAATAATTTTAGTTAACATGGGCCTTTGTTAATAAATTATATTACACTTACCTATTTTATTCAATTTATTTTGAATATTTAATAATTTAAATTGGTTGAAAAAAATAAAGTTAAAAATTAAAAACATCAAATTGTATAAATTAAAAATTCTACATCGTATTCTTGTTTAGTGGATTGAACTGTTGTTTCCATATCGTCATAGGTTTCCCATTTCCCGTTGCTTCGAAAAGCGCTGGCAGTATAGTGGCCTGTGGATGACCGGAGCCCTCGACGTTCACCACCATGAAAATTAATTACCCCTCGTAGGTAATACATTTCCGAAATAGCTGTTAGGTTCTTCTCTATTTCACATAATTTTATATTGTTTGGTTTCGCAAAGTTTTGTCTCACCAATGTTACCAATGATTTCTCAATATTAACTGTACTGGTCGATGCTTCTAAATCTAAAAGAGAATGTATTATATGTATTTTTGCACGACATGAAAAAAAAAATAGATCATACATTTTTATAATGTTTTATATTTACCTTCGGGCAGTGAAATCAGCTCAACCAAAATATGCGTAGTAGGATGAATTGAAGATATCCTTTGATGTCCACAGTAAACACATTTCTCTTCTGATTCTCTGAGATATTCATATAATTCTTCTTGGATTGAAAACTCGTCGTTGAATTTATTCAATGAAATCATAGCAGAAGTTGTCTCAATATATTTTACAGAACAAAAGTTATTTTTGCAATTGCTATTTCTGATAAATGATGGCATGTCTGCCATTAATTTACTAGCCATTGATGCTGCTGTGTCAGTCATATCAATGGATTTAACCCACCAACTAGATATTTTATTTTATCACCAAAAAACTGCAAAACAAGTAATAATCGTTCGTAGTAAATATCCTTGAAATCATTTTGTGAAATCATCTTTAATATGAACTTAGCAGTTGTATTCGATGATGACTTATTTATTATGGCATTTTTAAATTTTAAACCGTCGGCAGTTGATGATGCTAAAATTGATAACACTGAATCTACCGAACAAGTGTTATTCAATAACATTTTTCCTACTCCAGGAACCATAATCGCTCTGTTAGTAAAACTATTTCCATTCTTTAATAAAAATATTGGAGTGATTGAACCTTTTTTATTAAAATCAACATGCTTGAAACCTGCTTGTGAAACAAGATATGAATGAGAAGATCTCTTTTTTTTTTATAACGGTTTTTTTTTCCACACTTCTGTTGCATTATTTTCAGTCATATCTGAATGTTTTCTATCACAGTCATATTCTTTTCAGTCCATAATCATTATTACCATCTGGTGTTGAAACTGAACATCCGAAGATAGGAACGGATTTTTTACAAAACATGCATTTGTGTAATCCCATAGAATAATCTTCATTCGTAGAAACACTACATGTTTCTTTTTCATTTAATAATGTTTCTTGTACAATTTTCTGCTTATAATTATTACTTTTGTTTAATTTTTCAATATTATTGCGTTCATCGATTACAATATCAGATACATTTATATTTTTAGAGATCCTTATTGTAGTAAGCCAGTTACTACGAAACAAATACCAAAATCATAAATCACGAGTGTATAGTCATTATAATATATAATAGGTCGGCATAACCAGGTAATAAGACAATTAGGGATCAGAAATAGGCGTTGTAACATTTACGGAAATACTACCAATTTCACGGGTGCATAGTTAGTTTAATATACTGTAGAACGGCCTAAAACAAGTATTACAAGAAAGTGGTTAGGTCTCCTTATGTTGAATATAATGAGACAAAACCACTGAATACTCAGGACGAGGGGTTCAAAAATAAGCATATATAATATTTTACAGAAACACTGTACACGACAAATTCAAATAAAAAAAGAGTAAAATGATTATTTTAATAATAATCATAGATCGGAAACGCAGTCAATCGTAAATGCGTGGGCTGGGATGATGAGCACACAAATCACATCCGTGAGAACCGAGATATCGTATATGTAGGCAAGGGGTACGGGGAACCTCATATATAAGGGAGCCCGAATCGGCCTGTATTCAGACGTGTACTACCATCCACTAGTGCAAGCACCTTCACGCCACTTTGTACAACATTATCTTGAACTTAGGAAATTATCGAACATTATAATAAAAATTCACGATATATTACATCTATCTTATCATTCATTTATCTACCACGACTACAGCATCAAATAAAGTGTCTGCGACCTGCATCTATAATAACTTGGTAGCCACTTATCTACTGTCAGTACTACGATAGTAGGTACCAAGCACCAAGATTATTACATTATAATTTCATCTTTATCCTCATTACTGCTACCGTTTTGTACAGTTCTTTGATTGTCTTGAAATACATTATCATTTACTAGGTTATTATTGGTTTGGGAAAAGTATCAGGTTCATTTTCAAATAAAATACTGTCTTCCCATTCTTGAATGTCATATTGTAATGATGTATTATCATCTACAGAATACCTATCAATCATCACTTCTTGTTCTGCGGGTGGAGTATATTGAACATAATTATTTTTATATCCAACAGTTGATCTATTGAGCATGTCTGGATTATGGACTGATTCATTTTCAGTTGAAATGCCATCTTCCCAATCTTGATTATCTCCTTGTATCAACAAATGGTCACCTTTATAATAAATTAATAATTTTTCCAAGAACGTGTCTATTCTTAAGGGTAATGATTCATTTTTAAAAAGTCTATTCTTCAATTGATTGAAGTTACTTTCTATTCTACTACTAGAAGCAGTCTCTGTTCCATATCCAAAATTATCTCTCATAATTCCAGACCAACATGGGAAGAATTTCATGGTATTTACTATACACGACTCTAAGCTTGGAAGAAACTGAGCATTATAAAACTAACCAATTATATCTTTGGTGTTTTCTCTAGCTTTGTCTGCTATTGACTGAGCCCATTGTTCAAAAGAATCCAAAGAAGTAGAATTTGCATTATTATCATTATCATTCCCATCATTATTTGTTTGGTGGTATTCAGTATCTATTTGTTCTACAAAATCCAAATAGTGTTTTTTATTTGAAATAAGTTTTGAAAGGAATTTCTTTTTTTCAGCACACGGAGTATCAGCAACTGAATTACACATTTCTGATAAAATAGGACCATCAAATTTACTTAAAATTATCGTAAAAATCGCTTCTAATATTTGCTCAGCTTCATATATACATGTGCAAAGAATAAGGAGTCCCATCCCCCTTATAATTAACTCTTTTTTTCGGACAAATTTGGAGTCTTTAACTTCTTTCCATTGCGATATAAGGTGTACAAAATGATTGACATCGTTTCTTATGAAGCAGGTCGGAAGCTCTTCTTCTTTTTTTAAAACTACAATTGAAAAACAAACTTGAAGGTACTGCTCAAGGGATTTATACTGAGTAAATGTTTGAGTTAAAGCTGACATTAAGGCAAGAGACTGGTCACATATAACGATTTTTGGGGATTTAACTCCACAACGAAGCCATCTGTTAAGCCATATACTAATAGATAAGGTGTCATGGCGTTCAGAGAGCATAGACATAACAGTAAAGGTATGTTGATCAATACTCATTACACCTTCATACAAAAAAATTGGGCCACTACGTATATTTTCGTTTCTTTTAATTTTTCTAACACAACCACCTCTAGCATCGAATGAAATAGTTCCTTTCTTTTCTTGAATACTCTTTATAAATTTGAAGCTGTAAGTTACTAAAAAAATGAACGAATGTTTTATCAAAACCAATGGCATGAATAGTATTAGGAAATTCTCCTAGATATTTCATTTTTCTCGCAGCAACCATTGGATCTGAATGAAGCCTATTACTAACCAGTTCTCTATGCTTTGCAACTCGCACATACCTAAGTTAGGTATTTGGGCAGGAACGGCATCACCTAAAAGATATTTTTGTTTCATATACAATAAATTTGAATTCAACTTTTTGAAATATCATAAATATTGGACAGTGTAATTAAAATTTAAGGAAGATAATGAAAATATTTTTATGGGATTTGAGGTAAAATGAGTTTATGGCTAATATAGATCTTTAAAATTATAAGCTATGTACCTACTATGTAGTAAGTATCTACATGAAGTCCAAGAACTTGACCCACCCATATAAAAAAACTAAATTTAATAAAAATCTTGGTAAAATCTTTTTGATAAAAAAAAATATAAATTTGAAAGAAAAATGTATATTTGATATACAATTGAGATTCTAGATATGATAAAAAAACTAAATTTAATAAAAAAAAAGTATAATTTCATAAAAAAATCTTTAAAAAATCTAAATTTGGTAAAGATCTTGATAAAAAAATGTATACTAAATAAAATAAAACAACTCTAAATAGAATAAAAAAATCTTCCTAAGATTTAAATGTGATAAAAAATCTAAATTTGATAAAAATCATGATAAAATAATCTTTATTTGATACAAAAATGTATATAAAATAAAATAAAATCAAACTAAAAATAAATAAAAAATCTAAAATAATAAAAAAATAAATTTGATAAAAAAAAATATTAATTTGAAAGAAAAATGTATTTATTTACTTATTTATTTATAATAATAAAAGGCGTTAGCCCAAATAACAAGTGAATGCTTAATATTTAAATAATACTAGTAATAATAGATTTCTAAAAATAGAAATAATACAATAACAATAATGACCAATGATAATACACAATATATATGTGTCAACTATATTGATAATAAGATATTTATGAAGAAGAAAAAAAACAAAAGTGTAGGATAATAGTGACATTTTTAAAATAAAAAAAAAAATAATAAATAAAACTAAATAGATGATAGGTAATAGCTAGAATTACAGAAATAAAATATTGCTATTTAAGGTATTCCCGGCAGATAATAATATATTAATTGGTGAATGTGACATGTAATTTTTTGTATAATGTGGAATAAAGAAAAGATCTTTGTTTCGAGTATTGTGATTGTTAATTTTGAATGATATGAGGCTAAGGATGAAGGAATCGTCGATTTCGTTGTTTATTAATTTATTAAGGAATATAGAGTAGGAATTTTTTCTTCTATCTTTTAATGTTTTTAAATTTAATTTATTAAGAATAATATCATAACCAGAGTGGGGCAGTCTAAATATATTGCATTTATGGGAAATATATCTTAAAACTTTATTTTGCACTTCTTCAATTTGTTTATTATGAGATGAAGTCCATGTTTCCCATATTATAGACCCATATTCTAGATGAGGACGGATAAGAGATGAGACTTTTAAAGGTACTGGGATCATTAAAATTTAAACAGTTTCTTTTAATCATACCAAAGACAGCTAAAGATTTTTTTTTATTTTGAAAATATGTAAATTAAATAAGAGTTTTGAGTCAAAAATTATACCAAGATCTTTAATACTGGATGAACGATTTAATGAATTATTATCAAGTTTATAATTAACAAAAATAGGATTATGTTTCATAGAAAAGGTTATAGAGTGGCATTTATTTAAATTAAGCAACATTCCATTTGATTTACACCAATGGTTAATATTATCTAAATCTTTTTGTAAGAGAAGTGAATCATTTTGACAACTTATTAATTTAAAAATGTTTGCATCATCAGCGAAGAGTAGAATATTTGAATAATTCAAGGCTAAAACAATATCATTAATAAATAGGTTAAACAGAATAGGTGAGAGGTGGTCACCCTGGGGGACACCTGAAATAACTGGAATAGGATCAGAAAGAAAATTTTTGAATTTGACAAATTGTGATCTATTGATTAAAAAAGAATTTAGCCAGGATAATAGCGGATCAGCAAAACCAATCATTTTAAGTTTGTTAATTAAAAGTGAATGATTAATTCTGTCAAATGCTTTTTCGAAGTCTGTATAAATAACACCCGTTTGTTGATTAATTGAAAAAGAATTTAAGAGAGAATGTTTATAAGTGATTAAGTTAGTGATAGTAGATTTTTTTTTCCGGAATCCATGTTGCTGAGGAACCAGGTTATTATTAAGGAGAGGAGAGATTTTAGAATTGATAATTTTAGAGAAAATTTTAGGGATGATAGAAATAATAGATATAGGGCGGTAGTTGGAAATTAAAGATTTATCTCCATTTTTCAAAATAGGATTAATGAATGTGTTTTACCAAATTGATGGGAAGCAACTCGTGTAAAAGGAGGTGTTAAAAAGAAAAGTTATGGGGGCAGAGAGAACGAATCTACAAGTATATAAAAATAAAGGATTAATGCCATCTGGGCCAGTAGGGGCTTTATAATTTAAAGTGTCGAGTTCATTGAAGACATCAAGAAGGTTTATGTCACAATTATTTATTGATTGACATGAAAAGATTTTATGACAGGAGTGGAAAGAGCAGGAGCATTTACTTTTTTATAAGTAGAGGCAAAATAACTACTAAATAAATTTACTATATCTTGACCGTTATCAGCTATTAGATTATTAAGGGATAAAGAATTCGGTAGACCTGAAGAACATTTTAAATTTCTCATAAAGGACCAAAATTGTTTAGGGTTAGATTTTAGAGAAAGTTGAATTTTATTTAAATAGCAGGCATAATCAGTTTTACTACGTTGCTTGCAAAGGGATCGGATAGAGGAGAAATTTAAATAATCCAAATTAGATTTAGACATTTTATATATAACATGCAGTATTTTTTTTTTTGTTTAATTAAAGATTTTAAGTCTTTTGAGTACCAGATAGGAAATTTTGATGAAAAATTTTCTTTTTTGGTATGAAAGAATGGAATAAAATTCATGTAACATTGAAGAAATATCATTATATTTACTGAAAATAGAGATCCAGTCAATAGAACCTAAAAATGAGAGGATGGAACTAAAATCACTTTTTTTCCAGTCATAGGATGTTTCGGAAAAAGTAAGAGAAGAAAACGATTTATCAAACAAATTATTAATGTATAAAAGAGGGTGGTAAGCGTCTATTGGAACAATCGGGTCATTATGTAAGGAAACATTAGAAGCAGGAGAATTAAATAAAATGAAATCGAGCATGGAGTTCTTGCTGTTAAGAATAGAATTAATTTGAAAGAGATTGAGCAAAGAAATGTTTTGAAGAAAGATGGATTCAGATGAAGCAAGGTTAAGATTTGGGTTTGATATAGCTTTATTTAAATGGGGAAGATTAAAATCCCCGAAGAGAAGCAAATCTTTATTAGGATATATACAATTACATCCTCAATAATATTAAAGTATGATTGGTAAAGAGTGGAATCAGAATTTGGGGGGAAATAGACACAACTAAGAATTATTTTTTTTCTGTCATTTACTTTAATTAAAACAAAAATTAACTCTAATGAACCTGTAACTATATTTAGTTTTGCTGAGAAAAATTTATTCTTGATAGCTATTAAGACGCCACCGCCTGTGGTTTAACAGCTTGTGTTACTAGATCTGTCACATCTATATATGGAATAATTAAAGAAACCAAGTTCCGAGGAATTAAGATCACAACGTAACCATGTTTCAGAGAAAATAATTGCACAAAATCAGAAACAGGAATATTAGTATTTAAAAGATTAATTTTGGTATTTAGTCCCCTGACATTTTGATAATAAATATCAAACTGTGCACCAGGGACATGTATACGTTTTTTGAATTTATAATGGCAGGAGTACCCTTAACATATTTTATTATTAATTCTGGTTCACCATTTTCTCTGCGTCGAAGGAGTTCATTCCGTAGATGGATCATAAAGTCACGTTGAGCTTTAGTTCTGTCCGAGGAGAAACGAAGATTAGTCCAAGCTTGATGTGTCTTCAGTTTATTCTGAGCAGCAAATATGGAGAAAACTTTTTTATGAACAGAAAGTGTTAATTTTATTGGCCTTGGCTTGGAAGCAGTTGAAGAACGAGAACCCAATCGAGATATAGAAGTTGGTTTAATTTGTAATCCAAGAAATTCAAAAATCTTAGTTATTGCAGTAAGGTCATCTACATTCGATTCATTAGATAATGAAGTAGGTTCCGAAAGATTAAATAATTAAATGTTTTTTTGACGACTCTGGATATCAAGCATTTCAGCTATTAGATTATTGGAAGAGGAAAAATTTGAGACATTCGTTTTGTTAAGGTTATCTTCGATGGTTGATACTCGAAGTTTTAATGATTCATTATCGGAAGATAGGATGTCTAATTTCAATGTAAGATCATTCACTTTGGAGGTAAGGCTTGACATTTTTTCAGATTGTGAATTCATCATTGAGACCAACTTATTTTGTGTGGATTTGATTTCACTCACAGCTTTAATTAAGTTGTCGCTT
The DNA here is from genome assembly GCA_949089665.1 of Macrosiphum euphorbiae. Classification (NCBI taxonomy): domain Eukaryota; kingdom Metazoa; phylum Arthropoda; class Insecta; order Hemiptera; family Aphididae; genus Macrosiphum; species Macrosiphum euphorbiae. The sequence continues at coordinate 168,314 of CARXXK010001030.1, forward strand.
TTACCTTCCATTTTAATAATAATAATAAAAATAAATCTAAAGATAAGTGTTGATGGGTAACTGGTGTATTAGAAGCCAGAAGTAAAAGAACGAGAATATGGTTAATTAATAATATCTCATATACGATCGTTTAAGTCTCCAGATAATTTGGTTTTGGTGAGATTAATAGCTGTTGTAGATTATGTATAATATTTAGGTTGATAATAATAGTAATTCACTTTATAAACGTTCGTTAAAGTCTCCAAATATCAATTGTGTTTCGGGAGAATAACAGCTGTTGAATTCTGTGAACGATGATTTGTGATAAGAAGAAAAAATTTTGCTCACCAAAAATGAAAATGTTAGTGCAACGAAAATCCACAAAAAATCTGAAATCCCGGTATATAGAAGATTGCAAACACTCACAATTGAAGTTGATATGGTAATTAATATTACGCAACACAGCACGGACGGATTTAAAATGTATTCTTGAAGAAAAAATTATAAGTACACAGGAGAAATGTTATCACTATACACAATGTTTTTACATTAAAAATGTATATTTGATATACAATTGAGATTCTAGATATGATAAAAAAAGTATAAATTCATAAAAAAAATCTAAATAAGATAAAAAATCTATATTTATTTTGATAAAAAAAATATTTAAATAATCTAAATTTGGTAAAGATCTTGATAAAAAAATGTATAGTAAATAAAATAAAAGAACTATAAATAGAATAATAAAATCTTCATAAAAAATAAATTTGATTAAAAAAAAGAGAAATTTAATAATAAATGTTTATTTGATGTACTGAAACTACTGGGAAATTTTCACTTTTGGCCCCCCAAAGTACTAACTAGATGCAATTTCCTATCAGAAAAGTTACTGTTGAAGAAAATCCAAGCACTTTTACTGTCCTAAAAGGTGATGACAGACACAAAACAAAATAAAAAACACAAACATCATTGTAAAATCAATACATTTATCGTTTCACTCAGGATCTAAAATAGAGTTTCTTAGAACTTTAAAGTATTCATAATATTTTAATAACACTCCTATATTATTTTTAAGACATAAAAATAATAAAATGTAAAATAATAAATATAGCAAATTACCTTCTCTCATAAGTACAGCAGCTTCTTCTCGAACAAATACAGAAGGATCAGTTTTTTTATTCATCATTGTATTGACAACTCTTTCTTTCCGTGATCCAATTAATCTTCGTTTATGGTAATGCATCTTACGGAAATCTCCATGAAAACTGCTCTTCATTATAACCCTAATTTAAAATACAATATGAAAAATTATAATTGTTAGATGTTTCCATTTATGTACAAATTACAAATAAATTATTGCATATGAGAATTAACGTTATTCCTTCATTATTTTTTCTCAATAATTTTAAAAAGTAATAAGAATTTTAAATTGTTCCCTCCCAATAGTACTAACTTGATTTATTTTGGTATCAGAAAACATCCTCAAAACTAAAATTCAAAGCAATGTTTCTACTATGAATCGTGTACACATTTAATAAAACAATATATTATACTGACCTCGCATTTGTTGCTGGAACTGCATCAATTGTTCCATAGAACGTGGAGTGACAGTCTGAACATTTTCCATTGACATTTACAAAGGTCATTCCATAGAAGCTCACGTAAGGTTTTGTGAATGATAAGCAACAAGGCAGCTGAGTGTGCAAAAAGAAGTGGTCTTGGATAACATTACTCCACTCGTATGGTGTTAGCATTGTATACGTTCTTGGGCCTCTTTTTTTTCATTGTAAACTTTTTCTCTGGGTTTTATTAATTCCCATTCTTCGGCTGAGAACGTTATATCAAAAGTTATTTTTTCCTTCGATGAACTACAGTCGCTTTCATCACTTGACGGATCGTTTTGTATATTAGACCTATACATTTTTATAAGTATAAAAATTAATATGAAATACACGATATTTTTATTAATAAGGAATGCAAACAAATTTTACTTTAAAATTGATTCTGAACTGGTATTAAAGTGGCCAACAATTTTGGTAGATTTCGATGATGGTACCAAACCTAATTCTTCGAGTTGTTTTCCTCCATCACGGCATACTCGCATACGCACTGATCCAGGCGTTACTTTATCCATAAGACCCACACTGAGATTGTCCGCAATTTTTTTCCAAACGTCCGCATTTATACCAGCTATTTCTGAAGTAAGTAATAGAAGAATAAAATATAACTAATACTAAAGGTTTGATATGGAGTTACTGTAAGGTGACTGGCAGTTTTATGTGGATTTAACACAAAAGTTAAGTATTCTAGGAAGATCTTTATATATATTATTTATTTTTTTGTAAATTAGTGTACTTACTTCGACTATTTTGGCAAATAATTTCATTCTTGTATTTAATTATCTCGTTATTAATTATTGTACCTTTTACCTTCGGTTTTCTTCCCATCTTAATCTAAGATTCAGAGTATTTTATATGAAAATTAAATAAAATATTGATTTATTTAATTAGATGATAACAATTTTTTATAAATATTTTTGTAGAATAATTGTTGAATTATTGATATTTATAGAAAAAAAAAACTAAAAAAATTGAAATTTGAAATTGTCCGTAAACAGCTCAATTTTTTTTTTGTATTTGAAGATTATTTCAAATACTTTTGAAATACTATTTATAGTATTTGGGTGGTATTTTAATTACTTTATTTAAAGAGTATTTGAGTAATTACTTAAATACTTTTAAAAAGTATTTTTTACAACACTGCTTTCAGATGAAGACAATAATATAAACAATAATAATATAGTATTATAATTAATCTAATCTGTGGACTGTGGTGATGTGGTGTAACCAAGTTTATACTATATAAAAAAAGATTCAGATTAAACTATTAAAGTGATTAACAAATTTTTAATGAGTCGGACTAACCCACCTGCAATAGCATATACCTAAATATTTTTCGAAATTTGAGTGGCTTACCCACCCACACAGCATTTGTCAATCAAAACAATTGTATAAATATTAAATTTGAATTGGATTTAAAATATTTAAATTTAAAAGTTTATTAATTATTGATAACATATTTAATTTTTTACCTATTAATTAAAATATTATATAGTTACGAATAAATATTAGTTTAACAATATTTAATTTTTAAAGATGATTAAAAATTGAATAAATCTTAAAATTTAACATTTAATCAACTTGAAAAAATAAAAATTTATTTTTGGTTTAAAACTCATTATTTATTCATTCTTTAATATTGATATTTTATATTTATTTTCTATTCGTTGAATAAAATATATTTAATTTCCAATGTCAATTGGAAATTAAATGTATCTTATGATATAACATTAAATAACTAAACTATATTAATATTTATTTTTTATTAATACTAATAATTTATTCAATATTTATAATTATTATTTTATTTTTATTTTTTATTCATCAAATAAAATATATATTATTTTCAAAGGAAATTTTAAATTAAATGCAACTTAAAATGTAACATAAAGTAATTATAATATACTAAACAATTTTGTATTTAATCTTTACAATGTATATTATTTTATTTTAATCTGCATTAACAATAAGATTATGATTGTATACCGCAATATTGCGCTTAGCAGCTATATAGTTGACAATAATAAAATAATAGATGTTCATAGTAAACCAATAAATTTATTCGATGAGTATTTCACTACAATATTAATTGGTGTTTATAAATTTATCCAAGATTTAATGATATCAGATCATACAAATGGAATATGGAATAATTTTGATATATTTTTTAGGTACTAATTCTGGAAATAAAAATGAAGCTAATGAATAATGGTGCATCACTGTGTTATGACTTATGTATTATGTGTATGCAAGCAGTTTAACTATAAAATGTATTAAATTATTAAATAATGTTTTTAGTAGGTACAGTATAAGTAAAATAGGATAGGTATAGAATCTATCTAAATCTACGTAAATTTTTAAGCCCCATTGTTTTTTATTTATCTCTAAATGCAGTTGGACTCAAAAATACTAATACAATATTATATAGGTAGTAATAAGTATTCCTAATGATCGACCAAGAGTATACAAATAACTTTTGAATATTAGACGGTGCTAAATAATTAATATCTGTCTTCCGTTGTCTCATATAGTTCAGATCACTGAATTGAATTGAAATTAATTTAATTGGCACCTATTTAGGAATTTCAGAAAAATAAAATATTTGCGTTACATACATATTATACTGCTATAGGTACCGATAAGTAATTGGCGCTCTAGACTATAATACAGTCGTGCTATACAATTATTTTTACATATTACCTATACTGATTGTAATATATTTGAATTACCGTATAATTGAAATATTTATTGGTTTGTAAATTGTAATAGCAGGTAGGTATCTATTTTTTAGCTATATATTATAGTAAAATACTAAAATATAATATTAACGAGGTAATAATAATAATAATACCTATTACCTATAGGTACCTAATAAGTAATAATACACAGTATATTATAGTATATATAATACATATATATAAACCTATAATAATATAATATTAACCGCTTTATTATAATAGTTAAATAATAATTATAATATAAGATGGGTAATATTTATTATATACACGCAAGCACACAACGCATTAGTATTTAGTAGGTAATGCCAGAGCTATCGCGTATCATGGATAAGGAACAGTTGTTGTTTTTTCCATAATCTATTGGAAACTTTGAAATATTGGCTATTTTTATATTATCCGTGAATTTTCTAGAAGCGTCTATTACGACCCCACCCTACTCCTCATTATCGACGACAGTACGAACTACGAATATCAGCCGCAGTTCTGCGTAGCGCGTCTGCAGTCTGCAATTCTGCATTTAATCTTTTTCCATGTCCACTGTCCGCACGAGCAAGTCCGAAACGTCGAAACTGACCCGTAGACAAGAAACTCAATCGCGTTATAGGTAAAAATCAATTATTTTGGTGTGACATCGAAAGTTCAAGTATTTGGCACTGCGCACTATTATTATATACTCACTGCGATACCTATATGGACACATCACACATGGAGTTATAAATGTTGTAAGTATATAACTTAATCAATATTATTATTGTTGCTATACCTACCTACTTATATAACTGAATAATAATAGACGTATTCGTGTCCGATCGCTTTGTAAAAAGCTGCTAGGTTTTACTATAGCTGTTATTAGAATTTAGGAAGTACCTATTATCTTCTAATCATATTCTATAAAATCGAAAATTGAATTTTGGAAAATTTTCACTTTAACCTACCGTAGGTATTTTTTGATTTTCTTTTACTTATTTATTTTAAATAGTTAAGAACCATGATGCAAAAAAAATAATTTGGAAACTACTATATAGTTTTGAAGTTTAGGTATTGCTGTTTTGTTTATTTTATTATAAATATTAAATACTATAAATAGGGACTCTAATTTTAATATAGATATAAATAAAACTATGTGCAGTTAAATTAATAGTAATATACCTAGGTAGGTAGTAGCCAGTAGGTACTAATTTTATAATAAATATTATAATAAAAATGAGTCTATACTATATTATACCTATATAGGCACATAATAATTACCTAACTATCAAAAAAAAAAATTAAAGTTACCGACAACAATTAATAAATCCTAGCATATACCTACAAGTAAAACACTAAGACATAGCAGCTTTTTACCTATAATGATCAAACTTTGTTGGTATATTGATTATAATTTATTTATACATAACCATATAATTATGTTTACATACAATATTTTTTATTCCAGCTAGTTGTTGCACATATATCAAGCCTAATCTGACGACCACTATAGATTTAGCTAATAGTAAATGGTTGATAGTCAGTAAGTAATTTTTGTATTTATACACCTAGGTATTACCTACTAAGTTAAATAATTACTTTTATATAATTAAAAACAATATTCAGTTATGTATAACCATAATATTAGTAAATCTACTAAGCGTAGAAGGTTTTTAGAAGAACTTGAAACAGTAAATTTTTTGATCGATGACCAACCTGAATTAGGTCCACAACCATGTTGTTCATCTCATGAAATCCCTTTTATGTCAAGTTCTGAGAGCTCTAATAATCTTAAAACTGAATCAAACATTTTAAACAAACCACTTGATGCTACTGAAAAAAATAATTTTGTACATGGTTCTTTTTCAATAACTTCCGATTCTAGTAGTGATGAATCTATTTGTCATGAAATTAATATGCTGGACATATTTGATGAAGAACAATCAATATTAAATTCTTTAGCAAAATGGACCGTGAATTATTCAATTACATCGGAATCTTTTTCTAGTTTGTTAAAAATATTAAAAGGGCATAGTTGTTTCAACAATTTTCCTGTTGATTCAAGAACAATTTTAAAAACAAATAAGAAAAATCAATCTAGTGAAATTCAAACTATTCATCCTGGTTTATATTACCATTTTGGTATTGAAAATGGTTTAAAATCTCTTTATGATTTGAGTCTTTTTGAGGAAAAAATTAATTTAGTTGTGGGGATTGATGGCTTACCACTGACCAAGAGTTCTTCAAGTACATTCTGGCCCATTCTCGGTTATGCTCGTTATCCTAAATATAAACCGAATTTATTTATAATAGGTCTTTATTGGGGGAAAGAAAAACCTAAATGTAGTAATTTGTTTCTGAATGATATGGTTGACGAACTTAAACGTTTATCCTATAGTGGCATGATTACAGAATTTGGTACTAAGTTTGTTGTTTTAGATTTAATATGTTGTGATCTTCCTGCTCGGAGTTTTGTTACTCGCACTAAGAATTTCAATGGATACAGTTCTTGTTCAAGATGCACTGTTGTGGGTGAAAGAATTAATTTTACAACAAGCTTTTTGGGAACAATTTTTTGTAAAAGAACCCATAGTGACTTTTTAAATCGTACTGATGATGATCATCATGTCACTAATGATGTTTCTATATTAACTGAAGTACCATATATTGATATGGTTACATGTTTCAGTTTAGATTATATGCATTTAGGGTGCTTAGGTGTTATGAAAAAGTTAATTCTCCTTTGGTTAGGAATGATGAAAAATGCATCTGTATCAGTTCGATTACAAAATTGTGATGTAACAAAAATATCTAATCATCTTTTATCCATTAAATCATTTATTACAAGTGATTTCCCTCGAAAGACTAGAGGGTTAAATGAAATTTTGAGATTTAAGGCTACTGAGTTTAAATTTATGCTAGTTTATGTTGGACCAATTGTTTTAAAAGGTGTAATTACAGATGAATGTTATTCTCATTTTCTATGTTTACATGTAGCCTTTAGGATTCTGTTATCACCACACAGTAGTATGAATCGTGTAGAGTTTGCTGAAAAATTACTCGTATATTTTGTAGAAACATTTGAAGAATTATATGGGGCACAGTTTTCTTCTCTTAATATACATGGTTTAATACACCTTGCTGATGATTACAGAAAATATGGAGCTCTCGATAATTGTTCATGTTTCCCTTTTGAGAATTTCATGAAGTTCTTAAAAAAAATGGTTAGGAAACATGAAAAACCTTTGGAACAGGTGATAAATCGTTACCAAGAATTCATAACTTTCAACAAACCATTGGTCAATAATAATAGCAATGTATCTTTCAAAAAAGAACATAGCAATGGTCCTTTAACTGAACATTATACTGGACCTCAATTTCAAATTCTTATTAAAAATAACCTTAAAATTAATACTAAGTCTGGGTCTGATGTATATATTGGTTTCAAAAAACAAAACAAACTATCTATTTTTAAAATTCTAAACATATGTCATGATCCTTGTTCAGGTAAAAATGTATTTTTAAGTAAAAGTTTTACTCAGGTTGAACCATTTTTTGATAAACCCATTAACAGTTTGAAGCTAGGTATAGCTAAAGTTGGTAATCTATCAAAAAATTTTACAATTATTGATATTGAAACTGAATTTTCTAAATATATGATTATGCATGATTATAGTCTCAACCATAGTATTGCATATCCTATTATACATACATATTATGAATAGTGTGAATATTAATTATAATAGGTATTAAGAATTTTATTTTATTGTTTTGTCACTTTTTAAATATTTTTAGATTATCAGTTATTATATAATTTGTATTTGCTAAATGTGTGAAATTTTAATTTAATAAACAATATTATTACTGTATTCTATATGTATTATATTTTATAAAGGTATAAAAATGAATACCTATTCAGTGGTCGTTTTTACCGAAGATAATTCTATTGAAGCTGTTCCTACAAACTGGTTTAAAAATAATAAGTGTGCCTGGCCAATAACCAAAAATCATTCTACAATTAGAAAACTAATTGAGCGAAGAAGTGTCCCTAATGAAATTGAATATACTTATTTCAACGCCAGAGTATTGAAAACAACTGGTAAAATACTTACTTAAAACTATAGTTTTTAATTTATTGGTGTATATTTGGTATTGTTATATTTATCTATGTCTTATTATTTATGGATATCATTATATATTTTTAATTTGCATTCCAAGTTAGGTATGGTTATAAATTATAATAAACCAACATGACTTGTAAGTTTGTGCACTAAGAAACAAAATCAATAATAAGCTATAAAAGGTTAATAATATCTCGAATGTAATTTCCATAATATAATGTCACTTATTTAACTATCGAGACAGCAATAAGTCCTGCTTATAACATAAACATAATATTACTATAATATAACCTTAATAGTAACATATTATATTATACACTTATAAAGAATCAGTATAGAGCATCAATGACTATGTTGATATCTCATACTATCATATTCATAGTTATTATACGTTATACTTAAAAATGTACAATATTATAGATTCATTGCTTAGAGCTCGAGAAATGACAAAAAAAGGCTTAAATAGAACAGATATATCATCTGCTGAAGACTATGATAATATTGTAAGAACCAAACGTAAAAGTAAGGATACAACATTAAAAAATATAATGGAGCCCAGTTCCTCCTGTCCAACTTACTCAGGTACCTACATTAAATATTAAAATACCAAAATACTTGGATGTTTGTTAAAAAAAAATTTTTTTTGATTTAGCATCTGAGGATGATGATGATGACAAAAGTACTGACGAACGTAAAGCTAGGAATACACCTAAGGGTGGATGGTCACCGTCACCGAAAAAAATTAAATTTGGGTTAAATGATGATGACAATAGTACTAACGAACCTAAAGCTAGGAATACACCTATGAGTGGATGGTCACCGTCACCGAAAAAAAGTAAATGTGAGTTAAATACTTACTTTTCTGAAATACCTACTATAAAATAATAAATAAAAGTAATACATCCCATTTGTATATAGTTTTGATAAGTCCTGCAATTTCTCAAAATACTAAAATCGTAAACAGCAGCTATTACAAAGAAATGGATCACCATTCTCAAACCAAATCAATCTCCAGAAAACTTTCTTATAATATTGCAAATGAAGGTATGTTGGTTTAAATAAATTATTTTCAGCCTAAGACGCGTAAATGTTGGTATAGAGACGGCATTGGGAGTAAAAGATGAACATTTTATACAATTTTACAACATAACTCAGTATAAATAGCTATTATTGTGCATTTACAAACATTTACATCTGCAAATTATTTTCTTTCATTGTATCATATAATATAGGTACTATTAAAATAATATAGAAACATCTTATTATAATTTATAAATTGTAATCTAATTTACAGTAACAGAAACTATAACTAAAAAACCATTAAACCGCAATGACTATACAATTGATAATGATGGGGACAGTGTTGGAAATAATAATGACATTAATACCATTGATGTTTTACAAGTTGATAAAAATATAACAAAACCTATTGAATCGCAACCAGGTAAATTAAATTAATTATTTCTAATTAGCAAAACTAACAATAACACAATATGTATTAATCCATGACTAGGTATTCTAAAAAATGATGAGCATTTTGTGAAAATAAATGACAGTTTTAATAATACATCCGCTTCCCCAGATGACCAATCATTAAATAATACAATTTCATATAAATCAGTGGGTAAGTTACATTGTATGATATTCATTAATAAAAAAAAATAATTATACAAATGTGGTTTTTAAAATGTCCTGCAATATAGATAATGGTTTTCAAAAAGATGTCCTGCATAGATTGGCTTTTATAAAGTATGAGTTAAGAAGAGTTGTAAACAATCAATTGGATTTGAGCCAGAGATTTGAAACATTTGAGTCCAAATTTGAAGACATTTCACATGCTAGTCATCCAGATAACCAGTCATCATTGAACAATATAATCGACTGTCCTTTACCTATGGATAATACAATTGACCTTGAGACGTTTAACGATAAAATATCTGGCGATAGCAAATTCAGAATTAATTTGGTATACTAACCAACATATTTTAAACATTAATTATTTTTAAATAGAGCTGAGAATTTGTTGGATAAGCGTTTTTATTAAGCTTATTGCAAAATAAAATTTTCCATTGATAAATATTTTTATTTTAATTGAGGAACTATTGAAATAGTTTAAATGTTAAATTTTTTTATTAAATGGTTTTTTATTTTCAATATGACTATTGACCCTTATATTAGAATTTTGATTTTTTAATGAATTGTATGGTGTTTTAAGAATATTGAATGTAATGTAAAGGTCTTACACAGCATCAGATTCACAGCCCTAATTATTTTAACATTATTTATAACCCATACCTATAGTCAAATTATTTTCTGTTTTTTTAAGACCAATCAATTATCTTACATTGGTGGAAAACATAGTAAGTCAATGATTAAAAGGATTATGAGTAAGCTGTTTACAGATGAGTTGTTGAAATTGTATTCATTTAGCGGGAAAAAAGGAAAAATTAAGTTTTCACAATTAGCTGTTTGTTCAGTCATATTTGGTAAGTTCACAATTACATTGGTTTTATTAATTTATTTTAGATTCTGAATAGAGCGATGAATAAATATTGATATCTTAATTCTTAATCTAATAGAGATCATCATTTCCCTTCAGAATCACTTTTTATTATATACAATAATTTATCATTGAATTCAAATTTAAAACATCTACGAGTGGCCTACCCAATGGCGAGGTGCACTCAAAACCTACTATACAGCAGAGAAATTTTCCTGTTTTTAAAGTTTTAAATTTGTTTTCAATACAATCGATAATCTAACAAATGTGACTACCTAACCAATTTTTCCAAATAATTATAGATTTCATTAAACAAATAAATAATGTATGCAGATTTTTATCATTGTTCTTATAATCAATAAATATTTTTACATCTATCCAACTTCCTTAGTATTTTGAATTAAATAACATAATATTATCTTAATTCTAATATTTAAATAATTAGTATGTTTTTGTAAATTAACATCTGGATGTGTTAGATTATCATAATGATTAATTACTGACCCAACTGTGTATGCCTATTAATTATTATTATATTAATAATGATTGCCAATACATTTTATACTTGCAGATGCAGTCAAACAAAATCATAAATTCAAAAACGTTACTCAAAATGACATGGAGGAAGTTATAAAATATGTATTGGCACAAACATTAAAGTAATATTCTAACATATTTATTATTCATCACTATGTTTTTAACTGTGTTCGAGAGTGTATATGCGTTAGGTACTCAGTGATTCTTCATTCGAATTGTTTTGGAAATCGAAAAGAGATTTGATTCATCGTACATTTTACATTTTCTTAAGCTATTAACCATTGAAATCAAAATAATCATTGAGTTTTTATATTATTTTATATTTATAAGTAAGTTCTCAAATACCTATAAGTTATAATTTTAATTTTTTATAATTTTAGTATAAATAAAATTATATGAATTACAATAAAAATTTAAAATAAAATGCATTATAAAAATTTATTACAAGTGTAAATACAGTGTTAATATAAATTTAAAAAAAAAGTTGTAGGTACACAAAGCTAGATCTCATAGTCTTGTACTTCGTTTAATCTGAAAAAAAAAAATATTACACCATGTTGGTGTAAGAATCTTGAAATAAAATTTCAAATTCATCATGTTTTCAAAAACTCAAAAAATGATCCAACAACTCTAAAATGCCCTAAAAAATTAAGAAAATGACCTTAAAACTAAAAAATTCCAAAAAATGCAAAATAAACTTTCTTATTCTCATTCAAAAGTACATGAAACAAATTGTTGACAAGACGAACTTGCACTATAAGCTTTGGAAAACAATGCAAAGTGCATCGAAATCCCAGACCTACTACAACCATCATCGTCCGACTAAAGTAGGTATGTATTTTATACGAAAAATAGTTTGAAAAAGTCAGACGCACATTATGACCAGTCCCTACACATTAACACAAATTTACGGAATATTGAAACGAAACTTCCAACTAATTCCAGGGTGGTGGTTAGACTTCTCGACGCGGGCCGGGGGTTATTTTATGCGACTTGGGGGACCCTGGCCCCTTACGAGCCCTAACCTATCCCCCAACACCTACCACTGATTCCAAAATTTTGTTCTTCACCATTTTGTTCTTCCTCGTCCCCCACAATAGAAACTTATCCCCCAAATTCACCTAACCAAATCCCCAAAAAACCCACTGAAAATTTTACATCCCAACCCCTCAAAAAATCTACTCCCCACGAACCAAACTTTTTTTTTCATCACCACACTACACATAATCTGAGGGGTGCTGAGAATGTCCCCGGACCCCACTAGGAAAGTTCGATATCTCGGGAACAGTGAAAGCACAAACGTTGGGATCAAGAGCAAAAACAAGCACAAACGAAGCACAAAAGAATGGCCCACTTCAAATTTAAAATCTTTGAGGTGGGGGTGCTGAGCATGTCCCCATTACCCCCCACTTAGAAAGTTCGATATCTCGGGAACAGCGAAAGCACAAACGTCGGGATGAAGAGCACAAACAAGCACAAACGAAGCACAAAAGAATGGCCCACTTCAAATTTAAAATCTTTGAGGTGGGGGTGCTGAGCATGTCCCCAGCACCCCCACTTAGAAAGTTCGATATCTCGGGAACAGTGAAAGCACAAACGTCGGGATGAAGAGCACAAACGTGCACAAACGAAGCACAAAAGAATGGCCCACTTAGAATTTCAAAAATTGAGGTGGGGGTGCTTAACATGTCCCTGGCACCCCCACTTGTGAAAAGTTCAATATCTCGGGAACAGTGAAAGCACAAATGTCGGGATGAAGAGCACAAACAAACACAAACGAAGCACAAACGAATAGCCCACTTCAAATATAAAATCTTTGAGGTGGGGGTGCTGATCATGTCCCCGGCACCCCCACTTAGAAAGTTCGATATCTTGGGAACAGTGAAAGCACAAACGTCGGGATGAAGAGCACAAACAAGCACAAACGAATGACCCATTTCGAATTTTAAAATGTTGAGGTGGGGGTGCCGGGGACATGGAGCTATGTTTATTTTGTTATCAAAACTATGTTTCTTCGATCGATGAACATCGAGTACCATTAGGCAAAAAAAAAACCATGTTTTTACGTTCGATTTTTTTTTTGTTTTGTAGAATGATGTACTCCGAATAATAAGTAGGCAAGTCATGTATTTTATCCAACAGTAAATTAACTTACAGTTATGAATAATATCAAATTAATAAACAAATGTAATTTTTACTTACCTCTGGTAGTTGTGTTTAAAATAAACTATAAACTCCTTTGATATTGTTAAACAATAAAAATACACGTCACAACCATTCGGTACTAGACGTGATGGTAAAATGACGAAATTTTCTCGGTCCAATTATAAACTAATATTAGTATTAATCATAAGCTATTGAGGGATAATTTTATAATTAGCTATTAGCTATTAGCTAATAATAATTATTTATATATATATAATATATATTATGTTATTATTTTGTATAACTACAAGCTGTATCATCCTACATCGCCCAGGAATTCCGAAAGGCTGCAATTGCCATAGCCTGTTTTCCCAATAAAGCCTGTAAAATACGATCAAAATTACACATGACATATTATCATAATAGCAATAACTGGTCATATACACGTAATCACCTTTATTAGTTATTGTTTTATTTGTGTATGTATTGTCAGTGGCGCATTTAGGGGGGGGGGGGTAAAGGGGGCAATTGCCCCCGGCGGCAAATTTATAGGGGCGGCAGTTTTTGTACCTATATATTTATTAAAAATTATAATAATATAAAATATATAATTTTGTAATTTGTTCTAAAGTAATGTTAGACGCTAGGTACCTAACAAAATATGAAGCAATTTGAAAATAATATGTAATTTACATAAATCATTTACACATACGAAATTGATCGCTAAACAATTTCAGGTTTGTTAATTGTTATGTTATAAATTCAGACTGCCTATGGGCTATGAAAACATAAATCTATTATTATTATTTATTACGTTGGATGTCCGATGCGGGATGGCGATAACATCGATAACGTAGATGGGTCCTCGTACCGGGTTATCTGTGTTTATTGTGTATTCTAAAAATAGTTGTTTCTTTGATTGTTCATTCTTCATATTGAAAATGTTTGGTCATTCCTGATTTCATAACTGTCGTCTGTCTTTCGTCTGTCGACTGTTATAACTTTATAAGATGTGATAAGATTTTCTTAAAATCTCTGTGTTTAGTTTTAAATTTTAAGTACATTGTATATTGTTATTTGTTCGTACGTTGTACCTAGTACCTAAGCTAAGTCTTATGTATATTTACATTTGAACTTTGAAGTATGGACGGTCGAAAAATGCTAAGTGGTGCTAAGTATAAAAAAATGCACTTATAAAAAAACAGAAATATGCTGTTCTTTTAAACAGTTGTATGAAAATTCAAGAGATGTTTAAATCTTCAACATTAACAACTCAAGGTAAATTGTTGTTTTATTTTGCTATTTAATTTATTTAGTGTAAGTATGAAGTATATAGGTATTATATTTGAAAGCTAGTCACTCTTTTTTTAACCAAATAAAAGTTTGCTGTTTAATGATTTTAATATACACGGTTTGAAATTTATTTGAATACTATTTATCTATAATAATCAGGTCCATGAAATAATTTAATAAGAATACAATTAGAAAACTTAATTGCTTTTGGTTTATCGTAAAGTGTATTTAAGTAACTTTAAATTTAAAAAAAAATTTAAGCTACCTTTGGTACTTAGTTAAAATATCCTATACTAAATAGTTAATTTCTTACAAGTCATTATAAATAACAATGAATCAGTTTATAATAGTTGACCGTGTACTTATTATGTAGTGATGAACACAAATATTGCAAACAAACCTTGTTCTACTGATACAACAAATGTTTCACCCAATACAGATGACAGTTTATTAGACTATGTACCAATTATTGAATGTAAGTATTTAATTTTTAATTATATGCATAATTTAATTACAATATATGAGTATTTTTTTAGTAAATTGGTTAGATAGGCAGTCACTTATTTAGTATTTCTATAAATATATTTATTTATAATAACTTTTATTTTTAATATAATATTTAATTGTGAATAACAATATTGTATGTTATGACTACTAGTAATGAGTATTCAGTAATAATATAAAAGTAAATAAATGATAATAGTTGACTGTGTACTTACTGTGTAGTGATGAAAAAAAATATTGAGGACAACTCTTGTTCTATGGAAACAACTGATGTTTCACTCAATACCGTTAACAGTTTACCAGACCATGTACCAGTTATTGAATGTAAGTATTTAAGTTTTAATTGTATATATTTTTAGTTATTACTATTATTTTAGAATAATTTTGGATTTTTGAGTAAAGTGCTTAGATATGCAGTAACTTAGCATTTTTAAAAATATATAGTTTTAATAACAACCTATTTTTTTAAATATAAAATTATATACTTTGTGTATAAATCTAAAAAGTCTATTCCATCTAATGACTACTAGTAATGAGTATTCAGTAATAATATAAAAGTAAATAAATGATAATAGTTGACTGTGTACTTATTGCGTAGTGATGAAAAAAAATATTCCGTACAACTCTTGTTCCATGGAAACAATTACCGTTGACAGTTTATCAAAATACTCCCCAGCTATTGAAAGTAAATTCTAGTACTATAAAGTTTGTGTATTATTTAATTAACATTATTTTGTTTTAATAGTTGACTTGGTCAACACCGGTCTCAATTTGTCAACTCTTAACAAAACAAATGACCAACAAACTGATTCAATTTCAGAGTGCGATAATAGGAGTATTTATTATCCTGGGTATAATATTATACTATATCATACTATACTATATTTTAACTGTTAATCTACCCTCTTAACAGATCTGATCCAGCCATGTGGGAAATAAATGATACTTTAAGAGATTTTGTATCTCGTTATGGTTTTACTCAAGATCTGAAAAATCTAAATATTTCCAATTCTAGAAGGCCATACACAAAATGTGTAAATGGAGTTAATAAAACTTTCTTCAGGTACTACTAAAGTTTTAAAAATTTTTATATTTTTACCTTATTAATTCATTTATTTTGTAATTAGATACTTTAACAAAAATTGTCTTCAAACAACTCTACAAAATGGTGAAAAGATAGCACGTAGTTACTTAGTCTATTCGGAAAGCAAAGGTGCTCTTTTTTGTTATCCTTGTATGCTATTTGGTGGAGTAACTAATTTTGCAACGACTGGATTTTCGGTATGGGAAAAAACTGAAGAACGAATAATGGAACATAGTAATTCATTAAAGCATAGAAACTGTATGATTAAATTTAAAAACCATAGCAAGGTAAACTGCAGAATTGATAAGCAATTAGTTAATCAGATTGATGATGAACGTTTATATTGGATAAACGTTTTAAAGAGAGTAGTAGCAGTTGTGAAGTCATTAGCTTCAAGGGGATTGCCATTTCGGGGTCATGATTCAAAAATAGGAAGTCCTCATAACGGACATTTTTTAATGGCTTTAGAGTTAATTGCAGAGTTTGATTCATTTTTTGCTACTCATCTTTCAAAATATGGTAATCCTGGGAAAGGAAAAACTTCTTACATATCATACCAAACTTATGAACAGTTTATTTGTATTATGGCTGAAGAAGTTTTGAAAACCATTATTCAAGAAATAAAAACGGCCAGATATTTCTCTATTAGTGTTGATTCAACACCCGATGTTGCACATACAGATCAATTATCTTTCAATGTGCGGTATGTAAATGAAGATAGTCAACCAATAGAAAGATTTTTGTGCTTTATAGAAGATGTCGGGCATAAGTCTGAACAAATCGCTTCTGCAGTCTTTTCAATTTTTGACAAGTATAATTTAAATCTTAAACATTTAAGAGGACAATCGTATGATAATGCCAGTAATATGGCAGGTATATATAGTGGATTACAAGCAAGAATTAAAAAGTCAAGTCCACACGCACAATTTGTTCCTTGTTCCGCACATTCACTTAATTTAGTTGGCACAAATGCTGCAAGTTGTTGCCAAAATGCGGTTCATTTTTTTGACTTACTTCAAAAATTATATGTATTCTTTTCATCTTCAACTCATCGCTGGAAAGTTTTAAATTCCAATGTAAAAAGTTTATCAGAAACAAGATGGTCAGCTCGAGATGATGCTTGTAAAGCATTAAATAAAAATAGAGAATCCATCATAAATGCTCTAGAAAAAATTGAACAAGATGTTACAGAAAAGCCAGCTACCCGATGCGAAGCCAAAGGTATAATTAAAAAAATTAATACCTTGGAAATGGCATTCTTGTCATTATTTTGGGGTGATATTCTTAATTGATTTAATAAATGCAGTAAAAAACTACAATCAGTTGAAATTAATTTGGGTACAGTCATAGACATTTATCAGTCATTAATAACTTATGTAAATGACCTTCGTACAGATGAAGAATATATACGTTATTTAAATCTAGCAATTTCAATTTCATCTGGAAATTTTAAGAACACAGTAAACAAGCGTATAAAAAAAAGAAAAACATTCAGTGATGGAAATATAGATGATGAAGCCAGCAACAGTGACATAAATTATAAGATAAGTACATATTTTGTTATCTTAGATAGAATCAAAAATGAGCTAGAAAAAAGAAAAATAGCCTATGATCAGTTATTTGAAAAATACTCGTTTTTCTTTCAATTGGAAAAATTGAACAGCGTAGAAATCAGAGAACAGGCAAAATGTCTTCAAGATATATATGTAGATGATTTAGGAAGTTCTTTTCCCAATGAATGTGTTCACTTTAAGTCACATATAAAGAACCTCAAAGTTGATGAAAGACCTAAAAATATTCAGCAAATGCTTAAATTTATCAAAAATAATGATTTTTCTGAAATGTATCCTTACATTTTTATTGCGTTAAGAATGTTATTATGTACACCATGTAGTAACTGTTCTACTGAACGGTCTTTTTCAGCTTTAAAAAGAGTAAAATCATACCTAAGATCAAATATAAAAGAGGAAAGATTAAATGCGTTGGCAATCCTAAATATTGAAAACGACATTACAACAAAACTAAATTATAATCATGTTATTAATAATTTTGCTACTAGACAAGCACGAAGAAGATTTTAAAAGCTGAAAAAGACCTTTTGGAGGAAAAGTTTTTACATAACCTCAATGTTTAAATGATGTTTAATAAATTTACATATACTATTTATTTTTATTTTTTTGTAGGGGGGGGGGGGAGGGGCGGCAAAAATACGTTGCCCCGGGGCCCATATTTTCTAAATGCGCCACTGTGTATTGTATATCATATCTTGTACTCTTGTGAGTTGTATGTTATAAAGGTAGGTATCTACATTTATTCAGATTCTTTACGATACGCTATCGCATGCCATCGCTTCTGCTGCTTGACTATATTATTAAAATAACACTGCACCTATAATTAAGTATGCCCTGTCACATACATCGTCACATTATTATTTCACAATTATTGTTAAAAGTTCTATACAAATTATAATTGTTATATATTTTTGTCGAAGCAATGACAGGCTCGAATAGCATAATATGCATAGTAATATTATATTATAATAATTATTTAAAAATTGTTCTAAAAACCGTGGGTATGTAATACGCCATAGTACCTATGAGTTATGACCACATGCGTTTGATCAAAGGCAATGTACTATGTACAAAATTACCATTATTTGAGAAACTGAGAAATAATACTAATAAATACTAAATAGCTATTATTATGATTAAGAACACAGTAGTAGACTCGAATAGTTAATAGGTAGTTAATACTATTAATATTCGAATAGTTAATACTCTAATTACTATTTATCTAATAGTCATTAATCATTACCATTATTATTATGAAATGTAATGATAGTACATATTTTATAAAATATTTTTTCTCGTACCCTTAATTTTTATAAAATTGCTTCTGACCATTTTTGGAACCATTTTAGAGTCGATAAAACGATTGTATAATTACCATGGAATAGGTGTAACAGTTACACACATTTTAAAATTAGGATTAAAAATGTGTACAAATGAAATAACAATCGTTGATACTAATTTGGAGTCGGTGGGACCAATACAATCCGATGGCGGGCGGTACTGGCGTAACGTTACCCCAGTACCGCCAATGAAAAATTGATTTTCCAGAGTTAGGGGAGGTGTACAAATGTTTTAATTAGGATTACAAATGTGTTCAAATGAAATAACAATCGTTGATACTAGTTTGGAGTCGGTGGGACCAATACAAGCCGATGGCGGTACTGGAGTAACGTTACCCCAGTACCGCCAAAGGAAAATTGATTTTCCAGAGTTTGGGGAGGTGGACAAATGTTTTAATTAGGATTACAAATGTGTACAAATGAAATAACAATTTTTGATACTAGTTTGGAGTCGGTGGGACCAATACAATCCGATGGCGGTACTGGAGTAACGTTACCTCAGTACCGCCAAAGGAAAATTGATTTTCCAGAGTTTGAGGATGTGTAAAAATGTTTTAATTAGGATTACAAATGTGTACAAATGAAATAACAATCGATAGGATACATTTTGACTTTGATTTTTAGTTTGGTGGTACTGGGGTAACGGACCTACTCCAATCTACTTCCATTTTAATTAAAATCAACAACGAAAGCTTGCTTGTTTCATCGGTCTACAAATCTCCCTCGGCTACTTTGGACCCTTCAGACTTGGACCTTCT
This sequence comes from Macrosiphum euphorbiae, assembly GCA_949089665.1. NCBI lineage: Eukaryota > Metazoa > Arthropoda > Insecta > Hemiptera > Aphididae > Macrosiphum > Macrosiphum euphorbiae. The sequence continues at coordinate 188,470 of CARXXK010001030.1, forward strand.
CATAAACAGTGCAGACAATTTCATAATTGCTGGTGATTTAAACCCTAAGCACCCGCTCTGGAACAGTCGTAAAACCAACTGTACAGGAAAAATACTATACAATCAAACAGCAAACACCAAGCAAAGCATTGACAGCACCATCCAAAAATTCACAAACTCAATACAATCTGCACTAGATAATAGCTCTTACGTCAGTAGTATAAATTGGGGGATTCTGAATCCTCATCCCATTATCCCATTATCCTTGCATTATCCCCTCATCCTCATCCCATTATCCCATTATCCTTGCATTATCCCCTCATCCTCATCACTCATCATACCGCCCGCACTCGCACTCGCACCCACAACCACAACCACAACCACAACCACAACCACAACCCACAACCGCATCCTCATCACTCATCACACCGCCCGCTGCTCGCGTACGTGCGTGACTTATATTATTGTTATCACTGTTATCATATTATTTCCGTTATCAGTGTTATCATATTTTATCACTGTTATCATATTATTTCCGTTATCACACCGCCGCCGCCACCCGGGGAAAATAAGCTAAACATTTTTTTCCGGACCGGGATTCGAACCCGAGTCCGTCGGCTTGGCCAGCGATCACCGTACCACTGCGCCACCCCGACACATATACTTTATATTAAGAACTTGCCATATTTAACGGGTACATAAAACTGCAAAAGAAACATTTAATAATAGATTGCAGCTGCGCGTATTGTCATTAGTAAATCCGTTCGCACGCTCGCCGAACAATCAATAAATGACCATTATACCTATAGTATATCGAATAGAAGATACCAATTAATGAAAAATACATTAACCCTAATAGCCTAATTATTGTCATTGCCAGAATGTCTTAATAGCCACCTTAATAATAGATTGCAGCTGCGCGTATTGTCATTAGTAAATCCGTTCGCACGCTCGCCGAACAATCAATAAATGACCTATAGTATATCGAATAGAAGATACCAATTAATGAAAAATACATTAACCCTAATAGCCTACTTATTGTCATAGCCAGGATGTCTTAATAGCCACCTTAATAATAGATTGCAGCTGCGCGTATTGTCATTAGTAAATCCGTTCGCACGCTCGCCGAACAATCAATTGTCATTAGTAAATCCGTTCGCACGCTCGCCGAACAATCAATAAATGACCATTATACCTATAGTATATCGAATAGAAGATACCAATTAATGAAAAATACATTAACCCTAATAGCCTACTTATTGTCTTGGTCATCACCATCCGCCAAGATGTCGCCGACTCTTAATAGTCATTTTGAATCGAAATTCTTAATAGCCACCTCTCATAATAATTCAAGTATCTACCACAAGAAGCATTAGCGTACCTCTGCTTATATATATCACCGAGTATAGCTGAAACGGTTTAGTCTACCCGACACATTCATCGTTCTCGTTCCAACTTTAAAACATTTTTACAAGTGTTTTTCTTTTCGTTTTCATTTTTCTATCATCATTACCTTAAACATTTTAAAAATGTTTCAATGCGAACAGTGCCCTTCGGTTTTCACCATGAAACAAAATTTGACTAACCATCAAAAGAAGCATGCGGGTATACGTTTTCCGTGCACTGTATGTCCTTCGACATTCACATACAAGTCTGGCCTCATCAAACATACGAAGAACATTCATGGTATGTATTAATAATATAAAGTTTTATTTCTATCTTATACAATATTAATTTATATTAAGGTATCGTCAACGTTCCGGCTCATTTGAGACCAGCTACGCCGATCACCGCTCAACCAGCACGTTCAAGCGTCAAACAGCTCGCACCTCTTGCCGCTCCGCAGGGAGATATTCAAATCGCGCCGCAGATATTTGTCCCCGATGTTCCTGCTGGTGGCTCGAACATGTTAACCGAGGACGAGATTTGCATGGCAGCTATGGACGAATTCGAGGATACAGGTTAGTTTTGAAACCCGAATTAATTAGATTATTAAAATAATTTACCCGCCGTGGATTAATTACACAAAGACATATATCGTTATATTATAAACTAAGGTTGATTAGATTCGATACCACTTTTTTTTATTTTCATTAGATATTAATTAGGATTTTTTTTCTTTTAAAGATTCTTACACCGTTCCCGTTAACGGGAAACGTGTTTCGACTGCCAACACCGTGTCGGCTGCTAGAGCAAAAAAAATTAGGATGGACATGGTTAAGACTCCTGGGTTCACTGAAATTTCCTCGTCAGCGAATCGAAAAATCGTGTGGTATTATGCCAAAAATATTAACAACGTTCGAAATTATCCCGACTTTCTCCGCTCGCTCATGCCTGAGCTTGAACATTTATTGAAAACACGCGTTCAACAAGGGGCGCTTAAATTCAATTTAAAGCTTGAGGCTACGTACAACCGGCCCAACGTCCTCAATTCGTCGGAGAACCGGGCATTTAAGACAGTGGCAGTAGAAATTTTCTCAGATAGTGACATTAGTACGATCATTGAGAGGGCGTATATAAAGTTGTTGAAGGAGGAGGAGGAGTATAAGTCACGCGGGAGTGGATTTACTCTGGAGACAATAGACGGCTTATTATTAGGAATATACAATTACATACCAATGACTGGGTCGTCATATATTGAATTACCGGCGTATATCGATAGGAAACGGGCCACCATTAACCCACAAAACAATGACCAGCAATGTTTTAAGTGGGCAATTCTGGCGAAGCATGTGACAGGTTCAGTGGTATATCGTATCGGAGAAAATTATAAAAAACACGAGGACAAATATAATTTTGACAGTATTTCGTTCCCTACACCTTTATCGGATATCTCCAAATTCGAAAAAAATAATATCAACGTGTCCATTAACGTCTATGGAGTAGAGAAAAAGTTCCAGCCACCGCGTAAATATCCGACGTACGAGGTGTACCCGTTACGTGTGGTCGACGAGGAGAAATCAGACCACTTCGACCTGCTGTTAATAACGGACGGCGACAATGCACATTATATATATATTTCCAATTTTTCCCGGCTCATACGCAAGCAGAAAACATCACATAAGGAGAGTGTCGTGTTTTGTAAAAGGTGTTTTACTAGTTTTGATGATAGACGACATAAATACAAGCTGAGCGGACAGGAGGCGCTGAATCAACACAAGCTTATATGCGGTGCACATAAGCCAATATTACCGGTGATGCCTAAGGAGGGAGAGTGTCTGCAATTTGAAGCATGGAGAAACACTCAGAGACATCCTATAGTAGTATATGCAGATTTCGAAACTATACTTATGAAGACGGATGAGAAGAAGGGGGGAAATACAAAAATAATGCACAGACATGAAGCGATGAGCTATGGACTCATTGTGAAGGCGAGCAATGACGTACCGACAGAGCTATTAGCGAGACACGAGATACCAACGGAACCAATATTATATCGAGGAAGTGAGAGTCAGCCTGATGTGGCGAGACATTTTGTCGAAACCGTGACGGATATATCGTTGAAGATTGAGAAATTATTGAAGACGAATATTCCGATAAATATGTCCGCAGACGACATACAAGTTCATGAAGCAGCGACGCACTGCAATCTATGCAAAATTGAGTTTACCCCACATTCAGAGGTATTATATCGTAAGACAGCTGACCATTGCCATCTCACAGGAAAATACCGTCAAGCTCTCTGCAATGTATGCAACCAAAAACTACAAACACCCGTTTTTGTACCGTGCTACTTCCATAATTTGTCCAACTATGACGCGCATCTGATAGTCACAGAACTTGGTTATGACACCCAGACTATTAGAGTAATACCAAACACTGAGGAAAAATACATATCATTCTCTAAATATGTGTCAAGTAAATTCCAAATCCGTTTCATAGACACTTTTAGATTCATGGCATCATGACTATCAACTCTAGCTAAAAATCTTGTAACACCAGGTCTGGAGAACTTCCGTGAGACCGCTAAAGTTTTTAATATTGTCGATATGCCGCTCGTGACTCGGAAGGGAGTGTACCCGTACGAGTACACAGATAGTTGGAGCAGGTTGGATGAAGAGAGACTACCGAGAAAGAGAGACTTTTATAGCACGTTAAACGAGTCGGGAATAAAGGAGGAGGAATACACGCATGCAAAGGAGGTCTGGGACCACTTTGGCTGCAAGACGTTGGGCGAGTACAGTGATCTGTACTTGAAAATCGACGTGTTGCTGTTGGCGGACGTCTTTGAAAATTTTCGTGATGTGTGCATAAAGACATACAACTTGGACGTGGCGTATTATTTTACTGCACCAGGATTGAGTTTTGACGCGATGTTGAAGTTTACCGGGAAAAAGTTGGAGCTGTTGAGTGATTACGATATGTTATTAATGTATGAGAATGGTTAGTATATTATTTATAAAATATGAATATAATAATAATCTTATTAATTTTTTAGGTATTCGTGGTGGATTAGTGCAGGCAAGCATGAGACATGCCAAAGCGAATAATATAAATACCCCAGACTATGACGAAACTAAGGAGAAATCGTGGTTGATATACCAGGACTGTAAATATATTTATTTATTTATTTATTCATTTTTTACAAACTTAAACTTTACAGGTAATAATCTCTATGGCTGGGCTATGTGTCAGTATATGCCATACGGTGACTTCAATTGGGTTGAACCGTCTCTTAACGGATTAGCTGATTTAAACGACACATCAGACAAAGGGCGAGTATACGAAATTGATGTCTCATACCCGCAAAAATTACACGACAAACATAACGACCTGCCCTTCCTGCCACAAAACGGTATACCACGCGGGTCGAAGGTGAAAAAATTGATGGCAACGTTTCAGCAGAAGAAAAATTATATTATACATTACCGGAACCTACAACAGGCAATTGAAAATGGGTTAATAGTTGAAAAAGTAAATATTTTTATTTTACAAGATTTAAATTAAATTAAATTTTTAACATTATATCTTAATTTATAGGTGCATAGAGTTTTAGAATTTAGCCAGTCTGCATGGTTGGCGGATTACATTAACTTAAACACAGAGATGAGGAAGAAGGCACAGAACGACTTTGAGAAAGACTTTTTCAAATTAATGAATAATGCAGTATTTGGTATGTTACTTTATACTATTTATTCTGATTTTATTAACATTTTATTTTTACAGGTAAAACAATGCAGTCTAAAAGAAAGGAGATGAAGATGGAGTTGGTGTCGTGTGAGAGACGACTACAAAAACTTATTAATAAGACGACATTTAAACATGCTACCAACTATAGAGAAAACCTGAACGCGGTGGCGTTGGAAAACAAAATAATCAAATTTGATAAGCCTATATATATTGGTAAATATACTTTTTTTTTTTTAAATTACATGTTTATCATTTATTTACATATTTTGTATAGGATTTGCTGTACTTGACATTTCCAAGACGATGATGTACGATTATCACTACAACGTAATGCAGAAGCACTATGGTGATAATATCAAACTTATGTATACTGACACAGGTAAATATACTAAAACTATTATCTTGTGTGTATATGTATATATATTAATTATTATTTCAGATTCGTTGGTATACCATATTAAAACTGAAGATTTTTACAAAGACTTGATTGAGAATCCCAACTTGATGGATAGATTAGACACGGCGGACTTGCCTCCTACCCATCCGTGCTACACTACAGCTAGGAAGAAGGTGCCCGGGTTTTTCTCTGATGAAGCAAAAGGACATATAATGACAGAGTTTTGTGCACTACGTGCAAAATCATACGCGTACAACATAAATACAGGAGAAGAGGATGTGGCGAGAGAGCAGATCAAGGCAAAGGGTGTAAGACAGCATGTGGTTAAAAACCACATGACGTTGGAGGATCATGTTAAGTGTTTGTTTGGGGAAGAAGGATTAGAGACGTACAAGGAGAATGTTTCAATACGGTCATTCAAACATCAACTCATGACGATTAAGACTAAAAAATTAACATATAACAGCTACGATGAAAAAAGAGTGGTGCTAGAAGATAAAGTCCACACACTAGCACATGGACACTATAGTTTAGAGTAAGTTTTTAAATTATTTTATATTTTTCAAATTATTTTACTTATATTTATAATTGTATAGGGATGATAACGAGCAGATTGTTGATTGGCCTGAATTAGAAGAAGGAGGACAGAACTGGAACGATGAAGAGAAAGATTTAATGAGATTACTTCTAAGGGGGTGCATGTCTAAATAATTAAATACTGTATATATTTCTAATTTGTAAATACTTGATTTAGATTAATGCATATATTTTTTGTTATATTGTAAAATAACATGTATATTTTTGTTATCTATAACCATGTATTGAAAATGTTAGGTTACCTATGTGAAATAAAAAAAAAAAAAACCAATGTTAAAATATTATTGTTATATTTTTAAGAATTATTTATAAACCATTTTCTTATAGCAAAAACTTTATAAAATGTACATTGTTTAGGATTAAATTCCATATGAAAAATACAACAAGGTAGAGTTTCGTCATCGCATATTTGATCTAAACGAGGGCAGCCCAAGTCTTCAATGTTGATGAGTGCGACGTGTGGTATATACTCCATAAGAATTTGTTTTTTCTGTTCACCTTTGACGTAAATGCTGTTAAACTTTAATGAATTCAATATTCTTCCGAGTTCTTCATACTCGATATCACCGTATTCTATAGGTAGTTGATGAAAATTACGTTCCAGCCACTTGTTGGTTTTACGACTTTTGTTATCCTCCATCGATTTTGAATGTTTAAAAATCCAGTGTTGGGTCGCCCAAGTTTCTGTGTCTACTATAGACATTTCTTTAATCATGTATTTATTGTTAAATCCAAGAACGCATTGCATGTCCAAGATGGCCGAAGACATTATGGCTTGTCTTTATAATAAGTTTCTATAGTGTTAAGACGGCTCAGTATAGCAGGAATTATTTTTTTCAACGCTTCTGTACTTTCTTTGATTGATTGTAATGATACTTCACCTCTTGTCATATGCTCAGCTATTTGTATACATGTCAATTGTATCGCTTCTACTTGTTCTTCTTGAATTTGAATGGATTTATGATTTTTTTCGAGTAAATGCTCAATTTTATCGAGTTTATTCGAATACGATTTAACAATTTGTTCGAGATTTGAAATATTTTTTTTTGTTTCACCAGACTGAGAACTACCAAACACGTTCATGTCTGTAGCTCGACTGAAGTTATTTTCTAATTTCACTTGTATTTATCCAACTATTGTGTGTATTATCGAACCCTAGCCATTTGACAAAAATTTGCTTCCCCTTCTTACGGATAATTTTCTCTACTAAATAGTCATTTGGATAGTTTGTTTTCAATATTTCTTCTGAATAAAAGCAACCAGCAATTGGTTTTCCAGTATAATCTTGTAGCTGATAAGTAGTAGGTAATGTTTCATTAATTTTAACGATTTTGAATATTTCTGTAGACCAGCTCGGTAAATAACCTTTTGTAAATACACCTTTATATGTACTAATACGAACGTTATCACCCACGTTAAATTTGTTTAGTCCATTAATAATTGTTCGTTTCTTTATTTCCACTGACGTAGGATTAGCATCAGCTTGTACAGGCGTCATTCCTATAGTTCTATGTTTTGAATTATTATATTCGTTAATCAATGAAGGTAAAATAGAAACCCATTCGTGAGAGCCACGTGCCGTAAACTCTCTAAACATTTTTTCTTTCAATGTGCGGTTGAAACGTTCTACAATACACGCTTTCATAGTACTGTACGTAGAATATTTGTGTATGTTGTATTTAGACATTAACGCATCGAATGTTGAGTTATAAAATTCTTTACCATTGTCGAGGTGTAATAGATTTGGTGAGCGTTTAATCAGTATTTTAGACATTGCGCTGGAAACTTCTTTAGCAGTTTTTGATTTTAATGGTGTCGCCCATGCGAATTTAGTAAAACAGTCTATAACACATAGAATATATTTATAGCCTTTATTTTTTTTCGAATACGGTATCATTTCAACTAAATCTGCTTGCCATAGATCGTTTTTGTCGTAAACATTAACTCTACGCCTTGTATAATTTTTTCTCGCTGGTTTGTGGAGTTCATAAGCTATATCACGTTTAGACATTTGGAATACGTTTTATTAACCCTGCTTCACGCAATTCTTCGAAAATCGAGAGTATTTCATTCGAAACGCCTGTATTACCAGCAGCTTTAGAAGCTAAAAGAAGTCGTAATCGATCGACTAACTCGTTTGGCTCGTTCCAGTATACTAAATTATGTTTTTGTAATTTAACTGACAGCCCAGCGCCCGATGGAAACAGATTTTGGATTATATCTGTATATTTATTTCCGCCTTTTTTAATTTTTTTCCCATCTGCTTTTAGATGCGCCGATGTTTGAATTAATATAGACTTGTATGTTTCTAAATCGTTTTTGGTGTACAATTTTGGAGATTTTGAAAATATTAAATTACCAAGTCTTTGTGTTAGTGGATATGATGTATCTTCAATAGTTAACGTATTATCAACGAGTTTAATTTCTTTTTTACCTAAGTGTACACTTCCATTTGTTTGTATTTTAGGTCCATACGTCTTGTCTATATCGTAAGACTTAAACCAGTCGTTAAAAGCTAGCGAATCGTCTGTGTCGTTAAAATATTGAGAATCTTGAATATCAATGTCTTGCTGTGTAGGTGGAGCTTGAAATGTTGATGGACCGATACGTTTTATTTTTTCTAATGGTTCGATAATCGGACTTAACGTTTCTGATACTAATGAATGAATGTCGGCTTTTCCTTGTTTTAATGCTGTATACTTGCGCTTGATATTTTCTTTGGCTTTAATCAGTTCTCCGAGTACATCACCACTGGCAGCCATGACTATGAATGAAGCATTTCCACAATAACAACACTTTATATAACGACGAATGTGTCGAATCCATGACGATATCGTCCATTGTCGCGTTCACAGTCTTTGTTTATGACGATAAACTCAAATCTCCCCTGACGCCAACACGAAGTGCAAAAGTCTTTAAACTCTGAATATGACATGTCGCCAGAGCAATGCTCGTTGTATACATGCTTTAAATTAGTTTCGTCTTGTTTGAATAATACAATAAATCCGATAATATTATATTTTCTAATAATTTTATATTTTAGGTTATCAATACTGTGGACCTGGTACAAATTTAAAAAATCGATTGGCTCGTGGTGATAAAGGTATAAACCCTCTGGACTCTGCTTGTAGGGACCACGATATTGCGTACGAGAACAGCAACTCTATCGCAGATCGTAACAAAGCCGATTATATATTAGAGCAGCGGGCCTGGGATAGGTTCAAGTCAAAAGATTCGAGTTTAAAAGAAAAAGCTGTGGCTTGGGGTGTGACTACTGCCATGAAAGCAAAACGTAAAGTAGGTGGCGGCTGTGGTTTTAAAGCAGCACTTAAAGCCACTAAAAATGTTATCAAGAAAAATATCGGAGAAAAAAACTTGATGAAATTGACTAAAAAATGTGTAGCCGTCGCGCGAAAAACATTCAAAATTAAGAAGACTAAAGTTCCACGAACAATAAATATTCCGAAACAAGGCGGTGTGCTACCACTCATACCGATTTTCGCCGGGTTGTCAGCTCTAGGAGCCCTGACTGGTGGCGTAGCCAACGTTGTGAAAATGGCTAATGAATTTAATAGAAACACTCCATCCCTACATTTGGGCAAAGGGTTATATCTCACACCGTATAAAGGCAACTCATATAAAATAGAAACACCGCATAAAAGTGGTGGGGGTGTAAAAGCGAGAAAATATAGAAAGTCAAAAAACTAATAGCCACGTTACCCAGTAGAGCGTTGTACGATTACGAACTTATAAAATATGCTCGCATGATGAAAATACCTCATTTCATCGGAGTGTTTACCAGAGATAGGTTATCTACACATCCTAAGCGACAAGAATCAGCGATTATTAACTTGGATACAGAAAACGGTACTGGAACGCATTGGGTAGCGTATAAAAAAATCGGAAAAAAAGTAGAATATTACGACAGTTTTGGGAATTTACCTCCACCATTAGAAGTACAACAATATTTTCACGGATGTGACATACATTTCAATTACAGCAGAGAGCAGAAATATAATACTACAAACTGTGGGCACTTGTGTTTAAAATTTTTATCATGTTCACATTAACGTTAAACGGAAACTCTAGTGAGTTGTCTTGCGAGATCTTTCCACCGTTGGAAGTAGAAAATACTGCACAGATATGTCTTTTGAGCTTACAGACGAATAATTCTATACCAAACATCGAGCCTGGCTGCAATACTATTGCCTTCCGTAATTTGATCAATGAAAATGAGTACGTAATTATACCTACGGGAACATATGACCTGTTATACAAAATATGATGCCTGAGTATGTCAGTATGTTTGAATTAAAAGCAAACAGCAGAACATTAAAGTGTATGATATCGTGCAGCCATGGCGTTGATTTAGGAGTCGAGAATAGCATAGCAAAATTGCTAGGTTTTAGAAATGTACTATACACTACTGGTGCTACTCATGAATCTGAAAATATTGTCAACATAATGAAAATAAACTGTATAAAAGTAGAGTGCAACTTAATCACCGGCTCATTCTGTGACGGAGCCTCGAGCCAGATCATACACGAGCTTTATCCTACTGTACCTGCGGGATATAAAATCGTTGAGGTACCTAGACATTCAGTTTTTTACGGTCTCAACACGACTTCAATAACTAAAGTAAATATCGTGCTAAAAGATCAGAACGATTGTCTGATTAATCTGCGTGGCGAACCGATAACAATTCATTTACAAATAACGCGTGGATATGGCACTCAAATTTAATATAAAAAGAGCTACAGTCAAAAAACCTATCAGTATACCGCCTGCCGTTAAGAAGTCTACATCTAAACCGAAAAATATCAAGCTCACGAAAAATAATTTAAATTTTCTTCGTTCGTTACAATGATGGATGACTCATATTTAGACGTGACGGCCGACTATGTCGACGATTGTAAAATAACTCAAAAGAGTTACCATTCGTTCACACCGTATTCAAGCACCGGTCTATCATACAATGAAGAAATTAGAATTAATATTCAAAACATGGATTCTTACACTTTACCATGTGAGAGTTATATTTACATTGAGGGGAAAATAAATAAACCTAACGATGCAGTTGGAGATGTTCGTTTTTCAAATAACGGATTGGCATTTTTATTCTCCGAGATGCGATATGAAATAAACGGAGTAGAAATACAAAAATTGAAATCACCTGGAGTGTCTTCTTGCTTGAAAGCATACTGCTCGTATACTCCAAACGATTTGAATGCGTTAGAGAATGCGGCTTGGGACTCGGCAATGGATACTGAAGATAATAAAAATTTTATGAGCAACGATGTATTTGCCGGGTGTATCCCTTTAAAACATTTATTCGGATTTTGTGAAGACTATAAAAAAATATTACTTAATTGTAATCAGCAACTGATTTTAAATCGTGCATCTACCGACCTGGATGCGATACACGTTGTTGGCGAGGGTGCAACCAAAGCCGTTGATAAAAATAAAAAAATTACAATTGAACTGACTAAGGTGACCTGGAAAATGCCTATTATCAAAGTCAGTGATAAAGAAAAATTAAAGTTATTGAAAGTATTAGATTCTCGTAAAACGTTATCGTGTGCGTTCAGAACCTGGGATCTCTGTGAGTATCCTGTGCTCCCTAGAAATACTTCTCATTCGTGGACAGTAAAGTCTAGCAGCTTGCTCGAAAAGCCGAGATTTGTGCTGTTTGGATTACAAACAGATCGAAAAAAAAATATCGAAAACGACACTGGTCGATTCGATCACTGTCAACTAAAAAATCTTAAGGTTCACTTAAACTCTGAAGTGTTCCCGTATGAAGACTTTCGCGCTGATTTTAAAAATAATACCACCAGCATACTCTACAAAGCTTATACAGACTTTCAAAAATCGTATTACGAAAGAGATTATTGTGAACCATTATTATCAAAACATATTTTTCAAAATTATGTTCCAATCATCGTTGTTGATTTGTCACACCAGGACGACAACGTTAAATCATCGACCGTGGACCTACGAATTGAATTTGAAACGGATACAATTATTCCAGAAAAAACTGCAGCTTATTGTTTAATACTACATGACCAGATTATAACTTATAATCCCTTTAGCGGAGATGTTAGAAAGTTGTAAACCTTATATATATAAATATTTTTATACCTTGTAAATATTTTATACCTGGTAAATATTTTAAACCTTGTAAATATTATATACCTTGTAATTAGTACCTTATTTTCTAATAAATGAGAAAACTTGGTTTTAAATATCACGCTTGTTTTTATTTTACACAAAATTATTTAAACAATATCATTCAAAAAAGCGTTTGCGTTTTGCGTTCCGTTTTTTCGCGGGCTTGCCGCTTAGAATAGATGGCGAGTGGTTGTAAGACGTCGGACCGTCGTTCTCATCAATTGCGGGGCTCGTTGGTAGAGGTTCGATGTATTTATCATGCCATGGAGGGTACTGCCCACAATTGTCTAAACAGTCGAACGATGGTGGACTGGTAGGCTAAACAAATAATAATTATTTGTCAATATATATGTATAAATTATATGACGTGTATATTACCTTCGGCTTGGTTGGTGCCCATGTCGCCTGTGTAGGGTTGATTTGCATTAAAAATTCATTGATACCATTCTCCTCGTCAGCTCCCTATAAAAATTAAAATAATTAATACTTATATTATTTTTTTAGTTTTATAAATTATAAATTACCCTTGCTTGTGAGCAGTCTTCAGAGTCATAAAGCAATGGCGACATGGCTGAGTATTGAGACGGTGAAATGAGTTTCATTTCAGATTCGGTGAATAACTATAAAATAATAAAAATATGTATTGTATTTTTCCGATTGAATAAGTTTTAAAGATTTACCTCTGGTTCTCCACTCCAACGTTGCGCCCAATGTTCGGATAATTGAGATGAAGCATACATTTTGAGTTGACTGATGAAATCCATGTCTTCTTTAGGATTGGATTCAATAATTTTATCGTCACTTAAATTTTTGATAAAAACGATCATTTCTTCGGGTGTCTTTGGTGGTAAATCAACTTTGGTAAATTCCTGGTCCAAATAATTACCCATAATCTCAAACTGTTTTAAGACAAGTGGTCGTATGATGTTTGACTTTCGAATGACTGTTTCGAAAATACACCGCTCCAAATATTGCAACTGTATTAGGTCCACGCGATTCAACAGTACTCTGCACCCGTCCTGAGTTTTTGACTCTATTACTAGCACATTTTCTCCACCATACACCATACTGGATATTTTATGTAATTCAGTCTCAAGAAATAAATTTCGCTTATATTTTTGCGGTTGATCCAAAATAAATGACAATATATTTCCCATCAGAGAGAATATACGTCTTAAAAAATCGGCTGGCATATTTACATACCGCGATGGTGTGATTATTTGGACTACGATATTGAATTCGTCTGTAGGATCAAGTCCTACATTCAAAAACTTACGGCCGGTGAAGTCAAGTGTAAAATTATTGCAGTCGATGAGGTCCGCAGGTGGTGTTGGTGGAACATAGGTAAAATTCTTCTTTTTGTATAGGGCATCGTTGTTGGTGAAAGAATCAGCCATGTTTAAAATTATTTTTAAACACTATTAGATAAACTGTTTTAAAAAAATCTTAGAGAGCAAGAAAAATATACGTGTACACTGGTTTAACGCAGTAGACGGACTAAATAGAAGTGCCAGTTGTTTCAGCATAGTGCCATAGTATAATAACCGTGTGAATTGTCCCTTCTTCGATATGGCAGATACTTGTATTATTATTAGAGGTGGCTATTAAGACATCCTGGCAATGACAATAATTAGGCTATTAGGGTTAATGTATTTTTCATTAATTGGTATCTTCTATTCGATATACTATAGGTATAATGGTCATTTATTAATTGTTCGGCGAGCGTGCGAACGGATTTACTAATGACAATACGCGCAGCTGCAATCTATTATTAAATGTTTCTTTTGCAGTTTTATGTACCCGTTAAATATGGCAAGTTCTTAATATAAAGTATATGTGTCGGGGTGGCGCAGTGGTACGGTGATCGCTGGCCAAACCGACGGACTCGGGTTCGAATCCCGGTCCGGAAAAAAATGTTTAGCTTATTTTCCCCGGGTGGCGGCGGCGGTGTGATAACGGAAATAATATGATAACAGTGATAAAATATGATAACACTGATAACATGTGATAACAATAATATAAGTCACGCACGTACGCGAGCAGCGGGCGGTGTGATGAGTGATGAGGATGCGGTTGTGGGTTGTGGGTTGTGGTTGTGGGTGCGAGTGCGGGCGGTATGATGAGTGATGAGGATGAGGGGATAATGCAAGGATAATGGGATAATGGGATGAGGATGAGGGGATAATGCAAGGATAATGGGATAAAGGGATGAGGATTCAGAATCCCCCAATTTATACTACTTACGTCCGAAACTCTAAAAAGCACCATAAAGTCATTCCTACTGAAATTCAGCTAGAAATCTGCGCCAAAAACCGCTTTCGCAGAGAATGGCAACGGACTCGTGATCCCCAGACAAAAAGGCTACTAAACTCAAAAATACTATGTATTAGGCTCATGCTCCGGACCCTTAGACAAGATGAATGGGACAAATACCTGAACTCCTTAAATCAAAATGAAAAATCAATATACAAACTAAACAGAAGCTTATTAAGAAAGAAACCAGCCACCCACCCCATCTTAGGGCCCAGCGGATTAGTGTACTCAGCTCAAGAAAAAACAGAAATCTTTGCTGATTCTCTCGAACGACAGTTTACAACCATTCATGGACCAAATCTCCCGGAAGCAGTAGCCAGTATCTCAACACTCCATAAATCAGTCACGAATAGTTCATCCATCTTCACTACTCCAGGTACAATCCAGAAACAAATTGATATGCTCGTAAAGAACAAAGCACCTGGATGGGACCAGATAACAAACACAGCCCTAAAATTTTTGCCTAAAAACAAAATATTACAACTGACAAAAATCATCAATAGCTGTTTCAAACTTTGCTACTTCCCCAATATATGGAAACTATCTCATATAATATCAATCCCAAAACCCGGCAAAAATCTCCAACTACCGGAAAGCTATAAACCAATAGCTCTCCTCTCATCTTTGTCAAAAATATACGAGCGTTCAATTCTCTTTCACCTACAAAGTTCACTGTCTGGTAAAATAAGAGAGGAACAATTTGCCTTCCGTCAAAACCACTCCACAACACTCCAATTAACCAAACTCATCGATCAACTCAGCGCCAACCTTAACCAGGGAATATAAACAGCCGCAGTTTTCCTCGATGTCGAAAAAGATTTCGACCGCGTATGGCATGATGGGCTTCTTCACAAAATGATGAAAATGGACATCCCTTTGCAACTCATTAAAATAATTGAGTCCTTCTTATCAGATCGAACGTTTTCCGTCAAAATAGAGAGTCAAAACTCATCGTTAAGAATAACAAGAGCAGGCGTACCACAAGGCTCGTGCCTCTCCCCACGTTGTTCAACATCTATACAAATGACATTCCCACAGAGCCAAAAGCCCATGTGTCACTGTTTGCAGATGACACTATGTTTTACAGCTCAAATCACAATGCGAGATACGCAACACTCCAACTCCAACGCCAAATAAACATAGCCTCAGAGTGGTTCAAAAATTGGCGCCTCCGAATAAACGAGGCAAAAACCAGTGCAATCCTCTTCGGTCGTACACAAAAATTGAACATCAAAATCGAAGTAAACAACATCGAAATCCCTTGGTCAAATAACGTGAAATGTCTCGGAGTTATAATTGATCACAAGCTCAACTTCTCCAATCATGCTGAAACGATTGTCAAAAAAGCAACTAAAATACGAGGATCCCTCTACCCAGTGCTTAACAAAAAATTCCCAATCCCAGCTAGGACGAGACTAAACCTTTTTAAAATGTACGTTCAGCCAATACTAACCTATGCCGGTGCATCATGGGCACCATTCCTCTGCAGATCCTCCTGGCAGAAAATTGAGGCTGTCCAAAATATAGGTATAAGAACCATCCTGGGTCAACCGACCATAGTGCGAAACTCGGTTCTCCTAAGCACAGCTGGTTTCGACACTATCAGGAACACCATCAGGAAAAATGCTGCAGCAATTTTTTATAGATGCTCAAATTCACAGTACAACCACCTCAGGAGCATAGGTCAGATCATTCCCCCACCACCTGACTTGAGATTCACACAACGCCCTAGAGCTAAACTCTGGGCAAACAACTAAAATAATCCAACCAAATCAATCAGACATCCTGCGACTAGCAAAGGCTAACAGCCTGGAATAGTTTAATAGGCGAAAGCCGTTCGACCGAGAAAGAAAGAACTTAGCCAGTCCATTCCATACCTTCCAACTATCAACATCTACCAATAACGTTCCGATAGAAGAAGGACCAGGACCAAACACACAAGCCGCCGCTGATTGACGATATTACCGCTCCACGGTCGCAAGAAGCACCCAGCCGACGAACACCGACGACCACACCGCTCAACGGCAGCAAGCGTCACCCCGCCAGAGAAGACCGAATACAACGCCGCTACACGACAACAAGTGTCGTTTAGCCGCCGACCACAGACAGACGAACACGCCGCGTCCCGGCTGCCAGTGCGTCCGACGACCGACGATACGCCGATTTCGACCGCAAGCGCTACTCGGCCGGCAAATACCGACGACCTCACCGCTCCTGGACGTGAGACCGGTATAAACCGCCGACCAACGCCTCCGATACTGTCAGTGCCAGTCAAACCACGTGGCTGCCGCTCCACGGCATAAGACCTGTGTCAACAGATTCGTGCAGTGACAACGCCGGCCAATCAGCAACCACCGTTCATACACCCGGGTCTGCAGGACCATTGGATAAGCCGACAACTCTCGGTGCTGCAACATCAAATGGCCCTTTTCTGGGCCAACACACCTTACCTCGGCACTTATTTAAGTTGTCCGATCCTAGTCTGGTTCGTCGTCGGGGTGCCGCTTAACTAAGTTTGCACCGACGACGGCCGTCTCCCCGGCCAACCATTTTTTATTGTAAATATATATTATAAATCATAGTCCGTTATAAAGATAGGGTCCGGCAGTTGCCCGGCTAATTTATACCCAAGTATCACCGATTGTGCCGACCCACTTAATTAAGTCTGGTCGGCACACATCGACGCTTTACTCGTCCCAATATTGTGAATACAATAATTAATTTACATAGCAATAGAGAGACTTGATTACCAAGAAATACAATCGTTGTTCTTTATTTACGACGCGGGTCGTCCAATCGGACGCACCGTTTCAATGTTCATTCAATAAAACAATCAAAGTATTTAGAACTTTTTTAAATTCTACTCGATAAAAAGTAGGTAAATCAATTGAACACTGTGTGTTTGGATTTTGGTCGATTCTTTTTGGCAAAAGTCTTTTCCGATGATGGCGATTAAAATCTGACACTGGATCAATACCTAACTGTTCAGAAAATTTTATTGCACTGCTTACTAGGTTGTTCATTGCTGTATCATCGCTGTTAATTTCATTTAAGCTACTTAATGAATAATCAATCAACATTAAAGCATCAAGTATGTTCAATTCAGTAGCTTCAAGTTTTTCCGTTAATATTTTGGTCTTGTACATTAGATTTTTCATGAACTATAAGGAAACAACGAAGTCAATTAAAGAAGTTTTTTTACAAGTCCTAGTGCTTGATTTCGTGTATTTTTTTCCATGTCTTGCAAATTAATTATCTCCTGTAAAATTTCAATTATTATTTCAAATGAAACCCACACAGCTTTTATAGATTCCGCACGCGCTGTCCATCTAGTTTTTGAAAGATTACGGAGTTGTAATGAATTTTCTATGGTGGCTAATTTTGACTTAAGGTGAATGTGTCTTTTAGTGCTGGCCGAGAAAAAAACGTATAGATTTTCAAGTATAGAAAAAAAATCACATATTAAAGTACTAGCATCACAACTATGCTCAAGAAAGGTGTTTAATCTATGAGCTTGGCATGGTATGAAAGGAATCATATGGCCAGCTAGTTCTGATAATTTTTGTTGTGTTCCATTTATTCTACCTGACATACTACTAGCATAATCATAAGATTGAAAAGCAATATTCTCTACAGGTAAACTATTTTCAACCAAAACTTCATCAATTTTTTCCGCAACACCTAATCCAGTTTTATCTTTTGCCTGGAATACTTCTAATAGCCTTTCTGATACATCCCCTAATGAATCTATGTAAAGTACACAAACTTAAAATTGATCACTTCGTGAAATATCCGGGGTAGTATCGGACATAACAGAGTATATACCAGCATGGGTGACATCTTTTATAATTGTTTTCTTTACATCATCAGCTAATAACTTAATAAATTCGTT
This sequence comes from Macrosiphum euphorbiae, assembly GCA_949089665.1. Classification (NCBI taxonomy): domain Eukaryota; kingdom Metazoa; phylum Arthropoda; class Insecta; order Hemiptera; family Aphididae; genus Macrosiphum; species Macrosiphum euphorbiae. The sequence goes on from CARXXK010001030.1 coordinate 206,949, forward strand.
TTGAGAATCATGACTAAGGTATGTAGTTTTATGATTTCGAAACGATTTTTCCTCCAACTATCTTTTCATCACCGGTGAATGCCAAGATAATAGCAAAACAATTTGATTAAAATTACTATTTTGTTCATCTCCGTCTCCTCTATATGCCAAACCTTGTAGAGCTAGAGTACGAGATATATCAAATAACATACATACAATGTCCCGATGAAAACGTTTTTTATGGTCCAGCTCAATTGCTTGAACACGATTTGATTTATTCAACAAGCAGTCAATATGATTAGAACTATTTAAAAAGTTGCTAAAATCATCTAATGCAGATTTATGAAATAATGATGTAAAATGTTGAGTTAATTTTCCAGGTTTTTACTTTCCTCGGCTTTTCATTTTACTCCAGGCTCTAACACCATTTTCAACCCAAGCTGGATCAGCAAATTGCCTATTTGGACCTTTAGGAAATAATGTGCAAATAAAACAATAAACAGCATCGTTTACTATACTATATTCCAAATGAGGATATTCAGTAAACCATACTGAAGTGAACTGATTTTGCTTTTTTGGTGAAATATCGGAATTCTTAGGGTATTTGGCTAACTTAGGTTGACAGGGTCCTAGACTAAGAAGATACTTTCTTTGTGATAACGATTCAACTCGTTTTCTCTTTCCAGGGTCATGTTCAAGAAAATGATCTATAATATTATCATTCTCTCTTTCTGGTGAAAGCTTTAATAAATTATTTATAACTTTTTCTGTAATTTCTATATACTTTTCTGATTTTATCCTTAAATAAGACACAATCTCAGATGTATTAACTAAAAAAAATATAGGGTTTGGAGATATTTCTGTCTTAAGTTTTGTTAATAAAACATTACATTCTTGAAAGCTGTTAATAATTGTTTCAAGCATTCCTGCACAAGCTATCCAATCATATTTGTCTTCTTTACCAACTAAGAATTTCTCTCCTAAGAATAACATAATAAATATTATATTGTATTACATTACATGTAATATTATATTTGAAAATATTATAAAATAATTCTTTATTACATTTTTTAATTATAACAAAATATATACACTTTATAATTAATAATAAAAATATTTTAAATTTATCCGATTAGTATCTATAAGTTCTATAATGTTTATATACTAACACCATTATGGTACATGCATATTTTTTTAATCAAAAGGTCCACTTTTATATTTTTATTATGCACTACTTATGTTACTACTTAATGATTTTTAATATCCTGCATCTTCACCATCAAAGTCTTTATTTTCACTGCTATTATTCTCATTTACAACTGATTTTTCAACTTGAAATTCATTCTGATGTAAACAATTATTATAAAATATATAATTTAAACTTGTAATTTTAAATAACATGGCAGTATAAAAATTATTATAATAAAAGTAATTACTACAGGATCCAAAATATGTTTTCTATCCAATTTCATCAGAGTGTAATTTTGTAGTTTGCAGCGAATTCTTAAAAAAAAAATTTGAATGAGTCACTATTATGTTATAAACACAAAACCACTCAAATCAAATTTTTACAATCAATAAGTTTAGACTTTAGAGTGCAATATTTTAATTTTTAACAATAAAAATGTTAATGCTTACCGATTCTGTTACTTGCTTTTGCTTAATGTTTGTTGTAAACGGATCTTCTGGTGTTCCTGCATGCTTTTTTTCACTGCTATTATTCTCATTTACAACTGATTTTTCAACTTGAAATTCATTCTGATGTAAACAATTATAATAAAATATATAATTTAAATTTGTAATTTTAAATAACATGGGAGTATAAAAATTATTATAATAAAAGTAATTACTACAGGATCCAAAATATGTGTTCTATCCTCGGTGATAATTTCATCAGAGTGTAATTCTGTAGTTTGAAGCGAATCCTTAAAAAAAATTTGAATGAGTCACTATTATGTTATAAACACAATTACACAAAACATCTCAAAGCATATTTTTATATTTCAAAAGTTTATTATTTTTATTTTTTTTTTTTTTTACAAAGAAAAAAGTTAACACTTTACACTTACCGATTCTGTCACTTGCTTTAGCCTACCTGCAGCTATAAATGGATTTTCTGGTGCTCCAACATGCTTCACTAAAACTCTTTTACACTCATGTTGTTTAGTTTCATGTTTTTTTCTATAATCATCATCAAATATACTTCCACATGCCAAACATTCTAATTTCGTTCGTTTTCTTTTTTTCGTATTTGTGCAATTCATAACGAACAAATTAATAAAACATAAACGAATAAATAAACTGTCTTAAGTTAACTCGGTATAACACTCTCACAGTCGTCACAGAAGTACAGAATAGCAATAGGCAATTGTCGACAATCTTTATTATTTACTATCAGTTATAATATATTGTAGCAATGAAGTACGATCGTCGATCACAACAATAATCATTAAATCAAATCAAATATCTAAGACTAAGATAACGACGTATATTCCGACTACGGCTATAAATACATTCATTGCCCTTAGATTCGGGAATTGTAGCCGTAGCCGTCCACGAAAAATGTTTTTCTAATACCAACTAGCGGCTAGCGCAATCTAGTTCTATAGTTCAAATTTTTGCCGACTATTTAATTTTATTTAGCGTATGGCTATATATGCCGACTATATAAATGGGTTATTCGTTGGTGGGGGGGGGGGTATTGCACCCCCACATCCCCCCCCCTAACGCCGGGCCGATCAGCTATCAACAGTTAATACTGAACCGTCCACTTCAAACATTAATATTACACAAAATGTAAGTTGTAAAATGTTTTGTGAAGTGAATCCTTAGTAAATTTAACCAATGTACACAGTTTATTGATACTGCGGGGGACACATACTCACATATTTTATTTTTATTTTCATTTTAATACCTAACTATGTTATTTTAATATATTTTAGGAAAATGTAAAAAATTGGCTTCAATGTAACTTCTGAACTTCAGAATCCTGAAAATTGTTTTACATATACTTGGCTTGAGACTGAAAGTGGGAGAGGCTCAAACGAAGTTGCTTCTGCACTTATACATTTTTTAGAAATGATTGATAATCGACTTCAAACGCAAAACAATCCTTTGACCATTATTAACCTATTCTCTGATTCTTGTTCAGCTCAGAACAAGAATACATTTGTAATGACTGCACTACTATATTTTATAAACCATAAGGCAAAGGTGATCAATGAAATACATCATTACATTCCCATACGTGGACACAGTTATATGCCACCTGATCAGGTGTTTGGTCGAATAGAAAAAAAGCTGAGACAAATGGAAACCATTTTATCACCATATGAGTATTATAACGTGTTCAAAGAATACACTACAGTTAAAACTTTTGGGAAGGATTACGATATAATGGACTTCAAATCTGCAGTAAAAAAAATTGTTAAAAAAGTGGATTTTAAAAGTACTGAACAAAAACATTATTCGTATATTCGTGGTAAAAAGACGGTTGGAGTAAGTCCATCTTATGAAGAGGAGCCAATAAGGGTAAATGTACTAAAAAAGCAAGCTAATTTAGAAAATTTAGGGTCAGCTGAAAAATTACCAAAGTCAAATCATGTGAAACAACCTAAACAAGAAGACGTAAGGCATTTATTACAATTTTTAATAATACCAAATGATGTACAAGACTTCTATGATGATATATTTAATGATAATAATGGCAGTATTAGCCCAATAGAGGACTGTCAAGTATAAGATGAAGATGCAGAGGTATAATCAAAATATATTCATACTTTTTATATTTTTTTTTAATAAAAATATTAATAAGGCATTAATGTTTTAGTGATAATGTATAATAATATAATAATATATCCTTATGTTATAAGGATAAACGTTTCATTGTTATTGCTAACTATTTTAAATATTAACTGTAGATATGATATAAATCATGATAATTCATATTATTTAATAAAAAGAAAAATAATCAAAATGTTTGTCTTATATCATATTATTTTGTTCTATTCAACAATTTTATGCAAAAAATACTTATTCCGGAAAAAGTCCGTTTTGTTTGAAATGTTTGAACTTTATTCCAAAACGTACTTTTTCCAAATTTAATGCTAAACGTACTTATTCCGGAAAAGGTCCTTTTTGTTTAAAATTTTTAAAGTTTATTCCAAAACGTACTTTTTCCAAATTTAATGCAAAACGTACTTATTCCGGAAAAGGTCCGTTTTGGAGGAAACGATTTTTTTTATATCTTAAAAAAAAGCAATAAATTAATTGAACAGAAAATAAATTAATTTATAAACAATATAGAAATATTTTTTAGATTTTTTTAAGACCCTGCCTAAAGGTCTACTACAGTTCAAAATACTCTAAACATAAAATAAAATAGAAATAGTACTTTAAATTTTAAAGTAATTTTCAATCATTTGAATAATTAAATTTAACAATTAAATTTAATCATTTAAGTAAATTAACATAATAATTTTAATAAATTTTAATCGTTTAGTTAAACAATTTAATTGTTCGGGATTTTAATTTTCATATTCAATTATAATTTTTCTGATTGATTAATTATCGACATTTGCACCTACTATTTATATTTATTTAAGCTGAACAATTTCTATTTTACGCATCAGATTATCAAATTCAATTGTGTTGCTCATCATAATAATTTGAGTCGATTAAGGATTTTATAGAATGATAAAATTTTTTTATGAAGAAATATAGTTATTAAAATACAACGGAAATTCAATTCAGTTATTTAGAGAAGAAATAAATTAAAGGCATTGTTTTATTTAATAAATTATTTCAGATAGTAATCAATTTGAGGAAAATTTATTTTATTAATTAATTAACATTTATAGTTGAAATTATTTAGGACGTCCTCATTAGGTAACAATTTCCATTCTAGAAATAATTTATTGAAATAGTTCGTGCTGATTATTATAATAAATTAAGAATTAATTAAGAATAATTTTAAGAAAAATGGGGTTAATTATTTACTGTTGAATATGTGGTGAATATATATATTGAGAATTTATTGAGAATTTATTTAAAGGCCGTGAAGTAAGTCCTTGTATTTTGTGAATTTATTTAGACCATTGATGTCTGTGTTGAATTTTATTGAATTTATTATAGGCCGTGTTGTAAGTCCTTTTGTTTTTGAATTTTATTGAATTATATTATAGGCCGTGTTGTAAGTCCTTTTGTTTTTGAATTTTATTGAATTTTATTATAGGGCGTGTTGTAAGTCCTTTTGTTTTTGAATTTTATTGAATTTTATTATAGGCCGTGTTGTAAGTCCTTTTGTTTTTGAATTTTGTTGAATTTATTATAGGCCGTGTTGTAAGTCCTGTTGTGTTATTTGAATTTTACGACATTCGTAGTCGAGTTATTTTATTGAATTTATTATAGGCCGTGCAGTAAATCCTGATATTGTGAATTATTTGAAGACAATGAGTAGTATAAAATAGACAATTCAAACACACAATGGAGCTGATCCGCTGATACCTGCTGATCCGCTGATACCTGCTGAACCGCTGATACCTGCTGAACCGCTGATCCCTGACGATCAGCTGTTCCTTGCTGATTCGCTGATCCCGCCGCCCGGTCGCGCACGTGCGCGAGATATATATTATCACTTATCATTATTACCGTTATTACTTATCATTATTACCGTTATCACTTATCATTATTACTGTTATCACTTATCATTATTACCGTTATCAGTTATCACTTATCATATATATTATATCCGCGCTAGACGTGTACAATTATATGACGGGAAAAAAAAACTACAAAATAATTGATCGGGTTTCGAACCCTCGACCCCCACCTTATATCGATGACGCTTTAACCCACTAGGCCACATGACCACTTATAATCTTAGCGTTATTTTCACTCATTTAACTAGATAAATATAAAATATTATGTATAGTATACAAATTTATAACATAGTGTAATCATAATAATATCTTTCGGCACATAGTTAACATCAACCACCATAATTTACCGTTATAAGTATATACCTTTGTTGGTAATTTCTAAGAATTTTTAGTCCTTTGGCGGCATATACCCTTTTTGTCATTGGATTTGACCGATTTCTATATAGGCGGTTTTTTTTAAAGGATTATCGTTATATGGGTCATCCTTTGGCGGTATACACCGTCCTTTGGTGGCATATACCCTTTTTGTCATTGGATTTGACCGATTTCTATATAGGCGGGTTTTTTTAAAGGATTATCGTTATATGGGTCATCCTTTGGCGGTATACACCGTCCTTTGGCGGCATATACCCTTTTTGTCATTGGATTTGACCGATTTCTATATAGGCGGTTTTTTTAAAGGATTATCGTTATATGGGTCATCCTTTGGCGGTATACACCGTCCTTTGGCGGCATATACCTTTCCTTTTATATAAGAAAGTAACTCTCTTTGCTTTTACCGTTATATGTGTGTGCCGCTACTCTTTTTGTCATTGGTAATTTATTGAATGTGACCGATTTATATGGTGGATGCGGCTATTTCAAAGGATTATAGTCACCATATATGGTCAAAATCTCTGTTCACGCCCGCCATATTGCTTTTTTTCTACACGATCCCCACCATTACCACCACCCCTAAAAATCCCTTAGTGTCCATGGTAAGAAGAGACTCTTGATTTTCCGTTTAGTCCGTGTACTACCTTTAACCGTTGTTCACATATATATTTACTCTCTCAGTCTTTAAAATATTTTTACAAGTGTTTATTTCTCTGCGTTTTAAAATTTATTTACACTTTGTGGTTTTATTTCGATATTACTTTACGTAAAAATGTATAAGTGTGATCAGTGCCCGTCAGTTTTCTCCGCAAAACGTAATTTGGTCGCCCACCAAAAGAAGCATGCAGGTGTACGTTTTCCGTGCACTGCATGCCCATCGACATTCTCGTACAAAAACAACCTCAACAAGCATCTGAAGAACATTCATGGTATGTACTAAAAATATAAAGTTTTATTTTATACAATATTAATTTTTCATTTTCCCTAAGGTATCGTTTCAGCTCACCTCAGACCATTGCCAGCTGCTCCGATCATAGATCAGACAGCACGACCGAGCGTCATCCAGTTCGCGCCTCGTATTGTTGCCCCCGATAGCGAGACCGGTGACTCATGCGTCATAATAGAAGATGATGATACAGGTTAGTTTTATTTATCAGAATTAATTAGATTTTTAAAAAGGCCCTCCGTTATTTACATAAAGACGTTAGATTTTTTTTTTTTTTTTTTTAAAAGAAATGTCACTCGTGCTAGATTTTTTAATAGATTTAATACCACATTTTTATTAATTAGGTTTTTTTTTTTTTTTTTAATTTTAATTTTAATATTTAATTCAATATTTATTTTATAAGGTATTATACCCGCTGGTCCCTCAAACGAGCTTCATCATCAGTCGAATATGCCAAACGATGAATATGACGATATGTGCGTGGCAGTTTTAGAAAATGCTCAAAATGCAGGGGGCTATGCGATGCGCCAGGTAAGATTTTTTTTTTATACATTATCGTCGCTAGATTTTATTTTATTTTATTTTAAGTAGATTCTTATATGACTTCGGTGGGTGGCAAACGCGTTTCCAGCGCCAACACAGTGTCGGCTGTTAAGGCGAAAAAGGCTCGTATGGAACTGGTTACATCCCCGGGTCTGGTTGAGATTTCATCGTCAGCAAAACGTAAAATAGTGTGGTATTTCTCGAAAAATCTGAATAATATTCGAAATTATCCCGACTTTCTCCGTTCTCTCGAACCGGCTCTGTCAGACAAGCTAAAAACTCACGTGCAGAGACATCCAATAAAATTTAGCTTGAAGCTCGAGGCTACGTATAACCGTCCAAATGTACCCAATTCATCCGAAAATCGAGCGTTTACAACATCGGCCAAAGAAATTTTTATAGGCACACAAATCGAAACAATAGTCGAAGAAGCTTTCATAAATTTATTAGCTGAGGAAGAGGCCTATGTTTCTCGTGGTAGCGGGTTTACGTTACAGTCTATCGATGGTTTGCTACTAGCCATTTATAAGTATGCACCGATATCTGGTTCGTCGTATATAGAATTACCGAAATCCATCATAGATAAAAGGGCAATAATAAATCCTCAAAATATAGACCAACAGTGCTTTAAATGGGCTGTATTGGCAAAGCACGTTACTGGACAGAATAAATGTCGTGTCAATGAAAATTATATGGAGCATGAGGACAAATATATTTTTAACGGAATTTCATTCCCGACACCGCTGTCAGATATTACCAAGTTTGAAAAAAATAATCAGAACGTTTCTGTAAATGTTTACGGACTTGAAAAACGATTACAGCCACCGAAAAAGTATCCTTCATATGAGGTTTTCCCACTCAAAGTCGTAGATGATGAAAAACGGGATCACTTTGACTTATTATTAGTGACGGATGGTGATAATACACATTATACTTACATCTCAAAGTTTTCGAGATTACTCTGTTCACAAAAAACTAGTCATGCAGGTCAAGTTATATTCTGTAAACGTTGCTTTACATCGTTCGACAGACAGAACTTAAAACATAAACTAAGCGGACAGGCAGCTCTAGAACACCACAGATTAATATGCGGTCCGCATAAACCCATACTACCGAAAATGCCTGAAGAGGGGGCAGTTCTTGAATTTAAAGCATGGCAAAACGCACAAAGACAACCTATTGTTATATATGCCGATTTCGAGGCTCTACTTGTAAAGACCAATGAGGAAAAGGGGGGTAATACAACAATAATACAAAAACACCGTCCGATGAGTTACGGATTTATAGTTAAGGCGGCTGAAAACGTACCATCAGAGCTGCTAAAACAATTCAATATACCAACCGAACCCGTAATTTACCGTGGTAGTGAGGACAAGCAAGACGTCGCAAAACATTTCATGGAGAGTGTTGTTGATGTGTGTGAAAAAATTGAAAAATTGTTAGCGACGAACGTACCCTTGATTATGACTGATAAAGATACGACTAGACACGCATCTTGTTTTAAATGCAATTTATGCAAATGCGATGTTAATAACTACACCCGTATTCGAGATCATGACCACCTGACCGGGAAGTTTAGACAGACTTTATGCAATAGGTGTAATTTAAGTCTTAAACAACCGAAATACGTACCAGTTTTCCTTCATAATCTTTCTAATTACGATGCACATTTTATAGTAACAGAACTAGGTTACGATTCGCATAGAATAAAAGTAATACCAAACAGCGAGGAGAAATTCGTTACTTTTTCGAAATACATAAGTAACGATTTTACGATCAGATTCGTGGATACATTTAGATTTATGGCTACAAGCTTATCAACTCTCGCCTGCAATCTGATAACACCAAACTTGGAAAAATTCCGCATAACCGCAAAACATTTTTCCAATAATGATCTACCGCTTGTCACCCGTAAGGGTGTATATCCTTATGACTTCACTGATGATTGGGCTAACCTTGAACAAACAACTTTACCCAAAAAAAGAGGACTTTTATAGTACCTTAACAGAAGAACACATAAAAGATACTGAATATCAGTTTGCGGAAGACGTATGGAGTCATTTCAATTGTCGAACGTTGGGCGAGTATTCAGATCTATACTTGAAAATTGACGTCTTGCTTCTGGTGGATGTATTCGAAAATTTCCGGGATTTATGTTTGAACACATACAATTTGGATCCAGCATATTATTTTACAGCACCAGCGTTTTCTTTCGATGCAATGTTGAAATACACTGCAATAAAACTGGAATTACTGTCAGATTATGAAATGCTATTAATGATTGAAAATGGTTAGTATATTGGAAATTATTTTTATTTCATCACATATATATATATATAATACGATTAAACTTTTATAGGTATTCGTGGAGGACTTACACAGGCCAGCATGCGGTACGCAAAACCTAACAATGAGAGAACACCTGATTATAACCCAGCAGACCTAAAATCCTGGCTTGTTTATCAGGATTGTAAGTTAATCTATACATTATTATTATCATTATAAAGCTAATTATATACTTTTAAAACCCTAGGCAATAATCTTTACGGTTGGGCAATGTCGCAGTACATGCCCTACGGGGGCTTCAAGTGGGTTAATCCTTCTCTTAACGGATTGGCTGATTTGAACGCAACTTCCCCTATAGGACGGATCTATGAAGTCGACATAACTTATCCAAAAGAACTTCACGATAAACACAACGACTTGCCATATTTACCGCAAAACAGTATACCGCCAGGCTCAAAAGTGCAGAAACTCATGGCGACATTTAAACCGAAAAAAAATTATGTGGTTCACTATCGCAACCTCCAGCAAGCCTTGAACAATGGTCTCATAGTTGAAAAGGTGAATATTATATAATGATATTTTATCATAGAATTACTAACATTTATGTTATAGGTGCATAGAGTTGTTCAATTTAAACAATCACCATGGCTCGCACCACACATTGCTTTGAATACCGAGATGCGAAAAAAGGCAAAGAATGAATTTGAGAAGGATTTCTTTAAATTACTAAACAACGCTGTATTCGGTAAAAAAAAAAAAAAATAATTATGATTCTTTTAATTATTGTCTTTATCATATGATTTTCATGCAGGAAAAACCATGGAAAATGTTCGTAAACGTATGGAAATGAAACTTGTTTCGTGTGACAGACGTTTACAGAAATTAATAAACAAATCGACATTTAACTACTGCACTACGTATTCTGAAAACCTAAATGCCGTAACATTGGAAAATAAGATCATCAATTTTTGCAAACCTATTTATATTGGTAATTTTCCTATTAATAATATATATATATATATATGAAGGTATTATTGAGATTTTTAATGTACATAGGTCTTGCGGTTCTTGACATAAGCAAGAGTTTAATATATGATTATCATTATAATGTGATGCAAAAACACTATGGGGATAAAATCGAGCTCATGTATACAGATACAGGTATTATTTTTATTTATTATTTATTATTAGTTCGATATATACATAATAATAATTTTCATAATTTATAGATTCATTGGTATATTATATCCAAACCGATGATTTCTATGAAGACCTCAAGAATAATAACAACTTATTCAACCGAATGGATACTTCCAACCTACCGGAAGACCATCCATGTTTTATTTCGGAGAGAAAAAAAATACCGGGTCTGTTTTCCGATGAAACGGATGGGCTCGTAATGACAGAGTTTTGAGCGCTGCGAGCAAAGTCACATGCTTACATTTTGGATGGTAGGGAAAAGATCAGGGCCAAGGGAATTAGAAGGCATGTTGTAAAGAATCATATGACGTTTAACGATCATAAAAAGTGTTTGTTTGGTGAAGAGGAGATGGATGTTAAGAGAGAAAATGTATCCATCCGCTCTTTCAAACATCAACTGATGACAATAAAATCAAACAAATTAACGTTTAATAACTTTGATGATAAAAGAGTTATCCTAGAAGATAAAATCCATACCTTGGCTCACGGACATTACTCTCTAAAGTAAATTTAAAATAAATTAATATTAATATTTATAATTTTATAGGGAAGATGAACCCGAGGATGATTGGCCTGAATTAGATGAAGAAGGACATAACTGGAAGGAGGAAGAGAAAGGCTTAATGAGAGACCTTCTACACTGCATAACCTAACCTGTATATAGTTTTGTGATATATTGTAAATATTACTCTTGAGATATATTTCTATTACAACACCTACAATATTGAAATAATTATAAATACCATGTATATTTAATTTGTAAATACCATATATATATATTTTGTTATATTTTCTCATATTTTTAATTTATACATATCATGTATATATTTTGTAAATACCATAAATTTTGTAAATACCATATATATATATATATTTTTAATTTATACATAATATCATGTATATATATTTTGTAAATACCATGTATATTTTGTAATCTATATATTTTTAATCTATAAAGGGTACCAATGTAAAAAAAAAAAAAAAAAACAATGTTAAAATATTATCATGTTTTATTTTTAAGAATTCTTTATAAACCATTTTCTTATAGCAAAAACTTTATAAAATGTACATTGTTTAGGATTAAATTCCATATGATAAATACAACAAGGTAGAGTTTCGTCATCGCATATTTGTTCCAAACGAGGGCAGCCTAAATCTTCAATGTTGATGAGTGCGACGTGTGGTATATACTCCATGAGAACTTGTTTTTTCTGATCGCCCTTGACGTATATGCATCTGAACTTTAATGAATTCAATATTCTACTTAGTTCTTCATACTCGATATCACCATAATCCAAGGATAGTTGATGATAGTTACGTTCCAGCCACTTGTTGGTTTTACGACTCTTGTTGTCTTGCTTTAGTTTTGAATTTTTAAAAATCCAATGTTGGGTCGCCCATGTTTCTGTGTCTACAATAGACATTTCTTTAATCATGTATTTATTGTCCATTCCAAGGACGCATTGCATGTCCAAGATGGCCGAAGACATTATGATTTATTTTTCAACGTGTCTGTATTTTCTTTGATATAATGTAATGATGCTTCAGATTTTTTTATGTAATCTATTATTATTAATTGAAGCGTTTCAGTTTGTTCTTGTTGTATATTAACGGATTTTCGATTTTCTTCAAGAAAATGTTCGATTTTATCTAATTTAGACGAAAACGATTTAACAATTTGTTCGAGATTTACTAAAAATTTATTAGTTTCACTAGACTGAGAACTACCGAACACGTTCATGTCTGTAGCTCGACTGACGCTATTTTTTAACGTCACGCATATTTATCCAACTATTGTGTGTATTATCAAACCCTAACCATTTTACAAACATTTGATCATCCTTCTTACATATAATTTTTTCAATTAAATAATCGTTTGGGTGATTGGTTTTTTGAATTTCCTCAGAGTAGAAACAGCCTTGTAGTTGATAAGTAGTGGGGGAAGTTTTATTTATTTTGATAACTTTAAATATTTCTGTAGACCAGCTTGGTAAATATCCTTTTGTAAATACCCCTTTATATGTACTTATACGAACATTATCACCAATGTTAAATTTAATTTTTCCATTAATAATTTGACGTTACTTTATTTTCACTAAAGAAGGATTTGCATCAGCTTGTATAGGTGTCATACCTATTGTTCTATGTTTTGAATTATTGTATTCGTTAATCAATGAAGGTAAAATAGAAACTCATTCGTGTGATCCTTGTGCAGTAAACTCTCTAAACATTTTTTCTTTCAATGTGCGGTTGAAACGTTCGATAATGCATGCTTTCGTTGTACTATATGTAGAATATTTGTGTATATTATGTTTGTTCATTAACGCGTTGAATGTTGTATTGTAAAATTCTTTACCATTATCGAGCTGCAATAGTTTTGGTGCGCGTTTAAGCAGTATTTTAGACATTGCATTCGAAACTTCTTTAGCACTTTTAGACTTTAATGGTGTCGCCCAAGCAAATTTTGTAAAACAATCCATGACGCATAAAATATATTTATAACCTTTATTGTTTTTCGAGTATGGGATCATTTCGACTAAGTCGGTCTGCCATAGATCGTTTTTACCATAAACATTAACTCTACGCCTCGTATAATTTTTTCTTGCTGGTTTGTGTAGTTCGAGAGCGATATCACGTTTAGACATTTGGAATTCGTTTTATCAAACCCGCTTCATACAATTCTTCGTAAATTGAAAGTATTTCGTTGGAAAGCCCTGTATTACCAGCAGCTTGAGAAGCTAAAAGTAGTCGTAAACGTTCGACTAACTCATTAGGATCATTCCAGTATACTAAACTTTTATTTTGTAATTTCACAGATAACCCACTACCAGACGGGAACAATGGTTTGATTATGTCGATGAATTTATTTCCACCTTTTTTAATTTTTTTCTCGTCTGATGTCAAATGTGCTGATGTTTGGATTAATATGCGTTTATATGTGTTTAGATCGTCTGCGGTATAGATTTTCGGAGTTTTCGAAATTATTAAACTAACAAGTCCTTGCGTCTTGTTTAAACAGTACAATAAAATTAGCGTTGTCGCGCAAAAGTTGCTTAGGTACTTTTGAATAACTCTGAGCTAAATAGAAAACATCTATTAAATTATGCCGACCTCTGGAAAAGTAAGTTCTTGCAATCTTTTGGTTTTCAGTAATAAAATCGTCGGAAATAAACACAGAGTTTGGTAAAGCTTTTTCAGGTTCAATAACATGTTCGTTTTCGTAGAACGTGAATAATTGTATTCCAGCAATGTCTGATAAAATATCACTCAATAATTTATACTTTGGTTGATCCAATGTTTTTGAATATATGTAAACGTTGTGAAATCGTATACCGTTTATGTGTGTTAGTAATGTGTATATTAAATTAGTTTTTCCACAACCTGAAGGACCCACGATAAGTGATCTTATCGTATTAGGTAGGAGCACCCCATGTCTCTGATTTTTATACGAAGTAGGTGGGTCCACGTTTTCAACTGTGAGTTGTATATCTTGTTTAAGGAATTTCATTTTTAAATAAATATCTCTGTAATACTGTGAACTTGATCAGTACACGATGTCACTCGCTCGAAGAAGGAACAACAATAAAGGCGCTGGTCTTATCAACACGCTTATAAACAAATTACCAATCGAGCTTCACGTACCTGGTGAGATCATAATAATATGCGTATATTAGTAATAATAATTATAATTTTAAAAAAACGGATAGCTCATGGTGACAAAGGTATAAACCTTCTGGATTCTGCTTGTAGAGACCACGACATTGCGTATGAAAATAGTAATTTATTTGCAGATCGTAACAAAGCCGATTATATATTAGAGCAGCGAGCCTGGGATAGGTTTAAGGCTAAAGATTCAAATTTAAAAGAAAAAGCTGTAGCTTGCTGCGTGACAACCGCCATGAAAGCAAAACGTAAAATCGGGGCTGGATGTGGGTTTAAAGCAGCCACCAAAGCAGCTAAAAACGCTTTAAAGAAAAATATCGGTGAAAAAAACCTGATGAAGTTAAGTAAAAAATGTCTAACCGTCGCACGAAAAACATTCAAAAAAAGAAAAACTAAAGTTCCAAGGATTATATCAATTCCAAAAAAGGGTGGGGTGTTGCCGCTCATACCGATTTTTGCCGGTTTGTCAGCAGTGAATCCCAATCTAAATGTATCCACGAATCTGATCGTAAAATCGTTACTTATGTATTTCGAAAAAGTAACGAAATTCTCGATTATTTAATTGAAAAAATTATATGTAAGAAGGATGATCAAATGTTTGTAAAATGGTTAGGGTTTGATAATACACACAATAGTTGGATAAATATGCGTGACGTTAAAAAATAGCGTCAGTCGAGCTACAGACATGAACGTGTTCGGTAGTTCTCAGTCTAGTGAAACTAATAAATTTTTAGTAAATCTCGAACAAATTGTTAAATCGTTTTCGTCTAAATTAGATAAAATCGAACATTTTCTTGAAGAAAATCGAAAATCCGTTAATATACAACAAGAACAAACTGAAACGCTTCAATTAATAATAATAGATTACATAAAAAAATCTGAAGCATCATTACATTATATCAAAGAAAATACAGACATGTTGAAAAATAAATCATAATGTCTTCGGCCATCTTGGACATGCAATGCGTCCTTGGAATGGACAATAAATACATGATTAAAGAAATGTCTATTGTAGACACAGAAACATGGGCGACCCAACATTGGATTTTTAAAAATTCAAAACTAAAGCAAGACAACAAGAGTCGTAAAACCAACAAGTGGCTGGAACGTAACTATCATCAACTATCCTTGGATTATGGTGATATCGAGTATGAAGAACTAAGTAGAATATTGAATTCATTAAAGTTCAGATGCATATACGTCAAGGGCGATCAGAAAAAACAAGTTCTCATGGAGTATATACCACACGTCGCACTCATCAACATTGAAGATTTAGGCTGCCCTCGTTTGGAACAAATATGCGATGACGAAACTCTACCTTGTTGTATTTATCATATGGAATTTAATCCTAAACAATGTACATTTTATAAAGTTTTTGCTATAAGAAAATGGTTTATAAAGAATTCTTAAAAATAAAACATGATAATATTTTAACATTGTTTTTTTTTTTTTTTTTACATTGGTACCCTTTATAGATTAAAAATATATAGATTACAAAATATACATGGTATTTACAAAATATATATACATGATATTATGTATAAATTAAAAATATATATATATATATGGTATTTACAAAATTTATGGTATTTACAAAATATATACATGATATGTATAAATTAAAAATATGAGAAAATATAACAAAATATATATATATGGTATTTACAAATTAAATATACATGGTATTTATAATTATTTCAATATTGTAGGTGTTGTAATAGAAATATATCTCAAGAGTAATATTTACAATATATCACAAAACTATATACAGGTTAGGTTATGCAGTGTAGAAGGTCTCTCATTAAGCCTTTCTCTTCCTCCTTCCAGTTATGTCCTTCTTCATCTAATTCAGGCCAATCATCCTCGGGTTCATCTTCCCTATAAAATTATAAATATTAATATTAATTTATTTTAAATTTACTTTAGAGAGTAATGTCCGTGAGCCAAGGTATGGATTTTATCTTCTAGGATAACTCTTTTATCATCAAAGTTATTAAACGTTAATTTGTTTGATTTTATTGTCATCAGTTGATGTTTGAAAGAGCGGATGGATACATTTTCTCTCTTAACATCCATCTCCTCTTCACCAAACAAACACTTTTTATGATCGTTAAACGTCATATGATTCTTTACAACATGCCTTCTAATTCCCTTGGCCCTGATCTTTTCCCTACCATCCAAAATGTAAGCATGTGACTTTGCTCGCAGCGCTCAAAACTCTGTCATTACGAGCCCATCCGTTTCATCGGAAAACAGACCCGGTATTTTTTTTCTCTCCGAAATAAAACATGGATGGTCTTCCGGTAGGTTGGAAGTATCCATTCGGTTGAATAAGTTGTTATTATTCTTGAGGTCTTCATAGAAATCATCGGTTTGGATATAATATACCAATGAATCTATAAATTATGAAAATTATTATTATGTATATATCGAACTAATAATAAATAATAAATAAAAATAATACCTGTATCTGTATACATGAGCTCGATTTTATCCCCATAGTGTTTTTGCATCACATTATAATGATAATCATATATTAAACTCTTGCTTATGTCAAGAACCGCAAGACCTATGTACATTAAAAATCTCAATAATACCTTCATATATATATATATTATTAATAGGAAAATTACCAATATAAATAGGTTTGCAAAAATTGATGATCTTATTTTCCAATGTTACGGCATTTAGGTTTTCAGAATACGTAGTGCAGTAGTTAAATGTCGATTTGTTTATTAATTTCTGTAAACGTCTGTCACACGAAACAAGTTTCATTTCCATACGTTTACGAACATTTTCCATGGTTTTTCCTGCATGAAAATCATATGATAAAGACAATAATTAAAAGAATCATAATTATTTTTTTTTTTTTTTTACCGAATACAGCGTTGTTTAGTAATTTAAAGAAATCCTTCTCAAATTCATTCTTTGCCTTTTTTCGCATCTCGGTATTCAAAGCAATGTGTGGTGCGAGCCATGGTGATTGTTTAAATTGAACAACTCTATGCACCTATAACATAAATGTTAGTAATTCTATGATAAAATATCATTATATAATATTCACCTTTTCAACTATGAGACCATTGTTCAAGGCTTGCTGGAGGTTGCGATAGTGAACCACATAATTTTTTTTCGGTTTAAATGTCGCCATGAGTTTCTGCACTTTTGAGCCTGGCGGTATACTGTTTTGCGGTAAATATGGCAAGTCGTTGTGTTTATCGTGAAGTTCTTTTGGATAAGTTATGTCGACTTCATAGATCCGTCCTATAGGGGAAGTTGCGTTCAAATCAGCCAATCCGTTAAGAGAAGGATTAACCCACTTGAAGCCCCCGTAGGGCATGTACTGCGACATTGCCCAACCGTAAAGATTATTGCCTAGGGTTTTAAAAGTATATAATTAGCTTTATAATGATAATAATAATGTATAGATTAACTTACAATCCTGATAAACAAGCCAGGATTTTAGGTCTGCTGGGTTATAATCAGGTGTTCTCTCATTGTTAGGTTTTGCGTACCGCATGCTGGCCTGTGTAAGTCCTCCACGAATACCTATAAAAGTTTAATCGTATTATATATATATATATATGTGATGAAATAAAAATAATTTCCAATATACTAACCATTTTCAATCATTAATAGCATTTCATAATCTGACAGTAATTCCAGTTTTATTGCAGTGTATTTCAACATTGCATCGAAAGAAAACGCTGGTGCTGTAAAATAATATGCTGGATCCAAATTGTATGTGTTCAAACATAAATCCCGGAAATTTTCGAATACATCCACCAGAAGCAAGACGTCAATTTTCAAGTATAGATCTGAATACTCGCCCAACGTTCGACAATTGAAATGACTCCATACGTCTTCCGCAAACTGATATTCAGTATCTTTTATGTGTTCTTCTGTTAAGGTACTATAAAAGTCCTCTTTTTTGGGTAAAGTTGTTTGTTCAAGGTTAGCCCAATCATCAGTGAAGTCATAAGGATATACACCCTTACGGGTGACAAGCGGTAGATCATTATTGGAAAAATGTTTTGCGGTTATGCGGAATTTTTCCAAGTTTGGTGTTATCAGATTGCAGGCGAGAGTTGATAAGCTTGTAGCCATAAATCTAAATGTATCCACGAATCTGATCGTAAAATCGTTACTTATGTATTTCGAAAAAGTAACGAATTTCTCCTCGCTGTTTGGTATTACTTTTATTCTATGCGAATCGTAACCTAGTTCTGTTACTATAAAATGTGCATCGTAATTAGAAAGATTATGAAGGAAAACTGGTACGTATTTCGGTTGTTTAAGACTTAAATTACACCTATTGCATAAAGTCTGTCTAAACTTCCCGGTCAGGTGGTCATGATCTCGAATACGGGTGTAGTTATTAACATCGCATTTGCATAAATTGCATTTAAAACAAGATGCGTGTCTAGTCGTATCTTTATCAGTCATAATCAAGGGTACGTTCGTCGCTAACAATTTTTCAATTTTTTCACACACATCAACAACACTCTCCATGAAATGTTTTGCGACGTCTTGCTTGTCCTCACTACCACGGTAAATTACGGGTTCGGTTGGTATATTGAATTGTTTTAGCAGCTCTGATGGTACGTTTTCAGCCGCCTTAACTATAAATCCGTAACTCATCGGACGGTGTTTTTGTATTATTGTTGTATTACCCCCCTTTTCCTCATTGGTCTTTACAAGTAGAGCCTCGAAATCGGCATATATAACAATAGGTTGTCTTTGTGCGTTTTGCCATGCTTTAAATTCAAGAACTGCCCCCTCTTCAGGCATTTTCGGTAGTATGGGTTTATGCGGACCGCATATTAATCTGTGGTGTTCTAGAGCTGCCTGTCCGCTTAGTTTATGTTTTAAGTTCTGTCTGTCGAACGATGTAAAGCAACGTTTACAGAATATAACTTGACCTGCATGACTAGTTTTTTGTGAACAGAGTAATCTCGAAAACTTTGAGATGTAAGTATAATGTGTATTATCACCATCCGTCACTAATAATAAGTCAAAGTGATCCCGTTTTTCATCATCTACGACTTTGAGTGGGAAAACCTCATATGAAGGATACTTTTTCGGTGGCTGTAATCGTTTTTCAAGTCCGTAAACATTTACAGAAACGTTCTGATTATTTTTTTCAAACTTGGTAATATCTGACAGCGGTGTCGGGAATGAAATTCCGTTAAAAATATATTTGTCCTCATGCTCCATATAATTTTCATTGACACGACATTTATTCTGTCCAGTAACGTGCTTTGCCAATACAGCCCATTTAAAGCACTGTTGGTCTATATTTTGAGGATTTATTATTGCCCTTTTATCTATGATGGATTTCGGTAATTCTATATACGACGAACCAGATATCGGTGCATACTTATAAATGGCTAGTAGCAAACCATCGATAGACTGTAACGTAAACCCGCTACCACGAGAAACATAGGCCTCTTCCTCAGCTAATAAATTTATGAAAGCTTCTTCGACTATTGTTTCGATTTGTGTGCCTATAAAAATTTCTTTGGCCGATGTTGTAAACGCTCGATTTTCGGATGAATTGGGTACATTTGGACGGTTATACGTAGCCTCGAGCTTCAAGCTAAATTTTATTGGATGTCTCTGCACGTGAGTTTTTAGCTTGTCTGACAGAGCCGGTTCGAGAGAACGGAGAAAGTCGGGATAATTTCGAATATTATTCAGATTTTTCGAGAAATACCACACTATTTTACGTTTTGCTGACGATGAAATCTCAACCAGACCCGGGGATGTAACCAGTTCCATACGAGCCTTTTTCGCCTTAACAGCCGACACTGTGTTGGCGCTGGAAACGCGTTTGCCACCCACCGAAGTCATATAAGAATCTACTTAAAATAAAATAAAATAAAATCTAGCGACGATAATGTATAAAAAAAAAATCTTACCTGGCGCATCGCATAGCCCCCTGCATTTTGAGCATTTTCTAAAACTGCCACGCACATATCGTCATATTCATCGTTTGGCATATTCGACTGATGATGAAGCTCGTTTGAGGGACCAGCGGGTATAATACCTTATAAAATAAATATTGAATTAAATATTAAAATTAAAATTAAAAAAAAAAAAAAAAACCTAATTAATAAAAATGTGGTATTAAATCTATTAAAAAATCTAGCACGAGTGACATTTCTTTTAAAAAAAAAAAAAAAAAAATCTAACGTCTTTATGTAAATAACGGAGGGCCTTTTTAAAAATCTAATTAATTCTGATAAATAAAACTAACCTGTATCATCATCTTCTATTATGACGCATGAGTCACCGGTCTCGCTATCGGGGGCAACAATACGAGGCGCGAACTGGATGACGCTCGGTCGTGCTGTCTGATCTATGATCGGAGCAGCTGGCAATGGTCTGAGGTGAGCTGAAACGATACCTTAGGGAAAATGAAAAATTAATATTGTATAAAATAAAACTTTATATTTTTAGTACATACCATGAATGTTCTTCAGATGCTTGTTGAGGTTGTTTTTGTACGAGAATGTCGATGGGCATGCAGTGCACGGAAAACGTACACCTGCATGCTTCTTTTGGTGGGCGACCAAATTACGTTTTGCGGAGAAAACTGACGGGCACTGATCACACTTATACATTTTTACGTAAAGTAATATCGAAATAAAACCACAAAGTGTAAATAAATTTTAAAACGCAGAGAAATAAACACTTGTAAAAATATTTTAAAGACTGAGAGAGTAAATATATATGTGAACAACGGTTAAAGGTAGTACACGGACTAAACGGAAAATCAAGAGTCTCTTCTTACCATGGACACTAAGGGATTTTTAGGGGTGGTGGTAATGGTGGGGATCGTGTAGAAAAAAAGCAATATGGCGGGCGTGAACAGAGATTTTGACCATATATGGTGACTATAATCCTTTGAAATAGCCGCATCCACCATATAAATCGGTCACATTCAATAAATTACCAATGACAAAAAGAGTAGCGGCACACACATATAACGGTAAAAGCAAAGAGAGTTACTTTCTTATATAAAAGGAAAGGTATATGCCGCCAAAGGACGGTGTATACCGCCAAAGGATGACCCATATAACGATAATCCTTTAAAAAAACCGCCTATATAGAAATCGGTCAAATCCAATGACAAAAAGGGTATATGCCGCCAAAGGACGGTGTATACCGCCAAAGGATGACCCATATAACGATAATCCTTTAAAAAAACCGCCTATATAGAAATCGGTCAAATCCAATGACAAAAAGGGTATATGCCGCCAAAGGACGGTGTATACCGCCAAAGGATGACCCATATAACGATAATCCTTTAAAAAAACCCGCCTATATAGAAATCGGTCAAATCCAATGACATAAAGGGTATATGCCACCAAAGGACGGTGTATACCGCCAAAGGATGACCCATATAACGATAATCCTTTAAAAAAAACCGCCTATATAGAAATCGGTCAAATCCAATGACAAAAAGGGTATATGCCGCCAAAGGACTAAAAATTCTTAGAAATTACCAACAAAGGTATATACTTATAACGGTAAATTATGGTGGTTGATGTTAACTATGTGCCGAAAGATATTATTATGATTACACTATGTTATAAATTTGTATACTATACATAATATTTTATATTTATCTAGTTAAATGAGTGAAAATAACGCTAAGATTATAAGTGGTCATGTGGCCTAGTGGGTTAAAGCGTCATCGATATAAGGTGGGGGTCGAGGGTTCGAAACCCGATCAATTATTTTGTAGTTTTTTTTTCCCGTCATATAATTGTACACGTCTAGCGCGGATATAATATATATGATAAGTGATAACTGATAACGGTAATAATGATAAGTGATAACAGTAATAATGATAAGTGATAACGGTAATAATGATAAGTAATAACGGTAATAATGATAAGTGATAATATATATCTCGCGCACGTGCGCGACCGGGCGGCGGGATCAGCGAATCAGCAAGGAACAGCTGATCGTCAGGGATCAGCGGTTCAGCAGGTATCAGCGGATCAGCTCCATTGTGTGTTTGAATTGTCTATTTTATACTACTACAATGAGTATATATTTTGAATTTTATTTTACAAGGCCGAAATAAGTCCTTATGTGTTGAAAGGAGTAGGTTGATTTATAAAGAAAATTTTAATTCAATTAATACAGTAATAAGAGTTACTATTTTAAATAGATGTCGTATTGGCTGATTAATTTGAATTAAAGCAAAAAAAAAAATTTAGAGTAATTAGTTAAATTAAATTTTAATTTTAAATCGTATTGATTAATTAAATTAAATCTAAGATATACAAGTTAAGTTAAATTGTATTATTAGTAAATTTACTTTTAAATAAATTATTAAGTAATTAAATTGGATTGAAGTATTGAAGCAATCGGGTTGATTGCAAATAATTAGTAACGATTGTTATTAATTATTTATTGTTAATTGTTGCTGATTTATTTTGATTGTTTGGTTATTTAATTAATAATTTATTGTTTATTAATACATTAATCTTAAGATCTTACTGTAGTTATTAGTTATTTCATTAAATTTCATTAGAGAATTAATTATTGCGCACGATTTAAATTTTTGTACACTAGTGTGTCAGTTACACTTTAATTCCGTTTTCGTTTATACTATTACATTAAGTGATTATTGATTAATGAGTCAAGAAGATAATAACACTAGTTTGACTGAAAGTGAATCTGAAAGTATACAATTAATAGATCAGGAACTTAGGGAAGTAGTAGTAATTAAATCAACAAGTTCTGATTTAATTAGTAACGAGGATAGTGAATCAAGTACAACAAGATACTAAATATTATATGACGTACGTTTTATTAGGAATGATTCTATTTTTGTGAATTATACTAGTAATACTATATGTAATATACCGTTATACTGATGTTTTGAAAAGAACCAATACTAGGAGGACAATATCGATTGGTGAACCAATTAATAGAAGTAAATTTTATACGCAACAAATGTATGAAACAATGAATAGGGATAACCCACAATCATACGCATTACAAAGCCCTATAATACAAAGTAAGTTAAATTAAGATAAGTATGTAATTAAGGAAAATATTATGCAAGGTAATGAAGTAACAAGTACAAGTAAAGTAAATACAGGTGTTAAGTTGCCATCAATAATAAATGGTTAAAGTAGTTAATTGAAATAAAGTAAAGATAAATTTAAACACGCACTTATTAAATATACTGGTCGGTAATTCCATTGGAGATTATGAAATATTTGTAGTCATTAAAAATAAATTATATATAACATGTAACTTAATATTAAAATATTATTGTATCCAATGCTATAGTAATATAGTATGTTATTCTATTAGTTATTAAGGTATAATGTGCTAACGAAAAATTTTAATTACTATGTCATTATGTTTAAAAATCAGATGAAAATATAATGAAACTGTTATGTTATATATATAAAAAAAAATAAGGCAGGTAAGTGGATGTCGCTCAGCTGTACAGTAGGTTACAAGTTGGTCATTGTTTAATGGATTGTATTAAACTTGAATTCAATGATATAATATCATTGTATCAGAAAAACTATTCTGAACGGAGACGGTTTGTCAATCTGTATATTTTATATTGTCATTAATTATTTTATTTATTTAATTATTATTTTTTTATTCGTTGCTACGGTGATAAACAAATTGTTAGAAATTAAAATCCCATTTTAAGCGGTTTTTCGTAATTTTTCAGTAATTTTTCCAGTGGCATTAAATAACTATTGAGAAAATCGAAAAATGACCTCTCTAAAGTACCATCTTGGTCCAATTTGCTAAAAGATAAGGTACTATATGTTGAAATCAAAGCACTCCTTCTGGTAGAAATTTTGTATACAGGATATAAAAAAAAAAAAAAAATAAAAAAAAAAATAAACACCATTGTAAAACCACTATTATAGCTTCCTTGCTCCGATCAGAATCTAAAATGTTATGTTATGTTATGTTGTTATAAAAAGAAATATTGTTATGTTTTGTGATAAAAATTATGTATTGTAAAAGAAATTATGTAAAATTAAAATGATTATGTCATAAAAAGAAATTATGTAAAATTGTCTTTATGACAATTATTAACAATTTATGTACTATGTATTTATATCCATGTTTTATGTAAAATTCCTTTAAAGATTTTTGTAGTTCTACAAATTGTTTGTTTTTAATTACAAAAACCTTTGAAATGGCGAGGAGGTGTAACGGGCTGTGACTACGTACATATTAATAATAGTAATAATATATAAAATAATATATTGTATTATGCTGTATTAAGTATAATACGCTAATAATATAATATATTATATTCAATAACAGATATAAATGCTGCAGGGGGCACGTTACCCGATAATAGTAATAATATAAGCGTCCGGGCAGCCACATCGATAAGAGCACAGAACTAATTAATGGTACAGCGCGAACCCTGATAGGTATACGCGCACATTATCCATATTCTAGGAAAGACGAAAAAGGCCGTAAACAACAAAAATAGATAACTTTGAAAACATATAATCCCCAATTAACATTATTTCGTAGAGGACGCCGAAATGACGTCAGGTGTACGCGGCTATGTACCATTTATATACTAAAAATGCCATAGGAGGGATCTAATAGGAATACCGACGAAATACGTCGATGGACAAGTGTCCATCAGACGAACACCAGCCGAGACGACGAGCACCAGCAGAACAGCCACTATTTTGAAAATGTTATCGTGTATAGAAAATGCAAATATAAACAACCACTGAAAATTTCATGTATCTACGGTCATTTGTTTTAAAGTTACACCAAAAACCAAAATCGATTTTCTCGAAAACAGATTTTGCGTAAAAATTCCCGTTTTTCCTTAATTTTTCTTTGTTTTTTCCCGGCGCTTTTGAAAACTACTGGGAAATTTAAATTTTGACTTCCCCAATGCACCAACGATATTCACTTTCCAATCGAACAAGATACTGAGGTTGAAAATCGAAGCATTATTTCAACTACTTATCGTGTACACAGACACAAGAAAAATAAAAAAAAATACACATCATTGTAAAATCAATACATTCATCGTTCCACTCAATTTAAAATATTTCAGCTTTGGAAAATATAAATTTAGGTTATTGTCCTGTGCCCATTGCTCCACTAAAACAATAAACTTTACTTTGTAATTTATAATTACATTTTATACATGTCAATTTAAATCTCTTACTTATACATTTTTTCATACTAATAGTAGTTGTTATACTTTATTTTTTAAGAATACATAATTTATTTTATCTACGCATTTGTTAAATGTAAGTATTAGGAATTTAAATTATGATTTATGTGTATTTAATATATTAATATTTATATGATAATTTATAATTATTTGAACAGTTACTAATTATATAATAAATGATTACAATATGAAATTTCGTTCGTAAATCGTAATAATTAAATATTTGTAATTTGTGTACAATACTTACAATAAATGTTATAACTAGAGCAAGGACTTTCATGCACTAAAAAATCATCAAATATGCATTTAAAAATATGCACTTATGCATCAAAAAATTAAAAATATGCGGTTAAATATGCCCTTAAAAAAATTAATTTTATTATTATTCTATATAAGTTTTAACTAGATTTATATTATTATTTATTAAATTGATTTGGAATCTGTTTTGAATGTTGGATCACATGCTTCTTAATTATTATTCTGCACCTAATAAAACAAAAAAGGTATTTTAAAATAATTGATGAATTATTCTCAAATATTTACCTTACCAATTTGTTATAACTTATAACATTTGAATTAATTTTGTTTTTTTTTTACATAATTATTCTGACTCCATAGTTCATATTTGAATTATTGTAATAATAATTTATTCATTAAAACGATTATAATATAATTATTATATGACATTTAATTTGTAATAATAATTGTTACAATGGAATTTAATTTAGATTTTTAGATTCTGAGTGGAACGATGAATGTATTGATTTTACAATGATATGTGTTTTTTTTAGATTCTGAGTGAAACGATGAATGTATTAATTTTACAATGATGTGTGTTTTTATATATTTTTTTTAATTTTTTAATTTTTGTGTCGGTTTACACGATAAGTAGTCGAAATAATGCTTCGATTTTCGACTTCAGTATCTTGTTCGATTGGAAAGTGAATATCGTTGGTGCATTGGGGAGGTCAACATTTCCCAATAGTTTTCAAAAGCGCCGGGAAAAACAAAATGAAAATTAAGAAAAAACGAAAATTTTTACGCAATTTTGAATTTTGTTTTTGATGTAACTCTAAAACAAATGACCGTAGATACATGAAATTTTCACTGGTTGTTAAAAATTTGCATTTTCTATACACGATAACATTTTCAAAATATTTTAATTTATTTTGAACTGTTTAGGGACCTTTTCATTTTTCATTTTTTTTTTAGTTTTTTTTCTAGAAATATCAATAAAATTTTATTTGTTGGTTGCGAAAACTTGAAAATTTAATACAAGGCTCCTAGTATATTGTTTCAGAGGCAGATGAAAAATATTAATAATCGTTATTCACAGTTTTTTTTTCTAAGCATTTAAAGTGATAAAATTGACAAAATATGGAAAAATCACGAAAATTATCAAATTATTTTGAGTTAAGAATTCGTAAAATTTTTCCTACATTTATCAATAAAAAAACCCCACCGGAAAGTCAAATTAAATTTTTATGAGCGTTTGAAATTCAAATTTTTACAACATTGGATGTTCACTCGATTTCTCATGTAGCGATTTCCTTATTTTGTTGTTATTCATAAACGAATAACTATAGATACATGAAATTTTCACTGGTTGTTTATATTTGCATTTTCTATACACGATAACATTTTCAAAATATTTTGATTTATTTTGTACTGTTTAGGGACATTTTCATTTTTCATTATTTTTAGTTTTTTTTTCTATGAATATCAATAAAGTTTTATCTGTTGGGCCAACAAGTATAAAAATGTAATACAAGGCTCCTGGTATATTGTTACAATATCAGTTGAAAAATATTAAAAATACATAGGCACAATTTTTTTTTATAATCATTTAAACATCGAATTTTGACAGAATTTTTCAAAATCTCGAAAATTATTAATCATCGTAATTAATAAATTATAAAATGATCAGTTTTTATAGCTAAGGATTGAAAATTTAAAACAAGATTCCACGTTAGTAGTTAATTCACTTACCGAAAAATCTAAAAAATATACAATCACAATTAGGTAGGTGAGATAGTTTCAGGTGAATGGACGAAACCAAGTCTACCTATAAAAAAGTCGGCAGGAGAGACCGACGAGGAAGCCAAAGCACGTTGGCAAAGGCATACTAGCGCTTGGATAAAAGCGGACGGTAAATGTCAGAAAATAATAGTTACCTCAGTGGACGATGGTCCATTACAATATTTGATTAACTGTGAGACTGCATTGGAAATGTGGGAGAAACTGCTGAGTATTTACGAGCAGAAGTCTGAGGGAAGTTTACATTTGCTTCAACAACTATTTTTCAGTTATTCAAAGAAGTCGACAGATGACATGTCGACGCATATTTCTAAATTGGTCAATTTAGGAAGGAAACTGAGAGTAGCGGGTGAACCAGTTACGGATAACATGGTTATGACAAAAATACTAATGACATTACCAAAAGAATATAATCATTTTTACAGTGCTTGGGATTCAGTCCCAACGGGAAGTAAAAATATAAATAATTTGACTAGTCGATTGTTGATTGAAGAATCACGGGTTATCCAGATCAAAGGTGAAGTTGGTGAACAAGAGAAATCGAGTGCATTTCCGGCCAAATTTCAAAACAGATCTGATGAAAAAAACGGCAGTCGTAATTATGGAAAAGGTAAAAATCAATTTACTAATAAAAGTAATATTAAGTGTTATTACTGTGGTAAACTAGGTCATTATAAAAGAGACTGTAGACATTTTCTACAAAGTGTACAAGGTGGTAAAACCGGTACGATAGGTGCGAACTTGAACGCATTCGTAAGCGAGTCAAGTATAAATAATATTGCAACAGATGCGTGGGTACTAGACTCGGGCGCGTCGGATCATATGAGCGCAAATCGAGAGTGGTTTTCAAGTTATGAACCACTGGACAACACGCAACAAATCACGATAGGTGATGGGACGAATCTGTATGCAGCAGGTAGAGGTAATATTAATATATTATCATACGTAAACGGTAATTGGAATAAAAATTACATGGCAAACGTGTTGCACGTGCCGGGACTAAAATTTAATTTATTTTCGTGCGGAGCCGCGATGGATAAAGGTTTAGTATTGACGTCAGATAGTAAGACGTGTATGTTAACTAAACAGGGGAAACCCGTATGCTCAGGTAAGAGATGCGGAAGGTTGTTTGAGTTAAACATCAAGGTCGAAGTACCGACAAACGGGTACGCGACGGTAGCTGTCGAAAACAGGTTGTCTGTTTGGCACGAGCGCATGGCACATCAGAATTTACAGTACGTAAAAAGTTGTTTGGCGAAACACGAAATAGTATGTTCGGCCAAGGACGACGAATTCATGAGCAGCAGTTGTATAATAGGTAAACAAAGTCGTAAATCATTTAGTAAGAGTAATACGGAGTATCACAATGTCGGTGATTTAATTCATGCAGACCTATTTGGACCAATGGAGGTAAGCTCTATAGGCGGTTCAAAATACTTTTTGTTATTCAAAGACGACTACTCGCATTATACAACGGTATATTTTATTAAAAATAAATATGATGTTAAATATATTTTTGAGACGTTCATAAAAGTGTTGAAACAGAAACAGGTTCTAAGGTCAAAATATTACGAACGGATAATGGATTAGAATTCGTAAATAAAGAAATTACGGGTATTTTACAAAAACACGGGATTCGACATCAGTTAACAGTTCCCTACACACCACTGCAAAATGGAAAAGTGGAACGGGAAAATCGTACAATAGTAGAGTCAGCGAGGACAATGATTTGTGCGAAAAAATTGGATGTATCACTTTGGGCGGAGGCGGTAAACACGGCGGTTTACACGCTTAATCGAACAGGAACCAGTTCAGTTAAAAATAACTCACCATACGAGTTATATTATAAGGTAATGCCAGACATTAAACACTTACGAGTTTTTGGTACTGTCGTATATACACACATACCAAAGCAAAAACGTAAAAAAGTGGGACCCTAAAAGCGAAAAAGGAATATTTGTTGACTATTTCGGATAACACGAAAGGTTATCGTGTGTATTATTCGAAAACAAATAGAATTTCAATGTCTAGAGATATTATATTCGAAAACGAAGGTAATAAATTGAATAATATAATTGCAGACAAATTAGAATTCACAGATACTCAGACTCAAGTCGAGGACGATCCGGTCAAGGTCGAATTGACGACGGTCGACAACAGGAGTGGCATGGTGCTACGTGATCGGAATACATTAAAAGCGCCGATCAGGTATAATGTGTCGTCGTTCGTCGCCAATCTCGTTGAACCACTAAATCGTGATGAAGCGATAGCTGGCCCACAGAAAAACGAGTGGGAGCACGCTATGAGTGATGAAATTAAATCACTACACAAAAACAACACTTGGTCACTAGTTAATTTGCCTCAGGGCAAGGTTGCGTTACGTAAGCATGGGTTTTCAAGACCAAATATAAAAGTGACGGTATTATCGATAAATTTAAGGCCAGATTGGTCATTAAAGGTTGTTCACAGAAATACGGTATAGATTACAATGAAACATTTTCGCCAGTGGTCAGATACGAATCAATTAGGGCGATATTCGCAGTAGCAGCTGTGGAAAAATTAGTACTACGACAATTCGACATCAAGACAGCATTTCTGTACGGAGAATTACAGGAAGAAATTTACATGGTACAACCACCAGGATACGAAGATGGATCGAATAAAGTATGTAAGCTTCAGCGTAGTTTATATGGCTTAAAACAAAGTCCAAGATGTTGGAATATACGCTTTAAGAATTTTTTGAATGCATTTGGTTTACAATGTACCGAAGCGGATGCATGTGTAATTCAATGCATATAATGGTAGAATTATTCTGGCAATATTAATCGTCGGTGCACAAGAATAGTGACACAACACAAAAATTGGCATTTTCGAGATTATTATAAAAATGCATTGCAAAATACCCATATATTTATGTGCAAGAACGACATTTTTGATGTTTCCAAAATTCGCCGCAAGATAGCTGTAGTGTCATTCCCATATCGTATAATCGCTAGTTTGTAATCACGAAAAGTGACACAAATCTAGTTGTGTTCCGACAGTCAAATTAACATCATTATTTATTCTCAACTAAAACGACACAAATTCCAAATGTTGACACTTTTTCTAAAATTATTAATAATCGTTATTTTGAACAGTGACACAATTCAAAATAGGTCACTACTGCTTAACAAGTAAGAGGAATTTATATAATAATTGAATTACTATTATAAACTTATTCAGACTTGTGACACTTTTCTTGAAATAGTATCAGTTATAATTGGAGTTCTGTCAGTAAATGAGTTTATTTTTTAGCTTTATAACTATTATATTATAATTTATTAAATAATCATAATAATATAATATTATGATATTATTACATTTATAATTTCTTTTAATTTTATTATCTTATTGGACTTGGTATTAAATTATAAATAGATCAAGTTAAAAATAACATGACGTCTGCTGGAAGGTTGAGATTGCTAATGAAGTTGGTGAAGGTTAAACAAGATGAACCCAATCTGACTACAGATATAGTTAATAAAACTACTTTGTACGAAGTGAAAAATGACGAGAAGTCTCAATTATTGCCAACAGGTAAATAATGATCATAAAGCTTATTCTATATTTTTATAGGTGCTATTTTACTAACATAATTAATATTATGTTTATGGGCATCATAATTTTTATTTTTGCGAGGCCAATTTTCCTAACACTTTTGTTACCATGTTAATTATTATTATTAGATGTTTATTTATTATGAACTATGAAATATTAGTATTTAAATTTGTTTATGATACTCAAAAACATACAATATATGATAAGTAGATTATCCTTGTATAAGAAATATACCGAGTACCTAGCGTACTTTTTATACTAGATTTTTGTAATAATTAGTTATTTAAAATCTTGAATAAAAAAATATTTACCTATTTAATATACATCGCATTGTAATTTTTACCATTAAAAAAATGTAGGAATTTATTTTAATTTTGCTTAAAGCACGCGTGGGCAACGGATAATTTTAAATTTTTTTTTTTTTTTGTTCTACAAAATAGTGTGGCCTGCGGGCGCCAGGCAACCTCTGTTCATTTTTTTTTTTATTTTTAGAAAATACATTTGTCAATCCTACATCTTCTGACGAGTTTATTACTTTACAAAATGTACCACCTTCATATTTTGAACGGAACCACAAACATAATGCCGTATTAGAGAAAAATGAAATAACCATTATTGGAGTGGCTGATAGGTCATCACCACAGGCTGACGACAACAGAGAAAGTAGCCTAAATGATTACGTAATGTCTGAGGATGAATCTATAGGATATAACAATACAGATGACAGTGATTTGGATCCAGACTATGGTGGTGAGAATTCCAGTTCATCGTCGACGTCGAGTGATGGAGTTCCCAACGAAGAAGCACCCTCAGAAGTTGAAGAAATAAGAGGGAGAAAACGAAAGGCCAAACCAGAGCAGTGGAATAAATCAATTAGGAAAGCATGCAGAAATCATGGGAAAAAATACAAGTATGTCAATTCTAAAAAAGAAACCAAGGTTGTTGAAGATAAAGTAATGGGGCCACCATGCAAAGACAGCTGCACCCTTCATTGCAAAACAAAAGTGACCGAAGACCAACGGTTAACTATTTTTACTAATTATTGGGCACTAGGCGATTTACAGAGACAACGTAACTTTCTGTTATTAAGTATGGAGTCAGTTGAGCCTAGATATAGGTATGTTCGCGAGAACAGCCATAGACAGAAAAACAATGCATTTTATTTTTCTGTTAATGGTCAAAAGATAAGAGTATGCAAGGCATTTTTTAAAGCGACACTTTCCATATCTGACAGGCCAATTAGAACAGTTTTAAACAAAAGCAATGATAAGACCATCGGCATGATTGACACTAAAAAGCGAGGAAAACATGGCAAGCAAAAAAAAGTTGATGAAAGCATTAAAGAAGCAGTACGTTGTCACATAAAATCCATTCCAAGGATGGAGAGCCACTACTGCCGAAAAGATTCCATTAGAGAATATATTGGAGGGGACAAGACTCTAGCAGACTTACATAGGGACTACCGTGAAGAAACTGAGGCACCACAATATGCTAACTATCTTATGTACTCTAGAATTTTCAATACGGAATTTAATATCGGATTTCATCGCCCAAAAAAAGATCAATGCGAAGACTGCATAAAGTATCAAAATGCTCCTGAAGAGGAAAAAAATACACTGAAAGATAAATACGATCGACATCTGGTAGAAAAGGAATTATCTCGTGAAGAAAAAAAAGCTGATAAAAATAGTGAAAATAAAAATTTGATTGTGGCAGTTTATGACTTGGAGGCAGTTCTTCAATGCCCTCGAGGAGAGGCATCCGGTTTCTACTATGTATCCAAAATTAATGTATTTAATTTTACACTTTACGAACTGAAATCAAAAAATCCTGACGTTTTTTGCTACGTATGGGATGAGACACAAGCAAAACGCGGAGCTAATGAGATTGGGAACATGCGTTCCTAAAATACATCGAATCATTGAAGGATAGAGAATCAGTCCAGAATGGGGAGAAGTTAGACGTAATATTTTACAGTGACAACTGTTGTGGTCAGCAGAAAAATCGATTTATGTTGTCGATGTACCGCTATGCTGTAGAAAAATACTCGTATATAAATTCCATAACACACAAGTTTTTGGTAAAGGGACACAGTCAAAATGAGGGTGACTGTGTGCATTCGGTAATTGAACGTACTGTCAAGAAATTTTTAAAATCAGGCCCAATTTGCATACCAGCTCAATACATTACATTAATTCGTGTGCAAAAAAAAACTGGAAGGCCTTACCAGGTCAATGAAATGAGTTACGACTCCTTCTTTGATTTGAAGAATTTGGCCGAACAATCTCTAATCGGAACCAATCTGAAGGATTCAAATGGCGAAGTCATTAAAATAACAAGTGTGTCCATGTTTCGTTTTGAAAAGGAAAGTCCTCAAAAAATTTTATTTAAAACATCTTATTCTGAAAAAGAATTTTGTGAGATCCATTTGAAAGAAAGACGATCGAAAACCAGAAGTACCATCAATGAACTAAAACAGCTATATACTAGTAAAATAGGGTCCAAATTTAGAGGCCAAAAAAACAGGTCTACTGAAACTACTAGAAAAAAATGTTATCCCAAAATCGTATGCATTTTTTATGAAATGTGTGTAATTTTTTTAAATATTACGACTGACAATAATTTTAAGTTATGACGTTCCTAAATTATAGAACAAATACAAGGTTGTTATTTTCATGTTCTAATAACTTATTTAATTTTTATAATACTAACGAAGTTCCTAAGTACCGAACAAGGCGGATTCGACGGGTTATGGTAGTGTTATCATAGAAAGTGGTAATCAGTGTTTGTTTGATTTAGGGCGATTAAGGTTTATAAAGATTGAAATCTTTTATTATAAAATTAAAGGGTTTGTTTATGTCGTAATTTATATATATTGTTGTTTTTATGTATTGATGAATGGCAGTGTGATTTAATATTTATATGATTATGAATAACATATCACGAAGGGGTGGTATAATGTTTTCAGGAACAAACGTCATAACTCCACAAGAGGGGAGGAGAATAGAACAATTTAGAAGTTTATTCTTTATTTTATCAACATAAACTTGTTATTGTTAGGATGAAAGGTAAATAGTTTTATTGATTCCAAAAAAAAATTTTAAAATTTTAACGATCCTACACCGTGATGAGCTATACAAGAAACGGGGAATCTTTAAACCGCTGTACTGGAAAATCTACTTTTTTGAGTTATGTCACTATTCTTGTGCACCGACGATTTGTAGACGATGGTTTAATCGCTGCAGACAATGCAGAAATAATAGATAAACTTTTAACAAACTTGGAGAAAGAATTTGAGGTTAAAAAAGGAAACTTAGATTATTTCCTAGGTATGCAGGTAAATATAATGAAAAATGGTTCATTATTTGTGCATCAGACAAATTATGCATGTAGCATAATTAATAAATTTAATATGCTGGACGCCAATGAACTTTCAATACCAATAGACAAATCACATACACTTGAACAAAAGGAAGATACGGAAATATTGAATGAAGATATTCCTTATAGGCAGGCAGTAGGTAGCTTACTGTTCTTATCACAGGTAACAAGACCAGATATAGCATATGCAGTAAACTTTGCTAGTCGTTACTTAGCAAAACCAACTAAAGCTCATTGGAACTTGGTAAAACGGA
The DNA here is from genome assembly GCA_949089665.1 of Macrosiphum euphorbiae. Classification (NCBI taxonomy): domain Eukaryota; kingdom Metazoa; phylum Arthropoda; class Insecta; order Hemiptera; family Aphididae; genus Macrosiphum; species Macrosiphum euphorbiae. Next base: position 242,085 of record CARXXK010001030.1, read on the forward strand.
TTATACGATATAGCAAGCGAACATTCAATTATGGCTTGTACTTTAATAACAAAACAAAATTGTCATTAGAAATATTTAGCGATGCAGATTACGCAGGTGACATTCAGACACGACGTTCAACGTCAGGATTTCTATTCAGGTACGGGTCAAGCATAATTTCATGGACATCGCAGAGACAACATTGTGTGTCGTTATCATCGACAGAGGCTGAATATATTTCGGCCAGTGAAGCTGTCAAAGGGATCTTGTGGATTACACGGTTGATAACAAGCTTATCGAAAACAGGTGACAAACAACCAGTTTTATTTATAGATAATCAGAGTGCTATTCGTTTAGTTAAAAATCCAGAGTTTCATAAGCGGACAAAACATATAGACGTACGGTACCACTTTATACGGGAGAAATACGAAGAGGGACAATTCCAACTACAGTACATTGGAACAGAGGACCAGATTGCGGACATTCTAACCAAGCCTTTGGTTAAGGAACGATTCGAGAAGTTGCGGTCAGCCATAGGAGTGGCTACAATTAAAGAGATTATTAATTGAGGGAGGGTGTTGAAATATACAATTAATATGTAGTATATGTAGTCAGCCTTGACACGTGTGTACAATATAGTAACTAGTTATGTACGAGCATAAGACTCACTCTCTTTACGGATGCATTACACCTGGCAGCGAAATGTCAAACAATGGCGTCCGCGGGTGAATCGGATGACAAACGTTACATTGGCTCGGATGTACGTAGTGAACCCAATGGACCGGAACCGTTTCCACTTGAGATTGCTACTTCTGAACCGAAGAGGCCCGCAGTCCTTTCAAGACATAAGGACGGTGGACGGGGTCGTTCACGGAACTATAGTGACTTGATAGAGATAGTGTGGCCATGTACGAGAATGTTTTTGATTGGTTTAGATATTTTGCCGCCATTAGTTTCCTATGATAACAACACTTAATTTAAATATAAAATAAGTAGCCAGTCTAAAATCAAATTATTTTTAGTTTTAAGTTAGTATATTGATAAATATTAATTTCGGATTTACCATGTTTACTCCTAATTGTTGTTTTGTTGCTTATTATTTGGTTAACCTTAAAATATTTATAAAAGAACAAATGTTTTTCACTATTCATGGCAGTGTGCAGTGTATTTCTTTAAAAATTATTTTTACTGTTTTAAATCATCATGCCTTGTTGTGTAGCCATCGGGTGTTCAAACTCCGACAAAAAAAGGTATTTAATGAAACATTTTCCCAGAGACCCTATTAGGAAAAAGCTTTGGATGGCCAAAATAAAAAGAGATAAATGGACACCTTCACAACACTCTTGTATATGTGAGGTAAGTTCTAACATTAAAAACTCATCACAAAGTAAAAATTGGTTTTAGATAGTTATAATTTTACTACTTAAAGCAAACAAATTATACTCAAAATAATTTAAATTACTTTATAGATGATAAATTTATTTATTCAAATATATAGAATTAGATAGCTAGGCATAATAGGTACTAATAATTCCATAATTAGGTAGGTATTCTTTAATAAGTTATAAGGTTTTCTGCTAATTCTACTTAACTAAATTCTCAAAACACTTTAATCATTCAATTAGTTAATCCTTATTATTTTGTTTGTTTCCATCATAATAATTTCGGACCCTAGAAAACTATTGTTCTAAATTTAATATAATTGAGTTAAGTACCTACCTATTATATTTATTTATATTTATTATTTATTAATTATTATTTAATATGGGACGTGCCCAATTACAATGTATAGTTTACTTAATATTAAAATTTACACAAATAACATAGATCACAGATATTATGGTATAAGGTATAGTGACTTGATAGGGACTCTATCAAGTCACTATAGTATAAGGTACGAACAGATAATAATTAATTTATATTTACTTATTAGTGATTCTTCAATTTATAAACCTAGCTATAGTTACACTATTAAGTCAGTGCACGCCTACCTATGCATTATATTTCTCTAATATAATGTATAAAATATAATTACAAAAGGTTTAGTTTCTTACAATCTACACTATTAAGAATAAACATATTATAATTTGTTTTTTTATTTCATACAGCACCTATCAAAAATTATTTTGTAGATTGAATTTATTAGTAAAGTATTGCTATGTATAAACATACGTATTTTGTAGGTTCATTTTGAAGAAAATATGTGGGAGAAGACTAGGGAAGATGGAAGTAGCCGTTTAAAATGTAATGCTTTCCCAACATTGTTTTCATTTACAAAAATTATAAAACAAAGAAAGCCTAATTTGGAAAGATCTAATGTTTCACATCCATACCACATCCATATGATTCAACTCGAAAAATTTACATTGTTCCAGATCCAGTACATCTTTTTAAAATATGAAGAAGAATATGTTGATGACTAACAAGGTTTTAACCATAACTGATGATATAAAAAAAAAATATAACTTGCCCACTCGAGATATTTGTGCGCAACATATATTAGATGTAGTAAACTATCAAAAAAATTTAAAATTCCAATTGGCTCCAAAACTCACCGAACAAGATTTATTTCCGAATCACTTTCAAAAAATGAAAGTGTCTAAATCTACTAATGTTATAAGCCACGATGTCTCTAGTACATTAAGGTTTCTTGCTGAAGAACTACATAAACCAGAATACTTGACTACTGTTTGGTACATTGCAATTATTGATAAATGGTTTAACTTGATGACTTCAAGAAGTCCAGTAATGGCATTAAGCAAATTGAAGCCATTAGTTTACGAAGAGGCAATTTCATTTTTGAATCAATTTATTGATATGAGAAAACTAAAAGTTGGAGGTAAATAATATAAATTTTATTCATAAATCATGGATATATACTTCAATTATAATGTATTGCATTTGTTTTATTTATTTTAGTAAAGACATTATGGAAACCTTCTCAAAGTGGATCAATTCTTGCTACTACATCCATACTACAGCTTCAAGATATTTTTTTGAATGACAAGGGCTTCAAATTTCTTTTAACATCACGATTCACTCAGGATTGTTTAGAGAATCTCTTTTGTGTTTTAAGATCAAAAAATGTTGTACCTAATGCACTGCAGGTAAAAAATAATTTAAAACTAGTTACTGTTTCACAGTACTTAAAAGATATGTCCAATGGAAACTGTGATGAAGACGAAAGGGAATTGTTGTCAGGATTTTTGGATGTCATACAAAAACCTAAAGTGTGCAATAACTTGTCAGAAGTAAAAATTACTGATAAATTAGTTGAGCCACATGTTCTTTTACTAAATAATGGTAAACTAAATTCTCTATACAATATTTGTGGCTATATAGTACATAGCATTAAAAAAAAGTCTAAATTATGTAAAAATTGTTTAAATTTTGTTGGATCTAATTCAAGTATTGATTATGAGTTCACAAAATTATCTAGGCTAAAACGCTTAAGGTTGTTTATTCTTTTGTCATAAAAAAACATTTGATTTTCTTTTTAAAAATGGAAGTCTTTCCAGAAGTTTTTTCCTCATATCAAAGACCAAAATTGTGATATTAAGAAGTTTTTAATACAGCAAATGAATAAAATTGAATTTTATATTCCAGAATGTCATAATCTTAGAAAATATATTATAAACAGATTTGTGATTTTTAGACTAAAAATTTAGGAAGAAAAATCAAAGCTCCTAAACAATATAGTGGCAAGTCTATAGATGCCATGGAAAAAAGTGATTCCATAATATTATAGTTACTCGTATATATATGTATAATTCCATTCATAATATTTTAAAATAAATAAAACTATTAACATAATGATTTTTAATGTATTTTATTCATTCATAGATACCTATCCAATTTTATATGAAAATATGAATTCACTTGAAATTTAATTGTATACCATTTTAGGAAATAAGTATCTTAATAATTTTGTAATTTAACAATATATAGGTTTTATTGTATTCGAACAACTCATTTACCTCGCCACAAGCTCTACTTAATTGAGTAAATTAAATAATAAAAATACTTTGTACCTATAATAAATGTTAAATCTAAAAGTAATTAAATTTATTATTTAAATAATAATTTGACTATTGTGAAAAAAAATTGAGAAATACTTAACAGAGAACAGTACTGTTTGATATTAGAAAAAAAAAATTATTTATACACTATACCATTATAAATTACATATATGATTTCTCAATCTAGTCATGAATGCATTAATTTATCATTTATTCTGAATTAATGGAATAATTTTCATTTAACAAGTTTTATTCTTTTATCCTGGTTTAATTTAGAACAATGATACATGTTCTCATTTCAAATTTTAATGTTTTTACGACCAGTGTCATTTATTTATTTATTTATTTTACATTACGGGACTAGCCCAAAGTACAGTTAATGGAATAAGATACAGACAAAACATTATAATAATATTGTATATAAAACAAAGACTAAAGATTAAAGACTCGAGAGGTTCTCATTTGCTAAACGCATCATTCGGTGGATAGGGTGGTTTCGGCCATAGTTAGTGGTGTGTCGAGGAACGTAGTAGGGGGCCGTTAGCCTGGAAGACCTACTTGGAACACGAAAGTTTACCTCAGCGAGAAGCTCGGGAGCATTTATGGTACCATTCGTAAGTTTATTTAGGAAGATAATGTTGGCAAAAACTCTTCTATCGGAAAGACTACTAAGTTGTAAGTGGTGTAAGACTGGGGAATAATCGTGAGGTTCATGATGGATATTAAGACAAAAGGATGCAAAATTAAGGAATTTACGCTGAACACGCTCAAGTAGGGAAGAGTCAGAGGTTGTATAAGGATCCCAAAGAATGGAACCATATTCTATTATCGGCCTTACAAGCACACAGTATAAATTTTTGAGAGAATAGGTTAGATTGAAATTAGAAGAGAAGCGTTTTATAAAACCTAATGTCTTTAAAGATTTACAGGTGACGTGCTCAATGTGGGAGTGGTAGTCTAAGTTGGAAGTTAGAAGGATACCCAAATCTTTCTTTACAGTAACTCGCGTTATGGAATGGTTGTTAAGAGAATAATCGAATAGAATAGTAGCTTGGCGTCTAGTAAAGGACATAATCTGACATTTGCTGATGTTGAGGTATAGTCCATGGTTCTCTAACCAGGTGGATAAACAATTGAATTTACTCTGAAGGCGTATGCAATCATCAATGGAGTTGACGCATGAAAATAATTTAACATCATCAGCAAAAGCCAAAAAACGGCAGTGCTTAAGAGCAGAATTCAAGCCGTTAATAAAAATAGCAAATAGAATTGGAGAAAGATGACCACCTTGAGGGACCCCTGAGGTAACGTTTATCAAACTTGAGCGACAATCTAAAATTTTTACCCATTGCTTTCTCATAGTTATGTATGATTTGAACCAAGATAGTAGCGGTTCGCCGAAGCCTGCTTTGTAAAGAACGTCAATGAGAATATAATGGTCTACTTGGTCAAAAGCTTTGGAGATGTCAGTGAAAATTACATCCACTTGAGAATGGTTTTCAAGAGCCTGTAAAGTGTAGTTGTTAAATACCATACTATTGAGAGTGGAGGATCTATTAGGCCGAAAGCCATATTGCTCGTCGATAAGAATAGAGTTAACTGGAGATTGAATACTACGGACAACTAGGTATTCAAAGAGCTTTGCAAGATGACTTAGAACAGATATAGGCCTGTAATTACGGATGTCATCACGATCTCCGGTTTTGTGGATAGGAGTGACAGAAGATAATTTCCAAATGTCAGGGAAGATACCGTCATCAAGTGAACGCCTAAATATTATCCATAGGGGGACTGAAATTACAGATTTGATATTAGCTAAGAAAGAACCAGGAATACCATCCGGACCAGCACTTGTAGTGTTTGATAGGGTTTTTAATTTAGTTTCTATATCGGAAACTGAAAAGTGACAGTTACTAGGCAATTGGTGAAAAAGAAATGGGGTACTAGGTAAGGCAGAGCTACTAGATGGTTTGTAAACGGAAGCGAAGTGAATGGAGAACATGTTAGCTATTTGTTCCTTACCTGAGTATTGTTGAGCGTCTAGATGCATGACATTAGGTAGCCCAGAGCTTGAACGACTCTTGCGTACTAATTTCCAGAAAGATTTTGGGTTGCTATTAATTTGGGATTCAATATGAGTTAGGTAATTATTGTGACATTTTCTGGACAAGTATTTAAACTGTGCACGTAATTTAGAGAATGCAGAATAGTCCTGCTGGTTGTGTATAGCTTTGAAAGTGGCATGTGCTCGTTTTTTAGTGAACACTAATGTTTTTAATTCCTTTGTGAACCAGGGAGGAAACTTTGAAGGAGTAAAACGAATTTCGGGAACGAAGTTGAGTATAGAGTAGTGTAAGGCATCATACAGGCAATAAGCTGCAGAATTTGCATCAAGGTTGAGTAAAGTTGAGGACCAATTGAAAGAATTTAGGAAAGAAATTATTTTTGGATAGTCAGACTTGCGAAAGTCAAAAAATGTATGGGAGTTATTTACAAAGGGTATATGAGGGATGTTTAAAAGTGAAATCTCTAAAGCTGGGTGAAAGGAATCACAGGGAACGAGATGGTTGAGACTCTTTTCAACAGAGATATTTGCAATATTTGAAAATATTAGGTCAAGTGTGGATTGAGAAGAGTTGAGGACAGAGTTATGCTGGAAAAAGTTTAAGGAAGCGAAGGTTTCGGGAACACAGGAGCCAGAAGAACCAGAGGTTGAAGAAAAAGTTAGTCCATCAGAGTCGTTTGACCAAGATAATCCAGGTAGATTATAGTCGCCACAGAATAAATATGTATTGGTAGGGTTCGCATTGATTAAGGATTCAACCGTTTCCATGTGAGATTCATATAGGAGAGAGGGACTAGAAGGAGGAATATATACACTGGAGATAACATAATTAGTGTTCTTGTAGTGGAACCCTATAAATAGGTGTTCTACTGAATTATTAGAGACAGTTATTGGGTAAGATATGATATCTTTCCGAATAGCAATGAGAACCCCACCGCCCCTTTTTAAGTTACTCGTAAGGTTACTTCTATCACATATATATACAAAATAATTAGATAATCCTAATTCACTAGATGATATATTACAATGTAACCATGTTTCGGTTAAAGAAATAAATATAAAATTAAAGCTAGATACATTACAAATAACATTGCGTAGTTTAGTTCTTAATCCTCTGCAATTCTGGTAGAAACCAAAAGATTCAGTGAGGGCGTTGACAGAGGATGTGTTTAAGCGGCTAGTTGACTGGTGTGAGAGAGACGCCCTCTGGTGTGGTTTTTTGAGATGGAAGAGATGATTTGTGGAATTCCGTTGATGTAGTTTATGGATAAGTTAATTTCCCCATTTTGTTTGCGATGATCTAGCTCTTCGTGAAGTTGACGTAGTAACTTACGTTCGAGTTTAGATTTATCTCGAACAAATTTGATGCCGGGGGGGAAGATTAACATGACTCTTTCTAGCTTCACTAAGCGAAGACAGAAGGAATTAAGGATGATTTTTAGAGGACGAGGGTGTGGTGACATTTTTCCTAGCTAGCCTGAATAGTTTTAGCGTCAGTAGGGAATTTGAATGACAGATTGGAGAATACATCAGAGACGGATTTCGTGTCATCAGCAATTCTTTCTTGAGGCGTGCGTGAAGTGGATTCAGTGAAACCATAGGCAATTACATTAGAACTACATTTATCACGTTCAGAGAGTTCTTGGATGAGTTCAAGTAGAGGGGGTTGAGGGGAGGACGTATTTGGTGTAGATTCAAGTAGGTGTATTTTGCTTTTCAAAGCAGTTAGTTCAGCACGAAGATTGGAGTTTTCAGCTTTCAGATCGGATATTTGAGTTGAAATGTTACCAAGGTTTGACTTGAGTTCTTCGAACTGAGCAGATTGTTGAGCACTGGTTTGCTGGTTTAATTTTAGAAGTTGTTGGTGAGAAGATTCCAATTTAGCAATGGCTTTGAGAATATCATCAGATTGAGAAGACGACAATGCACTCCGGGTGACCGGTTTACTAATAGTACCGGTAAGGGAGAGAGGAAGATATTCGTTTCTGCGGCATAATGAATAGCGCCGTAAATAGAAAATAGACTGCAACCAATGATACACTGGCGGAAAGTAGGTGGCAGTAAGAGAACGGCTGCGAATATTAGGAACAAACGATGTTCCGACTCCTCCACGCAGTACGCGAGAGACAAGACTAAAAATAAGTCTAAATAAAAATCAGTATTTAGATTTTAGATTTTATTCAATAGCATACATACATAAGTTAATAAGTTTAATGTATGGTGTATCTATTCTTATTGCCCGCTAAGAAATTTAGGAAACTAATGGTGGCTATCAGTATACCTTATCAGTATGGCCACACTATGTCTATCAAGTCACTATACACGGAACATACACGGCGGCTGCGATTGCACTCGGACAATTGGAAGACGACATAGCGTGGCGGAATTGTTTGGATGAATCCGCGTTGGTGGACACGCCGCGGCAACTGCGGTATCTGTTCGTCACTATACTGGTGACACGGTACGCAGCGGCAACCAGTACAAAGTACAGGTACCGCAGCGGCCGGTCTACGCTTTTGTCAACCGCCACCACGGGCTACAGCGTGACATCGCCAACTCTCCCACCACGCCACAAAGGCACAAGGCGGGACGGGAAGGCAAGTCGCGCAATACGAGTACCGGCCGCCGGCAATTCTCTCTCTCGACCACTGACGGTTCACGAATACCCACGTACGGCGACAACGCGACCCTCCGTAACTCGCAACGGACCACGTGACGACCGTTTGTAGTCCGACATTAATAGTCGTATTGTATTTTATTGTGTCATCATCATTGTTATAAGTGTTAACAATATACGTTCCACGAGGGACCTCTTGTTAATCCTGGTGTATACTTTATTCATATCGTACCTACCCTAATAAATATATAAATTGTCGTAGCTAGCGCGCGAAATTTATCGAAAAAACAAAAAGCCTCCTCAAAACCGTGCACACCGCGCAACAAGCATAATCCACTGACCATACAACAGCGTAACGACCACATCGGTAAACAATTTTACACAATGTCGGAAAAAACGTTACAGCAGTTGTCGTCGGCGGAGCTACGTAGCGAGTGCACGGCCCGCGGCCTCAGCGCATCCGGGACCAAGTCGGATGTGTACGTCCGGCTAGAGGAGCACCTTAGGGCAAGCGGACTAGTCCCCGAGAATGTGAAGTTCGTAACAGTGCAGCCTGGAATCGTAGGATTCCAGGTCAGTACTCAACAACAACAACACATGACATCAGCGCTGGAAAACACGAACGCCAGCCAGATTTTCGGACAACCGCCTGGGGGAATTTTGACAAGCCCAACAGCAAGTCAAAAACCCACAGACAACCGGCCAGAAATCGGCGGCTTCCAGTCGACCATGCAGCAGGGCCAGTCCGCACAACTTTTAACAAAAGACATTTTCGAAACCGCGGCGAAACAACTACATCAGTTAAAATTAATATTGGCACAAACGAACGACTCAACATCGTTCGAGGCACGTTTAGGGGCGTTGGAAGCGAGCATGACGCGGTTCTTCACAGAATCGCGCCAGGCAACCACCCAACCGCCAAACAGTGTAGCAGCCCCGCGGTTAGATAACCACCCGTCACCCGTACAGATGCCAAATCGTACACACGATAGTCACCAGTCGGGTAGGTCATATGAGCTCAATGACGGCGGCGCTCAACACAGCGCCAGCCACATCGCCGACGCGAACAACCGACCGTTTTTCGCGCGCGAAACCAATGACTATACGGGTCACACCACACGCGCGTCACAATACGCGCCGTACGAAGCACGCGCGCATGAACGCTCGGTACTAATACCGTACGACGACTTGCGCACAGCAAGAGCTTCGTTACCCGAGTTCACAGGAACAAGGGCCGAGGACCCCGTACGGTATATTAATAATACCGAGTCGATTTTGGTGCAAGCTCGTATACACCCCTCGGGCTGGTGCAGGGCGGTCGAGCCGCAGTTAAAAGGAACGGCGAGTGTATGGTACGCATCCATAAAAATACTCGACCTATCCTGGGAAGAATTTAGGGTTGAGTTTTTAGAAAATTACAACAATTCCGAAATCCAATCTCAACTGCGCGCCGACATCGTGTCAACACGACAAACGTCTAGACAATCTCTAACGGAATTTGTGCTAGTTAAAAACCAGCAAGCGCGCCGCGTAAATACCGGCCTATCCGAGTCGGAATTGGTAGGTATTATAGCAGGATTAACGCGCGACACTTTCCGAACACACATCCGTCTACAACGGCCATTGACGTTCAACGAGCTACGACGCATCGCAGGCGTTTTGGACCCGGTAACGGACAGCACCAAACCGACCCCCCAACAATGGGCCCCAAAACCCAAAAATCGGGCGGATACTTCACAAACAGCCGCCCCGGTCAAAAAAAAATTTTTTTAAAAAAACAACAGATGATCACCCACCGGGGCCGTGCAGGTATTGTGGGGAACACCACTGGAACAGTAAGTGCCCACACAAACCGACCACGTCGGGAAACGGCGGGGGAGTCGACGGGGACTAGTCCCCCCCCATCGACTCAACACCACCCCCCCACCCATCACCAACCACTATCGGTAGTACGCACGGAAAAAAAACACGTAATCGAAAAGCGCGTAGTTCGGTAATTCAACACACAGAAAAACCAACTACGAAAATTTTTTCCGTCTCACCACCAATCGGCACCCGTCCACAGACCCCCAACCTACACCACCCCACCACAGAACACACTCACCTCACCGGTGACACGTGTGTTCAACAACAACCAGCTCATGGGGCAGCCACAGGTGTAGGGACAAAGGCAACAGAGATACGGGTGTTCACCTGCACAGGTGACGGGGATACAAGCACACACACCACGCTTATCCCCGCATTAGGTCAGTCTGCGCACGTAAAACAAGAGGCGAGCAACGAGGCAACCGACGTTGACAGTATGGTCATGGCGGTTGATACCGACGACCAGACAGTAACCGTCGCGGTTAAGAACCAATTGTCCCGCTCGACTGATTGCACTACGACTAATAATGATACACGAACACGCCCAGACAAAATTCCGACCCCCGCGGTCGAGCTCGAATTTCCGTCAGGCTTCGTAACAGCTCTATTAGATTCGCAGGCACAAAAATCGTACGTAAACCCGACAGTAGCCCGTAAATACGGCAAAACACCTCCCCACGGACCAACAAACACAGTCCGGATGGCGGACGGTCACACTGCAACAACCAGTGGCACCTCCACATTCGAAGCTAGGATAGGTACACTCGATATAAAATTCGAAGCTACCATCCTAGACAATTTGTATTGCGACGCGTTACTAGGACACGACTTTCTTGTAACCAATGAAGTCTCTTGGGATTACGCCGCATGCACAATTCACATGGGTAGGCAAATTCGTACGTCGACATGCTGGAAAGGGATACCACAACCACCCGCCACTCGTCCCGACTTGTCACAATTACAATTTGGAAACGACCCCGAAACTCGCGCGAAACTAACCAAGATTTTAAACAAATACGCGGTAGTATTCAGCGAAAAAGTAGGACGTACCAAACTAATTGAACACGAAATTTTGCTTAAAGACCCGTCCCCAATCGCGCTCAAACCATACCCATATCCGCAGCAAAAACAAACCGCTATCGATGATATGGTGCGCGATATGGAACTCCAGGGGCTCGTAGAACCTAGCACCTCACCGTGGGCCGCACCGGTAGTATTGGCAAAGAAAAAAGACGGAACTTTTCGTCTCTGTGTCGACTACAGGCGGCTCAACGACGTAACGGAATCCGACGCGTACCCTATGCCAGATCTCAACAAAATGATTAGGCAAATGAGGGGCGCGAAAATTTTCAGCATTTTTGACCTTAGGTCGGGGTACTGGCAAGTTCCACTACACGAAAATGCGCGAAAATACACGGCTTTCCGGACACGTAGAGGTCTATTTCAGTTCAGAGTCCTCCCCTTCGGTCTAAAAAATAGTCCAATGACTTTCGTGAGACTCATGAACGAGGTCATGAGGGGGTACCAGGATGATTTCGTACAAGTTTACCTAGATGACATTGTAGTATTCTCAAAGGACGAGTACGAACACCAGGCCCACCTAGACAAAGTTCTCGAGCGCCTCAAGAGATTCGGATTAACGTGCAACACAAAAAAATGTAAAATCGGTCTTCGCGAAATTTCATTTTTAGGGCACATAGTAGACTCGGAGGGCATACAAAAACAACCGGAAAAATTGGTATGCATCGATAATTTTCCGGTTCCCAAAAAAGTTAGGGACGTACGTAAATTTTTGGGCTTGTGCAATTGGTACAACCAGTTCGTAGATAATTACGCGGATACCATAGCACCCCTCACTAATTTATTAAAACAGGGGGTTCGGTGGAAATGGACAGATGTAGAACAACGCGCGTTCGAATCAATAAAAAACGCGCTAGTCACATCGCCGAAATTGTCCCCACCCGATTACAGCAAAACGTTTTGTCTCCAAACCGATGCAAGCGAGATAGGAGCTGGCGCGGTACTCTTCCAACGGGGTGACAGACCGGAGGAAAGACGCATCATATCCTACGCAAGCAAAAAGTTTAGCGAGACACAGACGAGGTACGCCGCGGTAGAACGCGAGTGCCTAGCAGTAATTTGGGCAACGGACAAATTTCGGCCATACCTAGAAACCCGACGTTTCGAACTCCTAACAGACAACTCGGCACTGACATGGTTACACAGGGCTAAAGACAAAAATTCAAAATTAACACGTTGGTCACTACAACTAGCTAATTTAGATTTTAGTACGGTACACGTCCCGGGAATACAAAACGAAGCACCCGATTTGTTATCCCGCGACCCGGCACCGGGCACACCTGTAGACGAAGATCGACTCGAGGAAAAATTGGTAGGGGCACCTGTAACGCCGACAACCAATGTTGACCCCGAGTCGGATCGCATATTCTCCATGTTCGATAACCACGGCAGTGACGACACACCACTCACCGCGTCGACGCTCGGAAAGTGGCAGTCCGAAGACGCCGCGATCCGCGACATAGTCGCCGGTCAAAAGTGGGACGGACCAACGCGAAACACTAGGAGCACAAAATCGGGAACAAACACATATGTTTTCTCCGACGGTCTCTTACGCATAAACGTAGGCCCCCACACACCCGTCGTGATACCGAAAACAAAAATACAACATGTAATTTGGAGGTGTCACGATCACGTCTTATCCAACCACCCGGGTTGGAAAGAGACGTACCGGGCGGTTCGACAACGGTACTATTGGAAAGGTCAAAAAAATGACGTCAGGTCATATGTAGGTGCGTGCCACGTATGTGCGTGCACGAAACCACTAAACTCACGTCCCACCGACCCAATGCAACCAAGAACCCCCCGGCAACCATGGGAAGTCATCAGTGTCGATTTAATGGGCCCATACCCACGTTCCGGTAAAGGAAAATCGTACATACTGGTAGCAACCGACTGTTTTAGTAGGTGGACCGAGGCTTACCCCTTAGGAACAGCAACCTCAAAAACAATAATCGAAACGTTAGAGCGAGAGTTTGTAATGAGACAGAATTGCTGATGTTATTTTTCGTTGTATAACGTTTACAAAAACTACTACTCGTGCGCTGTGTAGTAGAAAAACCAGGAAATAGCCGACCGTCGCCGCCGGACACCGGTGCGCAACCCGTCGACAACAACAGAACTAATTGTCGTGAGTACGCCGAAGCAAGAGCCTCATATCGACAACAGATAGCGCGCCACCGGAGCAATATTCACGAACAGACATTTCATTATACTAATTAACAGTTTCATGTTAATTAGTTAATGAAACTAATACTACCAGAAGAAAAGGCGACATCTAAAGTAGAGACTACGCCACTCACATGATGAATCTACATCGCTAAGTTTAACAAACACATCAAAAAGTAACTATGACCGACCGGAGTTCTTATTTGCTGCAACCACAATAACAGCCAGTAAATATACCCCGGGAGCAGTCCCGAAATCAACGTTCCCTCGCTGCTGAGCTCGGATATGGTGTATACCAGGTCAAACGAGCCAGTACGCCGCTATCGACACTGCCGCCGCCGCCGTTGTTCGCTTTTAGTCTCCTATTGAGCTTGGACATGGATAAAACCAGGTCAGACTGAGCCAATACGAGATTTTACCGTCGTCGCCGTAATTAAACGTCGCCGCCGCCGTTGTTCGCTTTTAGTCTCCTATTGAGCTTGGACATGGATAAAACCAGGTCAGACTGAGCCAATACGAGATTTTACCGTCGTCGCCGTAATTAAACGTCGCCGCCGCCGTTGTTCGCTTTTAGTCTCCTATTGAGCTTGGACATGGATAAAACCAGGTCAGACTGAGCCAATACGAGATTTTACCGTCGTCGCCGTAATTAAACGTCGCCGCCGCCGTTGTTCGCTTTTAGTCTCCTATTGAGCTTGGACATGGATAAAACCAGGTCAGACTGAGCCAATACGAGATTTTACCGTCGTCGCCGTAATTAAACGTCGCCGCCGCCGTTGTTCGTTTTTGTCTCCTATTGAGCTTGGACATGGATAAAACCAGGTCAGACTGAGCCAATCCGAGATTTTACTGCCGCCGCCGTATTGAAACGCTGCCGCCGTAATTAATGTTATTACATCGTGATCGAGCCGTCGCCGCCGACCGAGTAATAATATTTATGGACTTATTGTGAATAACGAGCCACACGCCGTTATCCAATATTGTCATTTTACTGCCGCCGCCGTATTTAAACGCCGCCGCCGTAATTCGTAATATTGTTCTTCGTAATATATCGTGTTGTCGTACCTACCCGCCGACCGAATATGATTGGTAAAGTTGTTGTGAATAACGAGTTACACGCCGTTATTCATTTTTAATCGTCGTCGCCGGATTCAACGTCGCCGCCGCCGTAATTCTTATTATAACACGTAAATCGTCGTAAACACGCACTCACACATACACACCACAGTGCAAATCGTATAGCGTATACGCCGCACGCATCATTGTACCTACTCGTCGCTGGTCAGGACGTGTTGTTGTACCTACCCGCCGACCAGCCATATCAATCAACAACCCAGGGAAGCATCTCGTAAACAATTAGTTCTACGACGACCACTTTCGACTGCAGTCCATCAACGGAGAGCCGTCATTCAGTTCAACCAGTACGTGTGCTCAAAGATTGAACAGTCCACCAGCAATTCCACTCATAACCAGGAAACCGTGAGTCAAAAAAAAGAAAAAATCTTATATTGTCAAAAACCTATTTCTTTTTTACGTATTTTGAATTGTACACTGCTTTATGCAGTTAATATTATGTTGAAAAGAAAATATTGTGAAAATAATTAATATAATACGAACAATAAATATCAAAAAAAGTTAATATTATATTTGAATCAAAAATTGTGTTTGCATTCATTTATTTATATTACATTGGCGCTCAACTACAAGGCTCGAAAATAGAAGATAATTCTACTTCGACTCCCAAGATTAAAAAAAACGAAGATTTTCTACGTCATTTTCTACATCGATTTGCAAAGAAGAAAGCTACATCGTGAACATGGCACCGAAGAAAAATGTAACGGAAGAAACGTTCCAAGCGTTCCAACGTGAGGTGGAGCGAAACAGTCAATACCTAGTCGATCAATTATTGCAAAAAATAGGTCAACTGGAAGAAAAATGCAATAATATGGATGAAAAATGCACAAAAATCGAAAATCAATACAAAAATGAAATTGAAAAATTAAATGAAAATTACTACAGAGAAATACAACATCTGGAACAACAAAATAATGACAACATACAAAATTTAAAGAAAATGTTCGTAGATCAAAAACAAAATGCAAACATGATGAACAACGAACATCGAAATTCAAATGTGGAAATATCAAAACCGCTGTTCTATGCAAACAATAAAGACCAGCATCCGATCGAATTTCTACAAAGTTTGGAAGAATATTTTAAAGTCAAGCAAATGAGTAAGGAAGAAAAACTGATCATAATTCGAGACTGCTTGAAAGGGACAGCCAGCAACTGGTATTCAACCGTCAAATTTCAAGTACGTGATTATGCAAATTTTCGTGATATATTCATTGACGAATTTTGGTCCAGACAAATACAGATACAAACCTGGAGCAGCTGTCTCAACACTACGCAGGTACCAGATAATGTCACATATAGGGAACATTTCTCCCAATGGGCAGCCAAACTACGTCACCTACAAGTACCTGAACTATCCGAAGAGGAAATTGTAAGTAACGTGGCAAATCATTACCCAGGGTATCTACGTGCTATATTAGTATCATTACCAGACAAATCGGTAATCAATGCTATGAAGGTACTAGGTGCGGAGGAGAGCCGCAGAAGTAAACCATCGGCTACGGAGAACAACTCTAATAATCAGAAAAACAATAATCAAAACAACAACACTTGGAGCCACAGGGTCCCACAAAATGATTGGAGTCACAGAACACAACAGCGTAACAATAATCAGCCACGGAACAACAGGTGGAATAACAAGGACGAACCACAGTCACAACAACCACCGCCATCACAGTCTCGTGACACTACGCAACAAATAAATCAAGTGACCACCAACAACGACAACAGTGACAGTCCAAGCACGTCACATTCAATCAACCTCATACAGGACAAGGAAGAATCATTCAGTCCATACATTCAATGTTGGATTGAAGGAGAAGAGGTAGAACTATTAGTCGACACAGGGGCGACTATTAGTGTCCTTACCAAAGAAATCGTTGACGTCATAGTGAAAAAGGATCCGACTATTCCACAGCTGCCGATCAACGGAGTACGAATAAGCAATGCAGTCGGGAAACAGATTTGCAAAATCTCCAAACAAATATTTTGCCAATGTCAACTCAATGATGCTGTGTTCCACGCCAACTTCATACAGGTTGACGGACTCAACGAAAAAGGAATTATCGGGGCAGACATACTCAATCAACACAACGCTCAGATAAACTTCCGTAATCACACTATACAATTTGAAGTAGATGATAAACCATACTCAATACCATTTTCAAAAAAATTGCCCAGATCCACGACAATGGGTAGCAACATACAAGAAATAACACTAATTGATCAGAATGAAATGGATGACACCGTCGACATCAGCAGTACGGAGCAAGAACAATTCAATTCTGTCATCAAAAAATATCAACACATTTTTTCCGACAGTCCAGGGAAAATTAAACAATTTGAATGTCAAATCCGCGTCACACCTGGGGAACCGATCTATCAAAAACCATATCCAATCCCAATGTCAAAAGCGATCAAAACGGATAAAGAGATTCAAAGGATGCTAGCATTAGGAATAATAGAACATTCCAGTTCACCGTGGTCGTCACCCATGGTGGGTGTAGAGAAAAAAAATGGAGACATAAGGATCTGTTTGGATGCTCGCAAAATAAACACTCGAATCATACCAGACCGAGAACGACCTATGAACATGGAGGACATTATGAACAAATTCAGGGGAGTAAAATACCTGAGCTCCATCGACCTCACTGCCGGCTATTGGCAGTGCTCACTAAAACCAGAATGCAGAGAAGTAACAGCATTTCTACACAAAGGCCGCAATTACCAATATAAGGTCTTACCATTTGGTCTTGTCAACTCAGTCGCAGAGTTTCAAAAAATTCTCGACCAAGTACTAGGACCTGAAATACTACAATTTGTAGCCATATATGTAGATGACCTACATATCACATCCAGCAGCTTCAACGAACATATGGATCATTTGGAGGCCATATTCGATCGATTTGATCAATACAATGTAAAAATCAACATCAACAAATCACACTTCCTAAGAAGAAAAATCACCTTCCTGGGCCACATCATATCTGAAAGAGGTATCACCATGGACCCCGAAAAAGTTCAAACAATACAAAATTTTCAGCCTCCACAAAATAAGAAACAGGTACAAGCTTTCCTTGGATTTATTAATTTTTATAGAAAATACATCCGGGACCTGTCAAAAAATACCGAAGTTCTCAGCTCATTGATCAGAAAAGGAATTCCATGGAAATGGGACCTACCACAGCAACAGGCCTTCGAAGAAATAAAAAAGCAGTTCCTTGAAGACATAATAATACAGTATCCAGATTTTTCAAGGAAGTTTTACATCAGCACGGACGCATCAACCACACACATTGGCGCAGAACTATTCCAGAAGACTGATGAAGGACAGCATCAGACGCTCAGTTTTATCAGTCGAACATTAAACTCAGCAGAAAGAAACTACGGCACCACCGAACTTGAACTGTTAGCCATCGTCTTCGCCTGTAAAAAGTTTCGTAATTACATATTGGGACACGAAACACATTTATTAACGGACCACCAAGCACTAACGTTCTTAAACCGCTGCCAACTGCTCAACGCACGACTAACCAGGTGGACCATCAAACTACAAGAGTACCATCTTAAAATTGAACACATTCCGGGAAAGGAGAACGTGGGGGCAGACACACTCACCAGGTACCCACAATCACCTGACAGTCAGTTAGGGGAAAATGGTATTCAAGTCACCATTAATCAACTGACGATTATGGAATACAGTCCTGATTTGATGCAACAGTTTGATCATCTTAAAGAACTACAACAAGAAGATGTCAAATTGAAGAGGATTATCCAACAGGTAGCCAGTAAAAAAAGTCAACACTTTTTTATATTCAAAGAGCTACTATTCACGAAGAATGAACATGGTAGATATCAAGTCCTGATACCACAATCCATGAACCAACCAATAATCGAAGAAACTCATGAGAAATTTGGACACATGGGTACATATAAAGTATATCAATTATTACGAACTCAATATAAAATGCATAACATGTACCGAAATATAAAAAGAATTGTCAAAGCATGCGATGTATGTCAAAAGGCCAAATGCAGTAATCAAAGTGCCAGGGGACCAACTATCAGCATCTTACCCGAGAGACCACTGCAAATAGTGTCACTCGACCTCATGGGACCATTGCCGAGGGGACAGCGGGGTGCCAAATACATTCTAGCTGTACTCGATGTATTCTCAAAATACATAAAATTATATCCTATCAAAAAAGCAACGTCGACAACAATATTGAAAAAACTTATCGATGATTACATACCTAAGGTCGGAACGATAGAACAACTGTTAACAGACAACGGAACTCAGTTCCACAGCAAGCAGTGGTTCAAACAACTGTCTGGGCTAGGAGTCCAGATAAAGCACACTACCACCTATCACCCAGAGAGTAACCCGGTGGAAAGGGCGAATCGAGAAATAGGCAGAATGCTCAGAACTTACTGTCACGCCAAGCATACCAATTGGGTGAAATGGATACCCAACATAGAATATTGGATCAATCACTCACACCACAGCTCCACTGGATATACGCCATATCAAATACTATATGGGGAAGAACCAGACACCATAGCACCACCGATCCCGTTCCCAGAATGTGAACAGGAAACAAGTCATGAAGAAATAGTGGAAATAGTAAGAAAGAAATTGAAAACCAAAGCCGCAGAAAGGAATCGCGTAAAGGACCAAGACAAAAGGTTCCCCGCATACCAGCCAGGCCAGCGAGTTCTCATAAAGGAGCATAAGCTGTCCTCAGCTGAAGACAGTGAAATCCACAAATTCTTCCTGCTATACCGTGGACCATACACCATCATTGAAATCGGCAACAACAACACAATCTTGGTTGAAGATGTTGCCAGGCAAGTCATAAGATGCAACGTAAAAAATGTCAAACTATACCACGCATCACCCAAGACGGATGCCAAATTGTGTTTTCCTCCTGACCCAGGAAAATCCTGCGGTCAATCATCCTTTTCTCTCCCACTAAAACAATAATATAATATGATTATGACCATGACTTATTCCTAATTAGGACAAACAGCAGAAGTCATGGAAGCTAAATCATTTAACCTGCTGTCAGAAGAATATGACGACATAGAATATCTCGAACTATTTGGTAGTGAGTATCTGGCCCTAGATAGTGAATACCAGACAGAAGTCTCTCTTCAGAAAATCGCGAAGATAGAATCACCGAGGGCAACCATGAAAGCAAAAGCGAAGTACGAAAGGGAAGTAGCCGCGAAGCTCACAAAGTACTCGTTTGAACCAACCTACAACATACCTGCTTCAGTACGGGCGATCCCAACTCAGCCTATCAAACCCGACGCAGCAGTGAACAAAATCAACCAGCCAACCACCAGCACTGCAGAATTCAACAGAACTACTAGAGCCGGTAAACAGACCACGGGTGCTTCCGAAGTGTCAATCAGCCAGCCGCCAACGACTGAGGAAGACACGCCGCCAGTCAAAAGCAACAACCAGCGTCGCAGGGAGAAATATAAAGAAAACAGAAAACACATCCGTCAACAACGAAAACTTAAAAAATGAAGCAACCACATTCCACTGTCATAATATATGTCTCCTTACTCAAAATTTTTATTCAGCAATTTTTTTGAATCAAAAAAAAAAAAAATTGATAAATAAAAAAGGGGACTATGTAATGAGACAGAATTGCTGATGTTATTTTTCGTTGTATAACGTTTACAAAAACTACTACTCGTGCGCTGTGTAGTAGAAAAACCAGGAAATAGCCGACCGTCGCCGCCGGACACCGGTGCGCAACCCGTCGACAACAACAGAACTAATTGTCGTGAGTACGCCGAAGCAAGAGCCTCATATCGACAACAGATAGCGCGCCACCGGAGCAATATTCACGAACAGACATTTCATTATACTAATTAACAGTTTCATGTTAATTAGTTAATGAAACTAATACTACCAGAAGAAAAGGCGACATCTAAAGTAGAGACTACGCCACTCACATGATGAATCTACATCGCTAAGTTTAACAAACACATCAAAAAGTAACTATGACCGACCGGAGTTCTTATTTGCTGCAACCACAATAACAGCCAGTAAATATACCCCGGGAGCAGTCCCGAAATCAACGTTCCCTCGCTGCTGAGCTCGGATATGGTGTATACCAGGTCAAACGAGCCAGTACGCCGCTATCGACACTGCCGCCGCCACAGTTCGCCGCCGCCGTTGTTCGCTTTTAGTCTCCTATTGAGCTTGGACATGGATAAAACCAGGTCAGACTGAGCCAATACGAGATTTTACCGTCGTCGCCGTAATTAAACGTCGCCGCCGCCGTTGTTCGCTTTTAGTCTCCTATTGAGCTTGGACATGGATAAAACCAGGTCAGACTGAGCCAATACGAGATTTTACCGTCGTCGCCGTAATTAAACGTCGCCGCCGCCGTTGTTCGTTTTTGTCTCCTATTGAGCTTGGACATGGATAAAACCAGGTCAGACTGAGCCAATCCGAGATTTTACTGCCGCCGCCGTATTGAAACGCTGCCGCCGTAATTAATGTTATTACATCGTGATCGAGCCGTCGCCGCCGACCGAGTAATAATATTTATGGACTTATTGTGAATAACGAGCCACACGCCGTTATCCAATATTGTCATTTTACTGCCGCCGCCGTATTTAAACGCCGCCGCCGTAATTCGTAATATTGTTCTTCGTAATATATCGTGTTGTCGTACCTACCCGCCGACCGAATATGATTGGTAAAGTTGTTGTGAATAACGAGTTACACGCCGTTATTCATTTTTAATCGTCGTCGCCGGATTCAACGTCGCCGCCGCCGTAATTCTTATTATAACACGTAAATCGTCGTAAACACGCACTCACACATACACACCACAGTGCAAATCGTATAGCGTATACGCCGCACGCATCATTGTACCTACTAGTCGCTGGTCAGGACGTGTTGTTGTACCTACCCGCCGACCAGCCATATCAATCAACAACCCAGGGAAGCATCTCGTAAACAATTAGTTCTACGACGACCACTTTCAACTGCAGTCCATCAACGGAGAGCCGTCATTCAGTTCAACCAGTACGTGTGCTCAAAGATTGAACAGTCCACCAGCAATTCCACTCATAACCAGGAAACCGTGAGTCAAAAAAAAGAAAAAATCTTATATTGTCAAAAACCTATTTCTTTTTTACGTATTTTGAATTGTACACTGCTTTATGCAGTTAATATTATGTTGAAAAGAAAATATTGTGAAAATAATTAATATAATACGAACTATAAATATCAAAAAAAGTTAATATTATATTTGAATCAAAAATTGTGTTTGCATTCATTTATTTATATTACAAGTTCTTTTCGCGTTTCGTTTACCCCCGCGTGTGTCTCAGTGATAACGGCCCACAGTTTGTGTCAAACGAAATGATAAACGCACTAGAACGCTGGGGGGCACAGGGTTGGACGACCCCAGTCTACCACCCGAGGGCCAACCCAGTCGAACGCCGTAATCAAGATTTAAAAAAAGGTTTGCGCGCACAACTAGTCGACGGCAAACATAAATCTTGGGACACAAAACTACCCTCAATTCTTTTTTCGATACGGAACAGGTGCAACGAACAGACATGCTACCCACCCGCGGTCCTTGTCCTAGGCAGGGAATGCAAGAGACCCGGAGATTGGGCGCTATCTAAAATTGCACCGGTAAATATCGAAAAATCACAGGAAGAGAGGGTAGAACGGGACAAACGTATTATAGGCAAAAAGGTAGTGGTACAGCCTAGCACGAACACCGGCACACCGGTGAAGTTCGGCAAGGGCGACGTAGTCTACTGCAAAGCACACCACCTATCTAAGGCACATAAAGATTTTCATGCCGGGTTCGCACCAAAGTGGTGGGGACCGGTAAGGCTAGCGAAGCGGGTCGGTAAAGGAGTCTTTCTAACCGACCAAAAACCGCCGTGAAAAATACATGTGTCGTGTCTAAAACGCGCGCCCACAGGTCAAAGTAAATAAACATTTGTCTGTACTAATCACCATTTACAGATAACATGGCCGACCAACAACAACAGGTGAAGTGGCAGCAGGTGGCTGACCTAATTCAACGGCTGGGACTGGTGTCCAGTGGCCAGGATGAGCCGCGAACAGCCGCCCAGGTCGCGAGGATGTCGACCCGCCAACTCCTGCAGGACCCGGTGCGGGCGGCCATCTACAACCGGGGCTGGGCGGACCGCACAGCGGACATCCAGCGGAGGTTGCGGCCACAGCGACCACCTTCAGCACCAAGCAGCCGCACCCCATCACTGACGCGGAAAACAACACCAGCAACCACTCCGGTCCTCCCGACACCTGGCCCCGCAACACCCACCCCCGTGACACCTGCGGAGCCGACACCGGTACCCAGGTCAACGGGGGTACACCCCGCCCCGCCGGTAAGGGTGAGGACGGAAGCACAGCAGGCGCGGAACCGCAGAAAGTTCCAGCAGCTGAAGGAGAAGAGGAAGGCCAGGGAAAGCGAGGCAAGCCAACGACATCGGCTTGCCAAGCAACCTGCGCCAACCTCAAACCCGGAATCAGCCTGCGTGCCACCGACCGACCACATACCGCCGGTAGCGATGGAGGTAGACAAACCGGCGCCCGAGGACCGAAAGTCCGAGGAGCCGGGAACGTCTACCGACCAAACACCACCTAACCAATCAGGGACCCCGGACGGAATAACCGAGGCGGATTGGTTGGTGGCGTTTGAGGGGTTGCCGGAGATGGAGTACGACCCCACGTACTACACTCCGGTAGGGTCCCCAAAACCCGAATAAACACCACCTACGGGCGCGGGCGAGTCTACCTCAAGCGGAAGCCAGAGGTAGTACAAGCCACCCCCGTAACGACACACCGGCACTAGTACAAGTGTACCCCGTGTGGCGGTTTGGCAGGGGAGTATGACACGGTACGCAGCGGCAACCAGTACAAAGTACAGGTACCGCAGCGGCCGGTCTACGCTTTTGTCAACCGCCACCACGGGCTACAGCGCGACATCGCCAACTCTCCCACCACGCCACAAAGGCACAAGGCGGGACGGGAAGGCAAGTCGCGCAATACGAGTACCGGCCGCCGGCAATTCTCTCTCTCGACCACTGACGGTTCACGAATACCCACGTACGGCGACAACGCGACCCTCCGTAACTCGCAACGGACCACGTGACGACCGTTTGTAGTCCGACATTAATAGTCGTATTGTATTTTATTGTGTCATCATCATTGTTATAAGTGTTAACAATATACGTTCCACGAGGGACCTCTTGTTAATCCTGGTGTATACTTTATTCATATCGTACCTACGCGCCACTCACCGGCGCTACACGACCTGCCCACGGCGAACACCAGACGGCTATAACACGATTCCGCAAACTTTGCGGAATCGTGTTGATTTTTATAGCCACTGATATACATACACGACTCCGCAAATTTAATATATATATACACGATTCCGCATAATTTTAAATGCAACGTTGCCATTCCGAAAACAAAATCTATATTATTGGAAGGGCCGAGCCACACTTGAGTGATTTTGGCGCGCGGTACGCATACGACGGTGGCACCCGGTAGCATAATATAAGCATTCTGGGGTCTGTTTCGGCACCTGTGTTCAAATACGCATTCTCATTGGTCGATTTTAAATTCCCGCCAAATTATTACAGACTATAATATGATATGATAATATGATAATCATTAAAAATTACAATAGACAATGCAATTAATAGTATATACCAATAGCACCTATTGATTATTACTTTTAATTAATCATATAGTTTTTTATGGTGTATTACTCCATTGGGAAGAATCCATTGTAGAATATTATAAAAAATTCAGCTTAACGTCAAATGGTTTAATATTTAAATATCGATATACCTTAATTATTGGTGATAAAAATTCCTAAATATTTCCAAATATCAACCTGAGCAAGACATTTTTAAGATTTTTTTTATTTTTTTAAGATTCAGACTATAATATGATAAGACAAATTATAATATATAATTATTAAAAATATATAAATTATAATATATATGCCACCCGGTACGCGCGTCAAAATCGCTCTAGTGTACACGTATAATGAAATAACGATATAACGAAATTTCCGTTGTTATTTCAATATATTATCCTAATCTGGCACCCATTTAGATCTCACTTCTTTTGTCGTTGAAGTCAACAACCAAGGCATATATTATAGTATTGAACTTGGCTCTCATTTTACATATATGTTTTTGGTGGGATATCATTACTTTTTGTATGTAAATTATTATAACCTAACCTAACCTAGCCATGACGTATTCTATAAATAAAGTTTATTACTATATAATATAATTCAGTTACTAATATTAATAATAATATTTATTATAAAATATTTTCCGTTGTATATACAGAGTATAAAATATATGTAAAATTAATATACAATTATTTTAACTCTTTTTGAGTATATTTTTAATTATCATAATTTTATTGACTGTAGTTTCTACTGTTGGGTGGATAATTCATAATTTGTAAGAATAATTATTTAATTATTTTAATTGTGATATTTATAAAAAAAAAAATATTAATTACATACATAGATAGAAAAAAAGTATGTTGCTGCTAGCGGGTCGACAATATCGACACATATTCGGCTAGTCGTATTTTTGGAGCGGCGATACGGGAAAGGTTATTTAAGTCAACATTACATTACATTAAATTAGAGGCAATTCATTAATAAATTGAAAAATTAAACATAATAGATAAAATAATTGCAAAATTATAATAAAATCAATTGATTAAAAAATTAAAAATTAAAAAATTTTAAATTAAAAATTTTCAAGTTTCTGATTTTTTCCTTTGTATTTACCTAACTACCTATCTGTATGCCAAATTTGAACTTTCTAGGTCATCTGGGACTGGGTTAGAATTTTGATCTATAGGTAAGTCAGTGATAAAAATGACGATTTTCGGACGTTAATATCTAAATAACGGTTTGAAGTATGTTTATGAAATTTAGAGCACATATGTATCTCGTTAGTCTCAATATATGAGCCAAATTTGACATGTTTATGTGGAATAGTTTTTGAGTTATGAGGGGGTCAAAAGTGGCTCCAAATGGTTCGTGTAATATTACACACGGTGCTGCTCGCCAGTTCTGTTAGCTAGAACTTGGCTTGACACGCTACCGCGTGTCTAAATCACTGTGAACCGCTGTTAATTAATGAAGACTGTATTAATGGTTGAAAACTTACTTTATTTTATTTGTATTGTGTTTATTAATATGTAAATTTCACTGTACCTACTCACGATATTCCTAATATTTTGTACACTTTGTATCGCTGAACTACTTGATTAATTTATATTGTATTAATGGTTGAGAGATCGTTTAGATTACTAAATATATAAATCTTCACATATAATTATTATTGTATATTATAATAATCGACATATTTGTATTAATTGTTTTACTCACTATTCCCTAATAGAGTATAAGTTTTTTGTTAAACACCATTTTCTTCTTCGTTTTATCTAATTGTTTTATTCTAATTATATTATAAATGTAATTATTACAATATTTATATAATTGACATTGTAGTAATTGTTTTGTTCAGTAAAAGTAATGTTTTTTTGTTAAACACCATTTAATAGTTGTATTTTAGATTATTACTACTGATGTGTATATATATAAATTGTAATTCATTAAATTTAATTATATTTACATTGACAATATTTGTTTTGTGTCTTTGTGCCACTGAAGAGTGCCATTGGTTCTTAATTAAGTGAATATCATAAGAATAAATAATTTGTAAAAACATACAATTGATTTTAACGACATAATCATGGTGCATTTGTTCAATGACGATTTATTAAAATTCACACACATTTCTTGGGTCAGGGAATGGATCCCCTCAAAAAGAGTAAATTACTCAACGTTTAAATTAAATACTTTGTTTTGACAACAAATGCTGTAAGCACAACATTTAACCGTAATAGTAGGAATAACTAATAACGATTTAAAAAGCCATTCATACAGTGCATATCTTAATAACAATGCGTAGATAGGTACTAGGTGTATAAATGATAAGATACTGCATATTATTATGTTATTTAAATTTTTATGGCAGTGTTCGAACGGCTGTTGTAGATATTTTTTGTATAAACACCATTTAATAGCTGTGTTCCTTTCTTTTTCGTTTTATATCTAATCTAATCTAATAGGTAATACATTGTAATGTATAATACAACATTTTGTTAGTTGCGAATTGCTGTTGATTAATTTTTTTCTTATTATTATTACTGTTTCACATAATATTATGACACTATTTTATTATCTAACAATTATAATATTATGTAGTGTGTTACTACATACTACGTCACCGTGAATGGATATAATTTCTTTTGTCACTTTGTGGTCATTGCTGTGAATAATAGTAACTCTCAGATGAGACAGAAACACATATATTATTTACTTTTTTATGTCAAAATTTTGCAAGTACCATTCAATATTATAGTAGACTGCTAATTTATTTATTTTAGTGGAGTAATGCCACTGTACAAATTGCTGTTAACTATTTTTAATACTTATTATAATATCATAGGTATTCTTATGTAAAAAAGTTAAAACAATATTTAATAGTTGTGTAATTTATTTTATATTATAAGTCAATATTTTTACAATAATTGATGTTGTATTTGTTTTACTCATTGTAGACTATTAATTCTAAAATCTTTTAATGACGTCGTATTTATTTATTTGTTACATACTTTAGACATAATTCTATGCAACACCTACCTAGGTCATTAATTTCACTGAGATCCTTAGAACCCTTATAACTATTATCTTATTTGATCCACACACCACACATATAATTTATTGTGTTACAATAGTATGAACAATATGTATTGGTAACTTATAGAAATTTAAAAAATCTTTCATACCGTACGCTCAGTACACACATAGTAATTTCAAAATATACAGTTGGAAAGGAAAAGGAAAAGAAAATATAATTGTAAATGAAATAGTCATGTTTTTTATCCCATTATTTTATTGATCATCTGAAAAAAAACATAACGAATAAACGTAGAAAATTGTTTGTTGAGAAAAAAATGTTCCTGTTAAAAACTTACATCGATTTTGTGATTCTGCTCTCGGCACCTGAAAATAATATGTTTGATTAGAATTATTAATTTCAAAAACTAAAGTATTTATATTTATATTGCATCCTTACATCGCACTGCCCCGGCGGTGTAGGAGGCATCACTGATTTCCTGAAAATGATGTGTTTAATTAGAATTATCAATATCAAACACTTAAATATTATATAAATATATCCTTACGACATTTGGCGGCGGCGTCTCGCAGGCGGTGACGTACAGCTGCTCTTGAAAATAATTTGTTTAATTAGATTTATCAATTTATTTTTTTAAATTTTTTACTAATATATCTTTAAAGTGCATACCAGGGGCGGAGTGGCCGGTCTGGAAATGGGAATTTTCCAGATGGCTTGGTGGCCTGGCCATTTTGTTAGATTTTTTTTTTAATTTAATTTAATTTACAAAATATTAGTTAATGCTATATGCGTCAAAAATTTGTTTCTATTAAATTATTGTATTACAAATACTATTAATGCAATAATAGTACATTGGGATAGCCTCGTACAATTGTATACTCTTATGATAAGGCTTTGGATATAAAATTACAAAATATTTGGTACATAAATATAGACATAAAATAAAATCAAAGCAATATAATATTGATATAGGTCGGTTATTTTTATAATAAAACACCCATTTTAAACATTGAAGTATTTTAAAAAACAGGCTGAGAAATTCAATGACCAATGATTATCTTGAGTCTTTTATGCTAATGGCCATTGAAAATAAAATTCTCATGGAAATAGATAACAATATTATTATAAATTAAAATGCTGCAGTTGGTGAGAAATCTAAGCTATTATCTAAATTATTACTATGAATGTATAAATCTTTTTTATTATAATATATTGTTTACAATGTATGTATTTATCTATTACTTATTACCTTATATCTACTAAACCTAAACAATTAAAACACAATGTTTAATATAATTATTAATATTTCGTTGATTTCAACTATTAAACCATACCTACTAATTTTATTTTTCAGACTTTCAGGTATAAGTACTTAGTGGTATATTAATGTAATGTGTTAGAAGACAGAAGTTAAAAGAAATAGCAAGATAGTGATTGAAATACTTTTAAAATACTATAAGTAGTTTTGAAATACCTAGGTAAATAGAAAAACCAAATTCGAGCTTAGAGAGAAAAAAATTTTGGTGGATAAATTTTAAACTCCCGGCCTGGATTTGGTTCCCACTCCGCCCCTGGAGCATACTAATATATTATACTTACATCTTTGGACGGTGGTGTCGTGGCCGCTCGGCTTCGCGACCGTTGCCGACGGACCTCCTGAAAATTATTCGTTTAGTTAGATTTATCAATTTTGAAAACTTGAATATTTTTTTAAATTTTTTACTTATATATACTTACATCGTTGGAAGGTCGAGCCGCGGCCGCTCGGCTCTGCGACCGTTGCCGACGAACCTCCTGAAAATTATTCGTTTAGTTAGATTTATATAGAAATGTAATTAGATTTATTTTTAAATATAAATATATATCCTTACGTTTGACGATGGTCGTGATGTTGGGGAGCGGGATCTGGGGAGGGGCCTAGCACGGAAAGCCCTGCCACCTCCCCTACCACTGCCACCTCCCCGACGCCTTACGCCATCACGACCACTGACGACGTCGACACCACCTCCTCGCCGCCTGCCACCACTACGACCACTGCCGTCGCCGCCGCCACCACCTAACCACCGGTCACCACCGCGGCCACCACCTACACCTCTGGACTTGGCTACAATATAATTTACAATTTATATACATAATATTAAGACTGTTATTGAGGAATATGTAAAGGAAACACTCACCGCAATCCCGGGAGAGGTGGCCTCTTTCCCCACAGTTGTAACATTCTAAAACGGGGAGATATAATATTTTAATCGTTTCTAATTTCAATTATTAACCAAATGTATGCTTACGTCGGGCGCGGTCCTCCTCTCTCCCGATAAAAACGGTGTATGTACCGGAAAAATTGAAAGTACTCATTCTAAAGTTAATAAATAAATACAAATAAAGAATGTTGAAAAAAACAATTGATCTGCATTATTAGGTTGGTGATATTATAAAATATTAAATTCGTTTAACTAAGATACGGTTCTCTTCGCAAATGTATATGGTATAAGTGGTATAACTTTGATTAATGCGATCGGAGGTGAACGTGTTAAAAACAAAAAAAAATAGAAACAATATTTAATTTGTTTCACAGAAACCATGTGTTGCAGACAAAACTAAGGCTCGATTTTCGTCGCAAATTTATATATTATTATAATAAGATATTACTGATTCATAAATACGATCCGCGTTGGACGTGTTAAAA
The DNA here is from genome assembly GCA_949089665.1 of Macrosiphum euphorbiae. Classification (NCBI taxonomy): domain Eukaryota; kingdom Metazoa; phylum Arthropoda; class Insecta; order Hemiptera; family Aphididae; genus Macrosiphum; species Macrosiphum euphorbiae. Next base: position 272,462 of record CARXXK010001030.1, read on the forward strand.
ATACAATCCAGTGTATCTTATTATACTCATTCTAAAGAAATAAAGAAAGTGTATACTAAAACTTTTATATTATTATAATAATTTATTAATTGATATATACGATCCGCGTTGAACGTGTTAAAAAAAACAAGTCACTCGTGTACTCGTGTACCTACGCTTGGCAATTGCCGCTAATGTTTTATACGTTGTTACTCTGAAGTTGACAAATAAAAAGCAATAAAGAAATTGTATAGTAAAACGTAGCTATAAGTGATCTGTCGGTATTATATTATATGTTGACTAGCTCTAACTAGGATAAAATATTAAATTCGTTAATCGGAAAGCATGTGTTACATTATATTAATTGATAAATTACCTACGATCTGCGGTGTAAACGTTTTAAAAAGCCACCAATTAAATTAATAATACAATATTTATAACAGTAATATTACATTGTATACTCACGTGTTTCCTTTCCGGGTACTTTGAATGAAATGATTTTAAAGTCGGACGTCGGCGGCACTCGGCGCAGTCCTTTGTCTTAGAACGGCGACAATAACAAGAGTCAAGGCAGGTAACCCATGCGGGAAACGATATCGCACGGCCGATTAATTTATTTATTGTATTGACAAATTAATTATCTTATAGTTTTATATTATTCATTCGAACACGGCATTAAACCTTACACTTTTGGCCATCGTTCTTATTTCATTTTTGCAAATTTTTTTCATATGGTCATAATAATGCCTTAGGACCATCACTCGATTTTATTGATACACACGCAAAAATGGTTTTCAAACATTCCCGCCTTCGAAAGAATACCGCCAAACCTGTAGGCCTTATCACCGACCGTTTATCGTCTATCCACTCGGCGGTATCAGCGGATAACTTCCCGCCTATTATGTGATACGAGAGATATTGGGTCTGACATCATGTCGGTGCGCGGAAACGTTTCCGTGTTTTTCGGAGGACCATTGGGAAACGAAATCCCAATCAGCTGACCGAGTTTCGCTTCCAAATCGCTCTACTACTATAAACGAAAAAAACTATTAAACGTGGCCGCCCGACTTGCTAGACACTCAACAAATCACGGGGAATATATTACAACTAGCACGGGCGCCCGAAATGTTATTATTTATATATATTTGATTTACGTCATTTGGCGTTTTCATGCCTTGACCCGGACGTCGCACTATCTGACGAAGTCAGATTGCCTACCAGGGTTACTACGTCCAACGTCGAGAAAAGTGACTGACCCGCTAGACACCAAGACATATACCATTTATTTTGCACGTGACCCATTACTTAATTTTGCGTCAGAAGTCACACGTTGTCCGCTATCCGACGGTAGACCCTAGATCCCCTGCTAGACCCCAAAACCTATTTTCGAGTAATTACGTCGAGGAAGGGGACTCGGTAGTCGGATTGCTTACGAAATGTTTTGAATTTTCATTACTTCATTGATTTGGTGTCTGTAATGGACGCTGTCCCGGCCGCACATTGCCTACCCGGATAACGTAGATGGGTGACCTGCTAGACACCAAAAATCAGAAGGTGGCTATATGATTTGAATGGACAACCGAAATATTTTGAATTTTCATCACGTAATTTATCCTTTAATTTTGCGTTTTCGGTAACAGTAATGAACGTCGTCCGCGATTCGACGCAGTCGGATTGCATACCTGATGACGTGACCCGGCCGTCGCACATTGTCCGCTATCCGTCCAAGTCGGATAGCCTACTCCCATTATTATAGCGAATGTCATTCGAGGTGACTGACCTGCTAGACACCCTAAAAAATACGGCGGCTATATGATTTGCATGGACGTCCGAAATTTTTTAAATACTTTTCAAGTAATTTATTACTTTTTTTGCTTTTTCGGTAACAGTAATGAACGTCGTCCGCGATTCGACGCAGTCGGATTGCATACGTGATGACGTTCCCCAGCCGTCGAGTATTGTCGGATTGCCTTCCAGGGTGACTACGACCAAAGTCGAGGAAGGTGACTGACCCGCTAGACCCCAAATACTATTACTACGGCGAACGTCATTCGAGGTGACTGACCTGCTAGACACCCACAAAAATACAACGACGATTTATAATTTTTTTACGGAATTTTGAATTTCCGGCGGCAGTAAAGAACGTTGTCGTCGAACGTTGTTGCTTACCGGGGGGCTACCGCGTCGAACCACGGTGGACCTAACCTTATCAGAGTTCCTTATCACACACCGACCAGCTCGAGACTGACGACCAGACCACTGACCAACAGACCACTGCATCTTCCGAAATCGAAAACACTCATGACCGACACCCGGGGTCTGGGGGTGTCCCCCAGCGACGCTCGGAGAGCTAGTCTTATACTATAAAACGTGAACCCGAGGGCGCAGCTTGTGGAGTAAATCCGAACTGCTATAGACGAAAATGGAGCGAAAACGCGGCGGCGGAGCGTTATCACTCCTCCTTATCGCTTTTCGCGGTTTCGACCTCTTTACACGATTTTTTTTCAAACTTTTCGAGTTTTACCCACCTCCGGGGCCTCGGGGGGCACCGTTCGGACCTTATTCGCCTTCCCCGCTAGATTTATAGTCGGCCCGCGGCCCTACTTTTTTCCCGGCGGGCCCCCCGCGGCGGATATCGCGTGCGAACCGAGCGCCGCCGTCGCGCGCGTTTTTTGCATTTTTTTTCGAAAAATCGAGTTTTAGGCGTTTTGGGGCGTATCGACCTCCCCGTTTGCATCTTATTCGCGTTCCCCGCTAAATTTAACGTCGAAACGTGGCCCTACTTTTTCAAAAACGAGTCCCCCGGCGGACGATTCGATCGCCGAGGGCGCCGCGTCGTCGCCGTTTCGACGGTTTTCTCGACTTTTTCGACTAGAGTCGCGTTTAGCACCTCTACGAGACGTCCGACCTCCCCGTCGTCGACGTATTCGAGTTCCACGCTAAATTTATAGCCGGCTCGCTTACCTACTTTTTCAAAAACGAGTCCCGGGGAGGAGCGACGTCGCTTAAACGAGAGTAGGTACCGATTGGGTATCGAGTAGTTACCGCTATATACGGGCATAAATACGTGCGTCTCGAGGTTCGATTTTTTTCACGAAGCTCGGGTATTATACGTCCGAGGGCGGCGGAGCCGGTCGTCCGCTCGCCGACGCTGTCGGATCGCCCGCTCAAACGCCCTTTGACGGCCGTCCAAACGGCGTTCGCCTTTCGCGGGGACGGCGACGCGGCTTAAGAGTCATAGATTTGACTCCCGTTGACATCTGAGTAGGTGGCTAGGTTGTTTAGGCGTTAGGATAGGTGACTCGAGGGTCGTGGGTTCGAATCCGCCGCCCGGGATTTTCGGTTATTTGCGCCATTCGTACAAAATCGAATTTCTTATTTTTGCGTTTTTTTTTTTCGTCCCATTTATCATTTTTAACGAAAGTGTTAATTTTTTTTTTTAAATTTGCATTATTATATTATATATATTATTATTATTCGTTTGACGATATTTATTGGGAAAAAAATAATTATAATTAACATTTAATTAATACTTGATTTTACCGACGCACCTACATGTTTCTTTTATTAACACATTATAATAACGTATAACTAACCTACGTGTAGTACCTACTTGATATATTACAGTTTTTACGTGATTCCGATTTGGTTAAATACTGCTACAGATTATAAATACTATATTAAAAAATAGTACGACTATATTTGCCGTTTTTTTCGAAAATTCGAGTCCCGGGGTGGAGTAGTGTGTCAGAAACGAGAGTAGGTACCGTGTAGGTATCGCTATATACAGGCATATATACATGCGCCTCGAGGTTCGATTTTTTTCGCAAATCTCGGCGTCTTGAACGTCCGAAGGTGGCGGACATGGTGGTCCGCTCAAACGCCCTTAAGAGTCATAGATTTGGCTCCTAATTTCATCTCGGTAGGTGGCTAGGTAGGTTAGGCGTTAAAACGGGTGATTCGACGGTCGTGGTTTCGAACGCCGGCGTGGCCGTGTTAAACCGAATTTCTTTTTTTTGCGTTTTTTTTTCCGTCACATTTATCATTTTTAACGAAAGTGTTAATTTTTTTTTTTAATTTGCATTATTATATTATATATATTATTATTATTCGTTTGACGATATTTATTGGGCAAAAAAATTATTATAATTAACATTTACCGACGCACCTACATGTTTCTTTTAATAATACATTATAATATAACTAACCTACGTGTAGTACCTACTTGATATATTACAGTTTTTACGTGATTCCGATTTGGTTAGATACTGCTACAGATTATAAATACTATATTAAAAAATAGTACGACTGTAATATGACTGCTTCATTTGCCGTTTTTTTCGAAAATTCGAGTCCCGGGGTGGAGTAGTGTGTCGGAAACGAGAGTATGTGTAGTGTATTCATTTATAGATACCTACGTTTAATAGGATAGTAGTACATTTCAATAAAATTTGTTATTCACCAATATAATTATCTATTTGTTAATTTGACTTAATTCTCATAATTAAATAAATATACATGGTAGGTATATTTTAGAAAATATGCAATCAGAAAATTAGATTTTGTCGACTTATTTGTTATAACCGCGAAAACATAACAATGATTACATTGATTACAGTGAAGCCTAACATAAAACACCTGATAACTGTTCTCTATAATTATCAACAAATACAATTTTATTACCTCCTGTATACTTTTTCATATTTGAACGGCCGTTTCGAGCACTTTTCGCTGTAGGCGGATTGTCCGTTCGGGAATCGGATTTCACCCGAGATGACTGATAGCTAGACACTCAAACTCAGAATCCGAATTTCCGATTTCAACACACATACGAGAACCGGACACACACGCCCGGTGCATGGTCTGCGATCCGACGTAGTCGGATTGCCTACCTGACTAGCTACTTGCATACGAGCGACTTACACCCCCACTGCATCTGACACTCGGGAATCGACTTTCACCCGAGATGACTGATAGCTAGATACTCAAACTCAGAATCCGAATTTCCGATTTCAACACACATACGAGAACCGGACATACACGCCCGGTGCATGGTCTGCGATCCGACGTAGTCGGATTGCCTACCTGACTAGCTACTTGCATATGAGCGACTTACACCCCCACTGCATCTGAAACTCGGGAATCGACTTTCACCCGAGATGACTGATAGCTAGACACTCAAACCCAGAATCCGAATTTCCGATTTCAACACACATACGAGAACCGGACATACACACCCGGTGCATGGTCTGCGATCCGACGTAGTCGGATTCCCTACCTGACTAGCTACTTGCATACGAGCGACTTACACTCCCACTACATCCGATCAGCCGCAGGTGGATTGTCCGTTCGGGAATCGACTTTCACCCGAGATGACTGATAGCTAGACACTCAAACTCAGAATCCGAATTTCCGATTTCAAAACACATACGAGAACCGGACACACACGCCCGGTGCATGGTCTGCGATCCGACGTAGTCGGATTGCCTACCTGACTAGCTACTTGCATACGAGCGACTTACACCCCCACTGCATCTGACACTCGGGAATCGACTTTCACCCGAGATGACTGATAGCTAGACACTCAAACTCAGAATCCGAATTTCCGATTTCAAAACACATACGAGAACCGGACACACACGCCCGGTGCATGGTCTGCGATCCGACGTAGTCGGATTGCCTACCTGACTAGCTACTTGCATACGAGCGACTTACACCCCCACTGCATCTGACACTCGGGAATCGACTTTCACCCGAGATGACTGATAGCTAGATACTCAAACTCAGAATCCGAATTTCCGATTTCAACACACACACTCCAGAACCGGACATACACGCCCGGTGCATGGTCTGCGATCCGACGTAGTCGGATTGCCTACCTGACTAGCTACTTGCATACGAGCGACTTACACCCCCACTGCATCTGACACTCGGGAATCGACTTTCACCCGAGATGACTGATAGCTAGATACTCAAACTCAGAATCCGAATTTCCGATTTCAACACACATACGAGAACCGGACATACACGCCCGGTGCATGGTCTGCGATCCGACGTAGTCGGATTGCCTACCTGACTAGCTACTTGCATATGAGCGACTTACACCCCCACTGCATCTGAAACTCGGGAATCGACTTTCACCCGAGATGACTGATAGCTAGACACTCAAACCCAGAATCCGAATTTCCGATTTCAACACACATACGAGAACCGGACATACACACCCGGTGCATGGTCTGCGATCCGACGTAGTCGGATTCCCTACCTGACTAGCTACTTGCATACGAGCGACTTACACTCCCACTACATCCGATCAGCCGCAGGTGGATTGTCCGTTCGGGAATCGACTTTCACCCGAGATGACTGATAGCTAGACACTCAAACTCAGAATCCGAATTTCCGATTTCAAAACACATACGAGAACCGGACACACACGCCCGGTGCATGGTCTGCGATCCGACGTAGTCGGATTGCCTACCTGACTAGCTACTTGCATACGAGCGACTTACACCCCCACTGCATCTGACACTCGGGAATCGACTTTCACCCGAGATGACTGATAGCTAGACACTCAAACTCAGAATCCGAATTTCCGATTTCAAAACACATACGAGAACCGGACACACACGCCCGGTGCATGGTCTGCGATCCGACGTAGTCGGATTGCCTACCTGACTAGCTACTTGCATACGAGCGACTTACACCCCCACTGCATCTGACACTCGGGAATCGACTTTCACCCGAGATGACTGATAGCTAGATACTCAAACTCAGAATCCGAATTTCCGATTTCAACACACACACTCCAGAACCGGACATACACGCCCGGTGCATGGTCTGCGATCCGACGTAGTCGGATTGCCTACCTGACTAGCTACTTGCATACGAGCGACTTACACCCCCACTGCATCTGACACTCGGGAATCGACTTTCACCCGAGATGACTGATAGCTAGATACTCAAACTCAGAATCCGAATTTCCGATTTCAACACACATACGAGAACCGGACATACACGCCCGGTGCATGGTCTGCGATCCGACGTAGTAACCTGGCTGGCTGTGTCTTACGATCGACTTGAATCGCGTGACTTACGACTAGACACTCTTCCGAGTTCAAAAATTACCGCTTAACCAGTGCTGCCAACACGACAAAACACAATACTCGACGACCCCCCTTCCCGACGCAGGCTGGATAAAAAAAAACAGCATCGCCGACAAAGGTGCACCACCGCCCACACAGTCTTTCCGCCGTAGGCGGGATGACAAACACCGGAATCTAGTCTTATACTATAAAGCGTGAACCCGAGGGCGCAGCCTATGTTTTAATTCCGAACTAGCGTAAGGGAGAGCCAATGAGAAAATTACATTTCTAACCGTGGGCGGTCTCCCGGAGCCGTCTCTGCGTTATCACTCCTCTTATCACTTTTTGCCGTTTTTTTCGAAAATCAGAGAAATTTCGAAAAAAAACGAGTTTTACCCCCCCGGGGGGCCTCGGGGGGCCCCGTTCGGACCTTATTCGCGTTCCTCGGTAAATTTATAGTCGGCGCGCGGCCTTACTTTTTTCCCGGCGGGCCCGCGGCGGCGGAAGTCGCGCGCGATACGAAGGCCGCCGTCGCGCGCGTTTTTTGCATTTTTTTTCGAAAATTCGAGTTTTAGGCGTTTTAGGGCGGATCGACCTCCCCGTTTGAATCTTATTCGCGTTCCCCGCTAAATTTAACGTCGAAACGTGGCCCTACTTTTTCAAAAACGAGTGCCCCGGCGGACGTATCGATCGCCGAGGGCGCCGCGTCGTCGCCGTTTCGACGGTTTTCTCGACTTTTTCGACTAGAGTCGAGTGTAGCAACTCTACGAGACGTCCGACCTCCCCGCCGGCGACGTATTCGAGTTCCGCGCTAAATTTATAGCCGGCGAGGGTACCTACTTTTTCAAAAACGAGTCCCGGGGAGGAGCGACGTCGCTTAAACGAGAGTAGGTACCGATGGGGTATCGAGTAGGTACCGCTATATACAGGCATAAATACGTGCGTCTCGAGGTTCGATTTTTTGCGCAAAGCTCGGGTATTATACGTCCGTGGGCGGCGGAGCCGGTCGTCCGCTCGCCGACGCTGTCGGATCGCCCGCTCAAACGCCCTTTGACGGCCGTCCAAACGGCGTTCGCCTTTCGCGGGGACGGCGACGCGGCTTAAGAGTCATAGAATTGACTAGGATTTTCATCTGAGTAGGTGGCTAGGTTGGTTAGGCGTTAGGATAGGTGACTCGAGGGTCGTGGGTTCGAACCCGGCCGCCGGGATTTTCGATAATTTGCGGCGCCCGTGATATTTCGGATTTCTTTTTTTTGCGTTTTTTTTTTTTGGTCACATTAATCATTTTTAACCAGTGTTCCGATTTTTTTCAAAATTCGCGTTATTATATTATATATATCGGTATTTATATATATTATTATTCGTTTGACTATATTTATTTTGCAAAAAAATAATAATTAACATTTAATTAATACTTGATTTTACCGTGACCAACCTACAATATAATTATAATGTAGTACCTACTTGATATATTAAATACTGCTACAGATTATAAATACTGTTTAATACAATATTAATAAACTATATTAAAAAATAGTACTACTATATGACTGCTCCATTTGCCGTTTTTTTCGAAAATTCGAGTTTCAGCCCCTTTCGGTCGTATCACCCTCCCCGTCGACGACTTATTCGAGTTCCCCGCTAAATTTATAGCCGGCGCGCGGCCCTACTTTTTCAAAAACGAGGAGCGGCGTCGCTTAAACGGGAGCGGGTACCGTGTATTGTATTGTATATATTATGCGTCGCGTCGTTTTTTGCGGAGCCGTCGCTGCGTTATCTTTTATTCTTATCACTTTTCACGGTTTTGACCATTTTTCACAAATTTTTTTCAACATTTTTGAGGTTTACCCCCCTCGGGTGCCTCGGTAGGGCCCGTTTGGACCTTATTCGCGTTCCCCGCTAAATTTATAGACGGTGCGCGGCCCTACTTTTTCACAGACGAGTCCCGGGAAAGAGTGGCGTCGCGGAAAAGGGAGTAGGTACCGTGTAAGTATCGCTATATACAGCAATAAATACATGCCTCGCGTCGTTTTTTGCTGTTTTTTTCTAAAATTCGTTTCTTGGACCGTTTTAGTGATATTACCCTGCCTGTTTGGATATTATTGGCATTCCCCGCTAAATTTATAAGCCACCGTCGTCAGTACTTCGCTCGAGTCGTGTTCCGCGGAGGAGATCGGGGAGCGGACAGTGTTGTTATTACTTTATACGGAAATGAAAATATGCGACAAAAAGTTTGATTTTTTCATACACACTTTCATACACATAATATAATACATAAGTCATAACACAGTGATGCACCATTATAATTAAGCAATTATAATTACTAAATAATTTAAAACATCATAAATATCAAATTACATTTAATAAATTGGTAGGTAGGTACATCATATATTATATACAGTCATACAATATAACAGCAAAATATTATGATAGTAGGTACTTACGAAGATAAGTGCCAAAAAATTGTATAGTGTATTCATTTATAGATACCTACGTTTAATAGGATAGTATTACATTTCAATAAAATTTGTTATTCACCAATATAATTATCTATTTGTTAATTTGACTTAATTCTCATAATTAAATAAATATACAAGGTAGGTATATTTTAGAAAATATCCAATCAGAAAATTAGATTTTGTCGACTTATTTGTTATAACCGCGAAAACATTACAATGATTACATTGATTACAGTGAAGCCTAACATAAAACACCTGATAACTGTTCTCTATAATTATCAACAAATACAATTTTATTACCTCCTGTATACTTTTTCATATTTGAACGGCCGTTTCGAGCACTTTTCGCTGTAGGCGGATTGTCCGTTCGGGAATCGGATTTCACCCGAGATGACTGATAACTAGACACTCAAACTCAGAATCCGAATTTCCGATTTCAACACACACACACCAGAACCGGACATACACGCCCGGTGCATGGTCTGCGATCCGACGTAGTCGGATTGCCTACCTGACTAGCTACTTGCATACGAGCGACTTACACCCCCACTGCATCCGATCCGCCACAGGTGGATTGTCCGTTCGGGAATCGACTTTCATCCGAGATGACTGATAGCTAGACATTCAAACTCAGAATTCGAATTTCCGATTTCAACACACATACGAGAACCGGACACACACGCCTGGTGCATGGTCTGCGATCCGACGTAGTCGGATTGCCTACCTGACTAGCTACTTCCATACGAGCGACTTACACCCCCACTGCATCTGACACTCGGGAATCGACTTTCACCCGAGATGACTGATAGTTAGATACTCAAACTCAGAATCCGAATTTCCGATTTCAACACACATACGAGAACCGGACATACACGCCCGGTGCATGGTCTGCGATCCGACGTAGTCGGATTGCCTACCTGACTAGCTACTTGCATACGAGCGACTTACACCCCCAGTGTCCCCCACTGCATCCGACACTCGGGAATCGACTTTTACCCGAGATGACTGATAGCTAGACACTCAAACCCAGAATCCGAATTTCCGATTTCAACACACACACACACCAGAACCGGACATACCCGCCCGGTGTAAGGTCTGCGATCCGAAGTAGTCGGATTGCCTACCTGGCTGGCTGTGTCGTACGATCGACTTGAATCGCGTGACTTACGACTAGACACTCTTCCGAGTTCAAAAATTACCGCTTAACCAGTGCTGCCAATACGACAAAACACAATAACCAACGACCCTCCATTCCCGCCGCAGCTAGGCTGGATCAAAAAACCCAGCATCGCCGACAAAGATGCACCACCGCCCACACAGTCTTTCCGCCGTAGGCGGGATGACAAACACCGGAATCTAGTCTTATATAATAAAACGCTAATAACGCGTATAAGATCCGCGGGGAGCGCTGACGGCACTACGCGTTTCTTCCATGACGACCAATCACAATACTTCCCGCGCGTTCGCTATAAATTCCGCTCGCTTATCTCCCTTTTCCTTATCGACGAATATTTCCGAACATTATTATTATTATTATTCCGTATTTCTATATTATTATATATAATATATATAAAATAATATAATTTGTGATATATAACGCACAATTCAGTTTTTGAAATCTTCTAAAATGTTATGTTCGCTTTAATAAATTGTAAAATATGTTATTATTTGAATTTTATTTTTATTATATATATCGTAGGTACATACTATGCAAATTAAGTCGATTCCGGTCGTTGTGGTGGAAGCCGCAATTAATCAGCATTTCAATATAATATATTAAAAATATATAAGTAGTTTGAATAGATAGACATTTTTCATGAGTATTGCAGTACATTTAACTATTGTACCTAAGAGTTTTAGTAGGACCTTGGTATGTCGTTACATATATAATATTGTAAGTACACATGATAAGACTACAATAAATCCAACACATTTAAATTTCTTAAAATATATACATGTTATTTTATGTAATATTATTATTATTATATTATATATACTAATATATTGTTATTATTCGGAAACGTCGACGGTGTTGATGGAGTTTCTTTGCACAGGTCACAATAAATTTATTAACAACTCATAAAAGACTCATACTACAACTACTCATCATGTAATGTTTAAATTAGGTTTCCAGCGAATGCCGGCCGGAGACGTCAGTGGGTGCTGATTGTCGAGAACTGTGGTATAAATGCACAACAGATTTTGGCCAACTCAAAAGTGTGCTCGAGGCATTTCGTACTAGGTCGTGATTATGAAGGAGAAACACAACATCGTCGTCGTCTCTTCTCAAGAGCGGTGCCATCTTTAGTGAGTGTATCATGACTATTTTCATTAGGTATTCCAATGACACTGTTCAATACTACACCAAACCATACACAAACATAACTTAGATTGTAGCAATTGCATTAAGTTAATAATTATTATTACATAATGTCATACGGTGTCATTTATTTATTAACATATAATGTCATGCTTATATAGACACAATTCATTAAATTACTTTACATTGAAATACCAATTGTTCAATTCATATTATTACTATTCAAATGTAATAAAGTATTTTTTCTAATAATTTTAATTGAACTAATTACAATAATACTTTTGTTCTTTTTACACTTCCATTTCTATAACACCTCTATGTGTATCTTAAATGTATTGTTTTCGTTATTATCAGAGGGGATACATTCTCTAGGCTACAATTCATTTTATTTATGTACAATAATTACTTACATTATTACAGCTATAATCATTCAACAATTGCTGCTATTGACCTTTATTCGGTCTGCAGTGCAATTCACTATAACGTGTAGTTTAAATGTTACTAACTAATCGATTACAATATGCTCTCCACACTGTTTTTTATTTATTCAAAATGTACTGTACTTATTACATTCCCTATCGGTGAGCTGATTTTTATATGCTTATATTAAGTCGCATGTCATTGGTATGTGTGTAGTAATAAAACATTATTATAATATCACATAATATGACACATAATATGTTGAATGCTTATAATCTTATAACATTTGAGATGCTACTATTCAACTTTATTCATTCTTCGGTGTGATTCACTATTACATGGACCATAAATTTTACTAACTAATTGATTTTACCATCCTCTCTATGCACTGGTTTTAATTTATTTAATTATAAATGTGTTGTACTTATTACATTCTCTATTGGTGAGCTGATTTTTATATGCTTATTAATTCCCATGTCATTGATATGCAGTTAAATATCATCTTAACACATACGTTGAATATTTAAGCCGATAATATTTGAGATTGTTTTTATACACACAATTACAACGGACTTTGTATGATACTGTTGGTAGTTCAACCACTCCTTGACATTGCGGCACCAGGTGGACAACTGGAAGCGGAAGTGGCAATCCCCGGTAACAACGGCATGGAGATAGAAGTTGTCGAAGTCCAAGTGGAAGATGTAATGATGGACCTAGCTGAAGAAGAAATGCTACGAGAGGAAGTGGTACAAGATGACATCGAGTATGTAGATTTACTTCCTGCTGACGCAGAGGCAGAATTTGAATTCAGGGACGCAATTGACGTTTTATTACCAGACGTCAATGAAGAGGTTAGTAAATACATCTTATTAAAATTAAAATAAACATTTATAACATTAAATTCTTAATAACAGTGCATTTTAATTGCAGATCATACCGATTCCTCCTGTTGTACCGAGAGCACGTGCGCCCATCAGAGACCGTCCGGCTGGCATTCAACACGAACTTCCAGATCGGCATGACCTAGGACCGTTGAATGTTGTCTGCCGGCACTGTGGTGCCCGCCATTTCTCCTGCGAGCGTACTTCAACGGGTCATTTTTTTACGTGTTGCAATAACGGTCAAATGGCTGTTACTAGAGACCGTGTTTTGGGTCCACCGCCAGAGTTATTAATTCGTTTGTTGGTTGATGATTCACAGGTAGGAAAACACTTTCGAAAAGAAATCCGCAGGTGCAACAACACTCTGGCATTTGTGGCTTTCTCCACTGATCTGAGCCCAAGACGTTTGCCTGGTCAGGGACCAAGAGTATTCTCCGTTCACGGGCAAGTATATCGTAGGATTAGTAATGATGTTGTCAGAAATGAACTAATGCAACCAAGGTATTGTGAGTTGTATTTTATTGAATCCGGGGCAGCAAATCAGATTCGCATGGCACAACAGCCACGTGAACGACTACTATTGGAGAACTTGCTTGCAGACTTGGACAGACTGTTACGGCGAATCAATCCATTTGCGGTGGCTTTTGAGTAATATATATTACTTTAAATTATTAACATATACATAATTGAATAAAAATATTACTTCAAGTTGTAGTGTGTTGAACACACATTACATTTGTATAGATATTGCACTTTTATGAATTACTACTATATGATACAACGAATGACTTTGGTTACCATTGCATTGAATACACATTCGTATAGACAGTAGTGCAACATTTTTGTTTAAAAAATTATAGTTTACATTATAATTACTACGTACTCATTAAAAAACCTATTTTAGGTTTAAACGATACAATTAAACTCCAACAGCTCCTTACAATTTCATATTAACTATACTATATTATATATATATATGTCACATGTATATAACAATATACATATATATATATTGATTTTACTTTTTCTGTGTACATTTCCATTACAGTGTGTATTGTACCCAAGCGACATTTTTACTTAATACTTCTATGCAAAATTGTATTTCATAGTTTCCAGTATGTGTGCTTAGTAATATGTTACATTTCCGAATTACATAAAATATACTGTGTGCTGTAATATTTATTTATCATGTTGCACTTGCCTATGGATAACATTTATTCTTTATCCATCTACTGTACACAAATGTGGATATATCATGTGGCTTTAATAATAACACAATATTATTTTCTTACAGAAACATGCGACAAGTATGGCAAAGGGAACAAGACGCTGCTGCGGCCAATCCAATGTTGCAACCGAAAAGGGTGACCATGCACATCGTCGCCGACCCGAACAATGACCCACGGCGATACAATCAACCAGCTACTCATGTGAACGAGGTAGCAGTTGTCTTTGTTGGAGAAGATGGTCTACCACCAGGAAACCTCGATCTGGTCATCTATGACTCGAACCCAGTTGACCCAAATCACCGGATGCAAAGCATATCAGCTGGCTCACCTCATGCAGATCCAATGCTGTATCCATTGCTCTTCCCACATGGAGAAACCGGCTGGCATTACAACCTGCAACAAGAGGGCGTCCGCCGGAACGCAGTGCGTGTTCGGAACTCTATCAGAGAGTTTGCTTGAAGCAAATTGCTTCTTATCGCCTGGTCATCAGATACACCGGAACCAATAACAATGGGAATGAAGGCCATACGTTCAGTTTATTACACGCAGCTGGTTTTTTGTTACAGCAGTACACATGTGATCACTACGTTCGCATGGAAGCGAACAATCTACGTTACATCCGAGACCACCAAAGAGCACTCTTTGCTGACGCCTATCAAGGCCTTCTGGACCATATTAACCAACAGCTCCACCTAGACGAAATCAATCCGGTCGGCCGCAGGACAATTCTGCCTTCGACATTCCTAGGCGGCCCTCGGTACATGAAACAATGTTACCACGACGCAATGTCCATTGTGCGTAAGTACGGAAAGCCTGATTTATTCATAACATTTACGTGTAACCCTAGGTGGCCAGAGATAGTAGATAACATTCCGCGTTGGTTGACGGCAACCGACAGGCCTGATTTGGTGGCGAGGGTGTTTCACGCAAAACTGAAGGAGCTAATGCGTGACATCACGGTCAATAAGGTGTTTGGTAATGTAGATGCTTATGTTTACACCATTGAGTTTCAGAAACGTGGTCTTCCACACGCACATATACTCATAATCTTGGATGAGGACAGCAAGTTACTTACTGCCGACGACGTCGACAATGTTGTGTGTGCCTACTTGCCTGACCCTGCATCCGAAAGGCGCCTACTCGACAGTGTGAAATCGCACATGATTCATGGTCCGTGTGGACCACTCAATCGCAACAGTCCGTGTATGGTGGACAACGGTTGTACGAAGAAATATCCCAAAGAATACAGCGAGGAGACTGTATACATTTCTGATGGTGGTTACCCGACTTATCGTAGACCGAACAATGGACTTGTGGTCAACGTCAGAGGTCATCCTGTCGGCAATGAGTTTGTTGTCCCACACAACCCATACTTGCTGGTCAAGTATGATGCACACATAAACGTTGAGGTGTGCTCTACCGTGAAGAGCGTAATGTATTTGTATAAATACGTCTACAAGGGCCATGACGCAGCTACCTTGGAAATTTGGAATGGAGATGAAATTGAAAAGTAATTGAATTAAACTTATAGTTTTAATTGTTGACTTCTAAATTACATTCCATCTATCATTATTGTGTTGGATTATTATTATGATGATAAAAATGGTATTAACATTGTCCAACAGTCAACCGAAATCATTTTAAAGCTGCATCAATCTCAGTAATGTTACCTTAAGTGTTATTCTGTATAATATGTGATAGATGTTGTTGGTAAATTTTATTTTCATTAATATTCATATTATACAATATAATAATATTACATTTCATTTTGTGACTTATGAACCAATAATGCTGCTCAATTTAAAATGATTCAATTTTAATAACTATTATTTGTTTTAATATTTTCCTTGGACACATAGTTGATTAATAATAATAATAACAACAACATTTTGTTAACTACAATAACATAGCATACCACTTTAATACAATAATAATTAACTACACTCTACACTTATTAGATATATTTGTATGCAACGTCAACCTAACATTATTTATTGTAATCGAAAGCAAATATTCAGTGTGAGGTAATCTCATTCCTATGTTTTTAGATGTATGCATATATATATATATATATATTATTTTATTCCTGATTATTTATGATATACGTTGATGTTGATTTCAGTTACATAAACTCACGGTACGTCAGTCCACCAGAAGCTGTTTGGAGGTTATTTTCGTATGAAATGCATAACAAGAGTCATACGATCAATAGACTACCTGTCCACCTGGAAGACTATCACAACGTGTACTTTGGACCTGGAGAGGTACTAGAGCGGGTGCAGAACGCGGCTCTGGCTCGAACCAAACTCACGGCATTCTTCGACCTCAACGCGACAGACGAAGACGCTAGACAGTACCTCTACCAAGAGATACCGGTACATTACACTTGGAACGCGTCTAGAAGAACGTGGATACGACGTCAAAGACAGATGACGTACGAGACGTTAGCTCGAATGTACGTTGTCAACCCACTTGATCGCGATCGTTTCTACCTACTATTACTACTCCTACACAAGAGGGGCCCACAGTGTTTCCGGGACATGAGGAAAGTAGACGGGGTAGAGCATCCAACATACGCGGCTGCAGCCGTCGCGATGGGACTTGTGGAAGACGACAGAGCTATGTTGGAGTGCATAGCCGAATAAGCAACATTGGACACTCCAGTCCAGCTTCGTTACCTCTTTGTGACGATGCTTTTGCACTGCGAGATCACAAACCCGCTGGCGTTGTATCAAACCTCACATGTTGCAGGATTTCAATCACCGATTGAGGGACATTGACCGAGCGAGGGCTGCGTGTTTGGACGCAATCAACGGGATGCTTCGTGGTCACGGAAAATCGCTTGCGGACTACAGTTTGCCACTACCGGACGTCACATTGCTGGAAGAAAACCCGGACGATGACATGTTTGGTGCTATAGACGCGGCGGTGCGCTGGGCCGTACAATTGGACAAATTGAACGACGAACAACGGACAGTGTTCAATCGTGCTATGGCAGCGGTAGACGACAACAGAAACGTATCAAAACTTTTCTACATTGACGGTCCCGGAGGAACAGGTAAAACAACACTATACGGGTGCCTCATATGGTCACTTCGCAACCAAGGGCGATCCGTTTTGTCCGTGGCTTTTACAGGAATAGCAGCGTCGCTCATGGACGGCGGCATGACAGTGCACTCGACGTTTGGATTGCCGTTCGGTACACTGAACGACGATTCGACGTCGACCATCACCTTGCAGTCGTTGCGTGCTCATAGGATACGTGATGCAGCACTCATCGTCTGGGACGAAGCGCCCATGTCTCCGGGACTACAACTCACAGTGGTCAATAGGTTGCTCCAGGACATCATGGATTCAGAATTGCCGTTCGGCGGTAAGCCGGTATTGTTCGCCGGCGACTTCAGGCAGATTCTACCTGTCGTGCGCAGGGGAACAAGGAGTGACATCGTCAGGTCGTCTATCAAATACAACTCTTTGTGGCGCAACCTGGAACAGTTCAATTTGACGCGGAACATGCGCGCCGATAACGACGCTGACTTTGGAACATGGTTGCTTCAGCTCGGGAGCGGCCAATTGCCAGCGGTCGACGGTGTTCAGGACACTGTTGAAATACCCCGGGAAATGGTATGTGAGGTCGCTAATTTGATTGATTTTGTTTTTCCGAAGCGAATGTCGTTGGCTAACGTCAATGAGTTTGCTCGGAAAATAATTTTATGTCCCAGGAACGACGAATGCAGGCAGGTCAATAATACTGTGTACAACGCATTGACGGAGTTCACCGAACCTACACGGCCATAGACACTGTGGTGGTCGACGACCCCGACGAAGTAGGTATCCAATTATCCGACAGAGTTTCTCAACACTCTGCAACCGGACGGACTGCCGCCATACAACTTGACGCTAAAGGTCGGTTCTATTGTCATGTTGCTTAGGAACCTAGATTCTAAGAGACGTCTTTGCAATGGTACACGGTTGGTTGTTACTGAAATGCGTCGATACAACTTCAAAGCGAGGATGTTGTCTGGTGGTGCACAGGAAGATATAGTCATACCTGCGGTACCGCTCACGTCAAGTGGCGAAGACGACCTGCCCATTATAATGCGACGAGTGCATTTTCCAGTACGTTTGTCGTTTGCTATGACCATTAACAAGTCACAGGGACAAACGTTTGATAGAGTTGGATTGCTCCTGCCATCACCGGTGTTCACGCACGGACAACTGTATGTAGCGTTTTCCCGAGTGAGGGACTCTCAATCCATTAGAGTAGGTATGTACAGTGATGACCGTGGTAGATTTGTCACTAAGAACATTGTGTACAGAGAAGTTCTACAAGCGATATAACTGTACAATGAAGTCTACAAGAACTTAATGAACATCGAATCCAATCTGTGTGATCCAAGTCTGTGTGACACATGGTTCATAAGCAGTCGTAAGTACGACTCGAGGAGGAGAGAAAGTTCGACAACCTCCACGTGGTTCTCTCTGGATGCTGATTTTGTAATGAATACGTAACTGATGTCGAACATGCATTTAAACTGGCTGCGACTCACACACTATGTGGTAAATTATTAGAATTATTATTATATACTCAACAATATATCAGCAGATATTTGTATGCATTTGTATTATTTCAGAAACATTATACTAGAAAAGACTTCATCAATGCAGATGTAACAGAAACACAACAAAAAGAATCATCATTGTATCAATAATGATTACTAATTTGTAACTAAACCACACTCCGTTAATCATAAGAGTTCCTACACCTAACACTTAATTATTATTCATTGTTAATTTGTAACTGATGTAGCACATGCATATATATACTTTTAAATTGATTAATAGTAAGTTTCATACACAAATTATTATAATTTCAAAAGCATATATCTATTATACTACGACCAATAGGTTTGTAAGAGATTTTCAATTTTGTTGCATGTATAATATGTTTGATTTCTACGTATTGCAGTCGACGCACGAATCAATTTAATTTTTTTAAACATCATTAAACTACACTATATTGTATGTTTGTATGTTGTAATCAACATAATGAGGTATGATTAGATATTTTGCAACCGCAAAAAATTTTCATTGTAAAAATATTATGCAAATACTGATTAGTATTACCTAATTGATTATATATATATTATTTGTAATATAAAAAATATAACTAATATAAACAAACAATCCATGTTCATATTTATTATTTTTATTATTATTATTATACATTATTACTACTTGCTTATATTAAACCTAAAATTGTAAAAGATTGTGATTGATAGTATTCAAAACAGTTTTAAAAACCAAAAACTATAAGCATGTGCACAACACACATATAATATACAACATGATACAATTAACCGATGTTTTATAGGCTACACATATATTCATTTAACTGTACCAAATGCTTAATAACGTTATGATAGGTACGCCACACCTACATTAATTTAATTAGAGCATTTAATTAGCTTTATGTAATGTTTTAATTTCATTTCATATGCACAGGTCGTTTGCAACCAGACACCTATATACCTGGGAAGTATGATTGCCTTTAAATCGACTACTTAACCTTTTTATTCAATTGACATATGGCTTTAACATTTTCTCCTACAATAATACGTTTTCTGACTATCGATGTTAGAATGTATGCCCAGTAAACGCACAAATTTGTACTGGTTGGGGACTGAAAGCTAGACACACAATTACCGTTTTCTTTATGCATTTATCCTTTTTACACGCACAAAAGAACAGGGCATGCGACGGGTCATGTATCCAATCCGCCATACACATATGCCCTATAACTCATGGATTTGCATACAACGATGATTGATAGCTAGACATTCGATTACAATTATTCGAAATTCCTAATTTCTTATACAGTCAACAAAACAGAACCGGGCATACACCGAGGCACGGTATTACAACAGTCGAGGAGAGACCGCTAGACACTCAGTCACAGTTTTCGGTACGGTTTAATTACTTTTCGAATTTCCCGTGAAACGATTTTCACTCGACCACCTCGAAGGCTTCCCCAACGCCCGGAATCGAGGCACACGGGCAGCTACGACAAAGATGCACCACCGCCCACACAGTCTTTCCGCCGCAGGCGGGATGACAAACACCAGAATCTAGTATAACTTATAAACAAATAATCCATGTTCATATTTATTATTTTTATTATTATTATACATTACTACTTACTTATATTAAACCTAAAATTGTAAAATATTGTGATTGATAGTATTAAAAACACTTTTAAAAACCAAAAACTATAAGCATGTGCACAACACACATATATACAACATGATACATTTAACCGATGTTTTATAGGCTACACATATATTCATTTAACTGTACCAAATACTTAATAACGTTATGATAGGTACGCCACACCTACATTAATTTTATAGACATATAATTAATTTAGAGCATTTAATTAGCTTTATGGAATGTTTTAATTTAATTTGGTATGCACAGGTCGTTCGCAACCAGACACCTATATACCTGGGAAGTATGATTGCCTTTAAATCGACTACTTAACCTTTTTATTCAATTGACATTTGGCTTTAACATTTTCTCCTACAATAATATGACATCAGACTATCGACGTTAGGAGGTATGCCCAGTAAACGCACAAATTTGTACTGGTTGAGAACTGAAAGCTAGACACACAATTACCGTTTTCTTTATGCATTTATCCTTTTTGCACGCACAAAAGAACAGGGCATGCGACGGGTCATGTATCCAATCCGCCATACACAAATGCCCTATAACTCATGGATTTGCATACAACGATGATTGATAGCTAGACATTCGATTACAATTATTTGAAATTCCTAATTTCTTATACAGTCAACAAAACAGAACCGGGCATACACCGGGGCACGGTATTACACCAGACGAGGAGAGACCGCTAGACACTCAGTCACAGTTTTCGGTACGGTTTAATTTCTTTTCGAATTTCCCGTGAAACGATTTTCGCTCGACCACCTCGAAGGCGCTGGAGGTGGCTTCCCCGGAATCGAGGCGCACGGGCAGCTACGACAAAGATGCACCACCGCCCACACAGTCTTTCCGCCGCAGGCGGGATGACAAACGCCAGAATCTATATGTGCAGCCACCTTATCAATTATATCATTAGGGTTAATTTCAGTTAACATTTCTTTTTCAACACACATTAACATTAAACTTTTTAAATTTTCTCGTGACATTGAATTTCTTAAATAATTTTTAACATACTTAAGTTTTGAAAAACTACGTTCACATCCTACTTGAGTGATTGAAAACGTGAGTAACAATTTATATGCAAAATACAGACCTGGGTAAGCATTACTAAATAAATTATAATTAACTATTACGCTAAAACAACAAACAACGCAGCACTTTTCTTTTGTTTCATCAGAATTATGAGAACATCTTTCATTATCCATATAATTTTGTTCTGTAAAGAATATAAATGTTATAGGTAAACTGAAGACATAACCAATAGACTTATAATTTAAGCATACAAACCATAATCTTCTCCATCTGAAATTAATTCAATATCTTCCTTATATTGATCACTTATACAATTTTTTTTTTAATTTTGGCCACTTGAAAACAAAGTCATTATACTCTTGACAAAGCTGTCCATGAGACAAATCTGGCATAAATGGTACAATCTTTAAATGGATACTTTTTAGTGAATCTTCTGGTAGAGGTTCATCAATACAAACATTATTTGGATCCAAACAATTGAAGTCACCATATAAATGTTTGTGCTTTTCAAAACGTTCTACAATACTTTGGATAACTGAGTCAAATATTATACTATGCACATTTACTGTATACGATTGCAATGGATCTTCGATTGGGTTATCAGTTGATTCATAAGAAAATTGCTTCGATTTTTTTCTTGGTCGAAATGATCTTATACTGTCATTGATTTGGATAGAGGTGTTTTCTACTGTTTCTAATTTACTGTTTGCCCATGTCAAAAAATTATCAGCAGCTTGCTTGATGCTGGGAAAATCACGATCAATTTTTTTCAAATCATTAAGAGTTTGAGTTACCATTTGGTGGGCAGAAACTAAATTAACACCATAACCTTGAAGGTATTTGGATAAAGGTGTGGTTTTATTAAAAATTTTTAAATATATTTGTGCTGTTAAAATTGTTTCATATTTACACAGTCCTTCCATAAAACCACTAGCCTTTAGTCGTGCTTCTGGTTTAATATTTGTATTTTCACAAATTTCTTCTAATGAAGTTATTAATTCAACAAATTAACAGTTATCGGGATTATTAAAGTAACCAAAAACTTTGGTTAATGCTGTATCTTTTGACTCCGCGTTTCTTCCATGACGACCAATAACAATACTTCCCGCGCGTTCGCTATTTCGCTCGCTTATCTCCCTTTTCCTTATCGACGAATATTTTCGAATACTATTATTATTATTACCCGAGTTATTCCGTATTTCTATATATTATAAAAATTGTGATATTTCCGTGTGTAATATTATATGTAAAACGCAAAATTCAAAAAACTGTTCTTGACGTGATAACGTCTTATAAATCGATGGAGCCGGCTATATTGACAAATATAGATGTACGTAAAAGCAAACTATTGCTAGCACGATTAAGTCTAGAAGCGGGATCTCTGATCTGTACAAAACATAAAATATTTCAAAGTTGTACTTCACATTGAGTAAGTATTTATTTAATTGAATAAGGTAATACCGTTAAATGTCTGCTAGCCTGAATAAATTCAACATAACATTGATTTTCCAATATTCTGAGTTTTTCTAAAAATAAATAAATAGCAATAGGCAATATATTCAAAGAAATTAATTAAAATCAATACATTAAATAATATTATATAGGTAGTAATTCATTGAAAATAATTTAATCTGTAATGAGTACTTGAACTTGCATCAGTTGGCTGAGTTAGCCCTCCTGGCTAATATAGTATTTATTTTTATTTTTTAAAGATTCCCCCAACATTGTCATCAAAACTCATTGATATCTTATACATTATAAAATAATTGTGTTTATTAAGCAATATACTGTATGTATATACTCAGGAAATAAATAAAAAAATAGCAATTAAATCAATCTTTTATGGGCTTCCTTGAATAAAGCCATCATACTTAGAAAAAATACTTCAATTTCCACAAGCTATGTAAGTACTATTTTTATATTGTTATTTATCAAATTTAACATCTAAACTTAAATAAAAAAAATAGAATAATAACAATGTATCGTTGTAATGATAATATAGCTTTATAATATTACTAAGAACGTTACATCATGTAGGCATGACTTTAGATAGAAATTCTATCTAAAACCTTGCTTACAAACTTAAAGATATTTCATTAGATTATATAAAATAAAAACCATTAGAATAAAAGTAGTGGTTTAAAGACGGTTTCTCAACTCTCACTTTTAGTTACTACCACATAAGCTGTTTTCTTTTTTTGTTGAGTTATGTTTAAATAAAATAAATCTCTTATATTATAAAACACAAATAGTCTCCGTTTTTTGCCACCAGGCGCGACGCGACAAATAATTAATTCGGCGTTTCTTCCATGACGACCAATCATATTAATTCTCGCGCGACGCAGCAAATAAGCAACTCCGCGTTTCTTCCATGACGACCAATCATAATACTTCTCGCGCATTCGCTAAATTTTCACGTCGCCGCTCGCTTATCTCCCTTTTCGTTATCGACGATTGACGTGAATATTTTCGAATATTATTTTCCCGAGTTATTCCGTATTTCTATATATTAGGTATATAATATAATAAAAAAGTGCGTGTGCGATTTTTACAAAAATTGTGATATTGCCGTGTGTAAATTATATATATAATATGTAAAACGCAATATTCAGAAACGGTTCAAGTGTTATGTAAATGTCATTATTATGAATTTTATTATCGTACCGTTGTGGAAGCCGCCATTCAGCCATTCAGCATTTCAATAATATTAAAAATATAAGTAGTTTGAATGCACGGATTAGATAGACATTTTTCACGAGTATTGCAGTAAATTTAACTATTATAGCTAAGAGTTTTAGTAGGAGCTTGGTGTGTCGATTGTTTATGACAATGTCGTTACATACGTAATAAGGTAAGTAATAATAAGTAAATTCAATACATTTCAATTTTTTAAAACATACATGTTATGTAATATTATTATATTATATACGAGGGGTAATTACAGAAAGTTTGTACACCAGATTACTGATTTAAATGATTATACCTATGATTTCCCATGAGTTACTACAAAGATTAACTATGATTACCCATGATTACCCCCAAGGTGTTCGCCCCTCGATTATAATATACTAATATTGTATTACCAAGTTTAATTACTTCAATTCATACCTTATACCTGTACTAACCTTTACATTGGGTTACACGTATTAATTTTTTGCAATATTTCAAACAAATTTCAAAACAAGAAAACTACATTTACATATTATATGTTATAAAATTATAATAAATTGAATTTAAATTCCTCCAAAGGTGTAAAACTATGCTTAAAATATTGTAATATTTGTCAACATTTTTATTATGTCGTTGGCATGCAAAAATGTATTATACATGATTTATATATATATTATATTAATAAATACATAAGTATCATTTATATTCTACTTTTTTAAACTTTATTATAGGACAACTGTATGCAGCGTTTTCCCGAGTGAGGGACTCTCAATCCATAAAATCCATTAGAGTTGCTATGTACAGTGATGGCCGTGGTAGATTCGTCACTAAGAACATTGTGTACAGAGAAATTCTACAAGCGATATAACTGTACAATGAAGTCTACAAGAACTTAATGAACATCGAATCCGATCTGTGTGACACATGGTTTATAAGCAGTCGTAAGTACGACTCGCGGAGGAGAGAAAGTTTGACGACCTCCACGTGGTTCTCTCTGGATGCGGATTTTGTAATGAATACGTAACTGATGTCGAACATGCATTTAACCTGGCTGCGACTCGCACACTAGATGGTAAATTATTTAGAATTATTTATGTACTCTAAAAATATATCAGCAGATATTTGTATGCAATTGTATTATTTCAGAAACATTATACTAGAAATGACTTCATCAATGCAGATGTAGCAGAAACACAACAAAAAGATTCATCATTGTATCAATACTGATTACTAATTTGCAACTAAACCATACTCTGATAATCATAAGAATTACTACAGCTAACACTTAATTATTATTCATTGTTAATGTGTAACTGATGTAGCACATACACACACATATATATATATATATGTATATACACTTAAATTGATTAATAGTAAGTTTCATACACAAATTATTATAATTTCAAAAGCATATATTATCTACTATAACCAAGGTTTGTAAGAAATTTTCAATTTTGTTGTATGTACAATATGTTTCATTTCTACGTATTGCAGTCGACGCACGATTCAATTAAATTTTTTTAAACATCATTAAACTACACTATATTGTATGTTTGAATTTGTATTGCTTAACAATGTCTTTTATATGTAATAAACATAATGAGGTATGATTAGATATTTTGCCACCGCAAATAATTTTCATTGAAAAAATATTATGCAATTACTGATTAGTAATACCTAATTGATTATACATTATTTGTAATTTAAAAAAGGTGCTCTGCTGTACTGTAGGTTATAAGTGGGTCACTGTATAATGGATGGTATTAAATTTGAATTCAATGATATAATATCATTGTATAAGAAAAACGATTCTGAGTGGAGACGGTATGTCAGTCTAGGTTAAGACATATTATATACATATTACATATATATTGTATTAAAATAAAATTGACCTATAATAAATTCCAAATTAATCATATCACAATATCCATTAGGTACTTATAAGCGTTATACATCAACAACAAACCGTGATACTATCATAGATATATAAATATAATAGTACATTTTAGAAGTTTCAAGTACCTACGAATAATATTATACAATCACAACAAAATAACTAAATTAGTTATTCTAGGTTTTTTAATATATAATTTCGTCCAAATTTAAATTTAAAATGTCTGTAAAAAATAACTGTGTTCATATATTTTTTAGATTTTTTGGTTACAGTATGAACTATTCATGAGAACCTCTGTTTTAAATTTGCAGTCCTTAGCTATAAAAACTGAACATTTTATAATTTATTAATTACAATGATTGATAATTTTCGAGATTTTGATAAATTTTGTCAAAATTCGATGTTTAAATGCTTATTAAAAAGAAATTGTGCATATGTATTTGAAATATTTTTCAAACTGATATTGTAACAATATATCGGGAGCCTTGTATTAAATTTTTATACTTTTTGACCCAACAGATAAAACTTTATTGATATTTATAGAAAAAAAAACTAAAAAAATCGAAAACTGAAAATGTCCATAAACAGCTCAAAAATATTTTCAAAATTGTATAGTGTTTAGAAAATGCTAATATAAACATTCAATGAAATTTTCATGTATCTACAGTTATTCGTTTTAGAATTACAACAAAATAAGGAAATCGCTATAGGAGAAATCGACTGAATCTCCAATGTTGTAAATATTTGAATTTCAAACACTCATAAAAATTTAATTTGACTTTCTTATAGACATTTTTTTTTTGATAAATGTAGAAAATCTTATAAGGAATCTTGTATTACATTTTCATATCTTTTATTAGCCGTTGGTTAACAATTAATGTTACCATTAATATTATTCATTAACTAATAATACCAACAATAATTTATTCGAGCCTATGCATACCTACCATTTTAAAGGAGAGTTATGCAAACTTATAAATATGATAACATCTGTTATATATATGTTGTAATATAACTTAGGTTAGGTTATGTATAAAAAAAAACACTTAAAAATAACTGTTGTTATATATTATATATATTTCTATTTATAACTTATACATTATTCATTCTGAAAATATATACAAACACAAATTAGAATAAGACAATAAAAAGAACACAAAAATTAGTACACAGGAACTTTTTATAGCTTACCACTAGCTTGCTGTCATCCTATAAACAATTAAAATTTAAAAACATTTATAACTAACATGTATATTACAAATATATTACAATATTATACTCACTCCTACATTCATAGAGGCCATATCGTGGCCCATAGATGACACAGCACTCGAGCCACGGTCATGGCCCGAGTGCTGGTGCGAAGTTCTGGCACCATTCCCCAACGACGGGGGGGCCGAGTCCCGCAGCCGCTGTGAGATCGTCTCTCTCGGAGACCGATCTCGCCGCCGAGGGGGGGACCGGTCTCGCCGACGGGGAGGGGATCGATTTCGCCAGCGGAGGGGGGACCGGTCCCTCTGAACTTTTGGTCTTCTGCCTGCATAATAAATAATATTTTAGATGCATTGCCTACGATCACATATATAATATACACAAAATACACTTACAATGGCGGGCCTGGTGACCAGGTTTTCTGCAATTGTAGCATTCTGAAAAAGAAAAGCGAACAACATTACCATGTTTATCCATAGACCTATAAACTAATGGACAACGCTTAGAGAGAGAAGTAAGAGGTCCAATATACAGTATTAGTTTCGTAAGTCTATGATTTCCCACATTATGTTTTTTCTCTCTTTCTCTTATATGATTTCATCAAGATTCCCCCACTATGTTCCTTCTTACTCACTCTATATTGGCGTTACTCAGTGATGGTTGGGTGGTGAGGGAGGCGCAATCCATTAGTTTATAGGTCTATATGTAAGAAAAAAAGTCCCCGGAAAATAGTCCCGGCTAAAATGCACTTTACCACACCCCTCACGAATTTCGATTTTTTTTTTTTAAAGAAGTGTTTTTCAACGCTGATTTTGAAACTGTTTGAATTTTTGTGCGGAAACCATTATTTTGGAAGTTATAGCCTCCCAAAGTTAACGATTTTACGTTTATACGCATGCGCGCAACATTACTATATTACCGCGCGGAGCGACGGCGCCGAGAAGCGCAGCGACGAGTGCCGCTAACAAGGGATCACTGCCCATACTATACAACATAACTGCAACAAAAATGCAATTTTCTTAACCCTGTAACCCACTTGGGGAGGTGTTGCACAGCAAGTCGGGGGATATTTTCGATTTGCGGAGCGGAGGTATATAGGTATAATAGGTACTACAATATACTCATTAGCTTATCTACCTGATATAATTATCATCAAGATAATTGAATATAACAATATTTGTAATAATATACAATTTAGTAGTTATAATGAAATAGTTATAAAATAGCGATAATGATATAAAAATAGAACGAAGACCAATTAAAATGTGCAATTTTGTGCAACTTTGAAACAGATGAAGAAAATGCTGATAATATTGTTTATTAAATATTTAACATTGTGTATAAGTACAATATACAATAAAATAAAAAAATTGAATTTCAACTTTAAAATTATTGTCCCCGTAAACAGAATTTAAATAGGTTATACACGCTCCGCGCGGCGGTAATACATAGTGGTGTTGAGCGCATGCGTATAAACGTAAAATCGCAAACTTTGGAAGGCTATAACTTCCAAAATAATGGTTTCCGCACAAAAATTCAAACAGTTTCGAAATCAGCGTTGAATAACACGTATTTTAAAAAAAAAATCGGAATTTGTGAGGGGCGTGGTAAAGTGCATTTGTTCCAATAGTTCCCGGTAAAAGTCTCACGGAAAAAAAAAGTCTCCAAATTACTATTTGATTTAAATTCTGTCTTTTATCATATAGGTATTTATTAAGTACATAGCCCATAGGTAAAACATGTTACATATTTGTATTGAAAATTATTAACAATCAACTAAATTAAATAGATACCTTTCTAGGATTAAAAATTATTGTAGATAAGTATTTATATACATAATTAAATACATTTTAAATTTATTGAAAATAATATAATATCTTAAACATATAATAATATATAAAATGTGTCAACCCAATTTATTTAGAAACATAGATATACCAGTATATAACAGTATAGAGGAAATATCGTTTTATTTATTCTACAATGAGAGACTTTGTTTCCGTGGGACTTTCTTACCGGGGACTTTTTTTCCCGTTTACCGTATATACGTCATGAAAATTGACAATATTTATACATACTTTTAGGTGCTACAATTGCAGAAGATGGTGGGTGGTTGGATGCAGCCTGCACCGTCACTTTGCAATTTTGAAAATGAAACATTCTACAACGAAAAATTAACATTAGTAAAGTTGTCAAAAAAAAACAAAAAAAAAAAGTGAAAAATATAATAAAGTAACGAGTACTCACTTCCACTGGTCGATGGCAAATAAATATAGAATTGATTCCACTGTTTAGTTTTGCCTTGCATTTTAGTAATGGTATTTACCGATGTTATTACCAGCACCGCGGGTCTGTCAAAATCGTTGAGCATTGACAAAAAGCTTATTAAAATTAAATAGGTAACATTTGGTAATACTGCTGTCACGTGGTGGCAGAGTAAACAGCGAAAAGCTCAGTGGACCTGGGCGGCTCTCCGCTCCGACTTCGGGCGAGTGCGACTTTCTTCCACGAGCGTCTGTGTACGTTTTTACGAATTGCGTATAGGTACTACTATACAAATTTACACTCTTTTTTTTTTCTTACCTTTTTTTATCCTACCTATTTTTTTTTTTTTACTACGTTTGGCGTTTTATAGACTAATGAGTACTATTTTTTTTATTATTTAAAGCTTAATTGTTCACCCCGTGTACTTATACATCATTACAGTTTATTTACTGCAATTCACACTTTATATTGGCATAATTGCAATTTAGCTCCCCCTCGCCATTTTGAAATTTTTTATCGAAACTTATGTAACTCATCGAGTTAAGAACGATGATGCAATCAAAATTTGTCGCTCTCACTTAATTTCGAAGTTTTAGCCTCCCAAAGCTAACGATTTAGACGCATACGCGCAACACTACTAATGCCGCACGAGGACCTCGAGTTTGGCGACCGGAGAACTTTTTTAGTTGTTTTTATACTTAAACTGTGTAACACTGTATTACGAAATAACTTACCCTGTAACCTACTTAAGGTGGTATTGCATAGCAAGTCGGGAGATATTTTTGATTTGCGGAGCCAGCGACGAGTGCCGCAAACTGTATAATACTGCCCATATACGGCATATACTACGACATAACTTTTTACTTTCCCTGTAACCTACTTAAGGTGGTGTTGCATAGCAAGTCGGGGGATATTTTCTATTTACAGAGCGCAGCGACGGCGCCGAGTAACGCAGCGACGAGCGCCCCAAACTGTGTAATCACTGTTGAGGTCCTCCGCGCGGTAATATAGTAGGTAGTGTTGCGCGCATGCATACAAACGAAAATTAAAAACTTTGGAAGGCCATAACTTCGAAACAAAGTGAGAGCGACAAATTTTGATTGCACCATCGTTCTTAACTCGATAAGTTACATAAGTTTCGATAAAAAAAATTCAAAATAGCGCGGGGGAGCTAAACTGCAATTGTTCCCGGGTTATGTATCCAATCCGCCATACACAAATGCCCTATAACTCATAGATTTCCATACAGCGACGATTGATAGCTAGACATTCCATTACAATTATTCGCAATTCCTAATTTCTTATAAAGTCAACAAAACAGAACAGGACATACAACGGGGCACGGTATTACACCAACCGCAGGTAGATTGCATACCTGGTAATATACGCTTCACATATTGTCCGCGATCCGCCGCAGTCGGATTACCTACCTATGTGATTTGATGACTGATAGCTAGACAATCAAATACACATATCGATACTACAATTTTTAATAATTTCAACAACCAAAAGCAGCTGACTAGAGATCCTGGAGATCGTATCTATTTACAATGTTTGTGACGGATTGCTAGACGATCAAACTTTTAAATATTCCTGCCAATGCGCCAAGCCTTATCTCCAATCCATATCACTAGGGCAGAGGACTTGTAGCTCTAAAAAATCACCAAATATGCACTCAAATATAAAATATATGCATTATAAATATGCATTTAAAAATGAATATTTTTTAACGAAAAACAAAAAGTTTTCTGTAGGTAGGTACTTCTCTATTATTTTAATGAATAAATTGTATTTACAACTTTAACAACTTACAAGTTACAATAAATTATTTGAATAATTATTTGGTTTATTTGATGTTTTCTCGTCTGGATACTTCTTCAAAACTTTCAACTTTCTACTTCTTCAACTACTATAAAACAATTGACAAAATATTTTTGTTTCAAATATTTAAGACTAACACACATTTTTACATTGGAAGTTATATTGAAAAATAAGATGTTTTTTCAAATTTTCAAATTGAAAACTTTTTCTATTGTCAGCTTACAGCCCTTTGAACATTGAAAAAAAACGTTCAACATCAACAGAATTTATAGGACCATATTTAATATATTCTAAATCACCAAGGCTCAAGATTTCAGGTATTCTGACTATAATTGAAGTTTCTTCACCAGATAAAATTCTTGACACTTGAGCCAATATTTGTTAACTTTTATTTTTCTCTAAAATATTCATGTTCTCTTGAATAATTTACCCACTGTACCGGGTGCTTGATTTAATTTTAAAAAACTTCTTCAATTATTTTTATAGTGGTTTATATTTATTGGTGTTCACAATACTAACATGCGGCTTTTACCCACAATCCCCCTACCTTGTATTTATAGGTTCCGGAGAAAGTGAAAGATCATATAATGATCAAAATTTTAAATAATTTTAAATTCAACTTTATTTTGGTTGTAAAAATAAATAAATAAAAACGTCTACTAAAAATATTGATAAAATGATAAATTATTTAAAATATGCATCTAAAAGTATAAATTGAAAGAAATATGCCCTAAAAACCAAAAAATTGCAAAATATGCATTTATATGCACAATAGATTTTTAAAACTAGCTTTGTGGAAGCATGTAACGTATTTGTTTCGCACTTTGCTATTTTTGTGACTGTGCAAAAAAAATATGCAAATGCTACAAGTCCTCTGCCCTACATATCACTAATCCTAAACTTTTGACTTACAACCCTTGTGATTTTTATAATTCCAACGACATTGTTTCCGAAATCGGTACTCACTTACAAACAAACACTGGGGGGTCCGGGGGTCTCCATCGGCTAGACCAAGGGCTAGTCTTATATAATAAAACGCTAATAACGCGTATAAGATCCGCGGGAGCGCTGACGGCACTCCGCGTTTCTTCCATGACGTCAAATCACAATACTTCCCGCGCGTTCGCTATAAATTCCGCTCGCTTATCTCCCTTTTCCTTATCGACGAATATTTTCGAATATTATTATTATTATTATATTACCCGAGTTATTCCGTGTTTCTATATATTATAAAAATTGTGATATTTCCGTGTGTAATAGTAGTATAATGTAAAACGCAAAATTAAAAAAACCGTTTTTGACCTGATAACATCCTATAAATCGATGGAGCCGGCTGCACGCACGAAAAAATGTCCGTCAGACGGAGTGGGGGGGGGGGACCATTAAACGAGTAATTATTTTTGACGAAGCATAACTTAGCCAGTATTCGACTTAGAGACCCCGGACCAATGGGCATCTCAATTTTTTAGGCCCCAGATGAATTTTCAACATTAGGGAACCAAAGCCCCCACATTTTGAGTTGAGTGTAACTCGGCCGGAATTCAAGTTAAAGACCTCGGACCAAGGGGGAACCCATTCTTATTATGAAGACTACCGTTTTCCGCTTTAGGGAACGGGGGCACCTCCTCCCCCCTTTTGGATTTTGCTTTTTTTATGGATTTTTGTCCGTCAGAGTACTAACACCCACCTCGCCAAGGGGAAACTCGGGGTTTTGAGTTTTTGATAGGATTTATTGGGATTTTCTTAAATATTGTTTTTATTGATAAGGAAAGTGATAAGAATTTTATTTTATCGCCGCGAGCACGGCGACGTGGCTTAAGAGTCATACATTTGCCTCGGAATTTCATCTGAGTAGGTGGCTAGGTTGGTTAGGCGTTAGGATAGGTGACCCGAGGGTCGTGGTTTCGAAACCGCCGCCAGGACAATAGAAAGTTTGAGGCGGTTGTGATGGATGGATATTTTTTTTATCGTTTTTTTTTTTGGTCACATTAATCATGTGTTCCGATTTTTTTCAAAATTCGCTTTATTATAATATTATATCTATCGGTATTTATATATATTTATTTTGCAAAAAAATAATAATTAACATTTAATTAATACTTGATTTTACCGTGACCAACCTACAATATAATTATAATGTAGTACCTACTTGATATATTACAGTTTTTAGGTGATTCCGATTGGGTTAAATATTGCTACAGATTATAAATACTGTTTAATACGATATTAATAAACTATATTAAAAAATAGTACGACTATATGACTGCTCCATTCGCCGTTTTTTTCGAAAATTCGAGTTTCAGCCCCTTTCGGTCGTATCACCCTCCCCGTCGACGACTTATTCGAGTTCCCCTCTAAATTTATAGCCGGCGTGCGGCCCTACTTTTTCACAGACGAGACGAGGAACGAGGAAACGAGGAGAGGCGTCGCGGAAACGAGAGTAGGTACCGTGTAGGTATCGCTATATACAGGCATAAATACATGCGTCGAGGCGTTTTTTGGGGAGCCGTCACTGTGTTATCTTTCCTCCTTATCACTTTTCACGGATTTGACCATTTTTCACAATTTTTTTTCAACATTTTTGAGGTTTACCCCCCTCGGGTGCCTCGGGAGGGCCCGTTTGGACCTTATTCGCGTTCCTCGGTAAATTTATAGACGGCGCGCTGTCCTACTTAATTCCCGGCCGACCCGCGACGGCAGATATCGCGTGCGATACGAGCGCCGCCGTCGCGCGTGTTTTTTGCCGTATTTTTAAAAAATTAGAGTTTTATCCCCTTTCGGTCGTATCGCCCTCCCCGTTTGGATCTTATTCGCGTTCCCCGCTAAATTTATAACCGGCGCGAGGCCCTACTTTTTCAAAAACGAGTCCCGGCAAGGAGCGGCGTCGCTTAAACGAGAGTAGGTACCGTGTATGGTATCGCTATATACAGGCATAAATACATGCGTCTCGAGGTTCGATTTTCTTCGCGAATCTCGCGACGGTCGTCCGCTCGCCGACGCTGTCGGATCGCCGGCTCAAACTCCCTTTGAACCTCTTCTAAACGGCGTTCGCCTTTCGCGGGGACGGCAACGCGGCTTAAGAGTCATAGATTTGACTCAGGTTTTCATCTCAGTAAGTAGTTAGGTAGGTTAGGCGTTAGAACAGGTGACACGAGGGTCGTGGGTTCAAACCCCCATATACGATAATTTGCGGCGGCCGTGATAAATTAATTTTTTTTTTCGCGTTTTTTTTTTCGTCATTCGCTATCACTTCCGTCTTATCATTTTTAACGTAAATGTTCCGATTTTTTTCAAAATTCGAGTTTTAACGCCTCTACTGACTTCGGACCTCCCCGTTGAAGACTTACTCGCGTTCCCCGGCCAGTTCGTCGTCAACCGCCACAGCGTACGCACGTGTGTTATCTCCGTTTGTGCTCCGCGTTTCTATAAGTATTTACCAGTATCTACCTCTTATCGCTATATCAATCATATAATATGGGTTTATGTGTCACTTGTGCCGTGAGTATTAAACGCGGTCAAAACGACTCGATTACGTGTTCTTCCTGCTCTAAATTATACCACCTTACTTGTGCTTCGTTGAAACAAGATGATATTGACTATTTAAATAGTTTGAATAAATCATGGTCTTGTGTTACTTGTACTAAAAAATCTAAAAATATTATTTCTGTCACTGGTAACTCTATTCAACCTCTTACTTCGCTCTCTACTACTGAACCCGACTTGAAATTAATCATCAGCCATCTCGATAACTTACGCGCTGAGCAAGCTAAACTTATTGATTTGGTCAATGCGCAAAATGAAAAACTTAATTCTTTCGACAATAAATTCCACGAAATCTTCTCTCAATTATCAAGTATCAAAAATGAAAATAGTGTGCTTCGTAATGATTTGACTGATATCAAAAACCGTGTTGACCTGTTGGAATCAGCTGCTCCAAAGTCCAACGATAATCATGACATGTTTGCTGAATTTATCGACCGTCAAAATCGTTCTAAAAATATTATCATTTTTAATGTGCATGAACAATCTAGCCACGATAATATCACTGATACTGATTCAATAACACGCATTTTCAATAAACTCGGTACGGACATTAAACCAATAAAAATTAGTCGTTTAGGCAAACCTAATAACAAGTCTCGTCCACTGAAAATTGAACTGCAAGCGGCCTCAGAAGTATTCAAAATTCTCGGGTTATCACGTAACCTGAAATCTGATCAAAATTTTAAAGATATTAGACTCACGAGTGATAAGTCACCCTATCAGCGTGAATTTCTTCGTGATCTACGCAACCAGTTAAGTGCTCGAATATCAAAAGGTGAGCCAAATCTGACAATAAAATACTATAAGGGTCAACCAACTATCGTCTCCACTGCGGTTCAAAAAAACTAGTCACCAATTCAACCCTGCTACACTACTATCAAAATGTTAGGAGCATGGTCTCCAAAATTAGCACTTTAATTCCCTCACTTAATACTTCTCTTTTTGATTTAATTGCATTTACTGAAACATGGCTTTCACCTGCTATATGTAACTCTGAATTGCACTTTGTTAATTTTATAATTTTTCGTTGTGATAGGTCGCCGCTAAACAGTAACCGCTCTCATGGCGGGGGCGTTTTAATTGCGGTAAAAAATTCAATTAAGTGTAAAAAGTTAAATACTTCTATCGATAATATTGAAGCTGTTTTTGTGCATTTACAGATAGATGACACAACTTATATTACTGGCTGCATTTATATACCTCCCTGTTCTCCATTTATAACGTATGAAAATGTTTTTTCCGCTTTAAATGATCTATACTTAGCCTATCCATCTGCAAAATTTATAATATTAGGGGATTTTAATTTACCATCAATTCGCTGGACTTCTTTATCACTTCCAATTAATTGCACTTCTCAAGTTGATTCTTATTTTGTAAATATGTTATCATATTTCAACTTTAATCAGCTTAACCATGTTCTAAATGAAAATGATGTAACTTTAGATCTAGTATTGTCAAACGCTCACCTTAATGTCTCTAACGATCCTGACCCACTATTACCATTAGATAAGCATCACCCAGCTCTTAATGTTTCTATTGATTATAATCAGTTTAATTTACTAAAGCCAACAGATTGTTTTTATGATTTTAAGCATTGTAATTATATTGATATTGTTAAATTTTTAGCTGTTAATTTATCTTATAATACTTTTACTAACTTTAGCCTTAATGAATTAATTAACCACCTCTATAATTGTTTAAACAAAGCAATTAGTACCTTTGTACCAAAAAAGCGTGTTTCGTCAAACAGATTTCCCTCTTGGTACTCTAACGAGCTAAAAATATTGTTAACACATAAAAAAATTGCTCATTCTTTGTATAAAAAATTTAATGACCCATCAGATTATAATAACTTTTCCCGTTTGAGAGCTAATTGTAAGAGAACTGCTAAACACGATTTTAAAAACTATATAAATAATGTTCAACTATCTGTCAAATTAAACCCAAAGTCTTTCTGGAAATACGTTAATAATCGTAGAAATACTAATTCAATACCAAATCTCCTTACGCTCGATACAGCGTCAGCTGATAATGGATATGATATTGTTAACTTATTTGCTAAATATTTCTTTAAAAATTACCCTCAGCCAGACAAACTTACCACTTTTGTTCCCTGTTTTAATAATTCTTTAAGTAGTAATCATTCATTTTCCTTTTCGTCTATATCACTTACGGAGGTCGATGTTTTAAACGAACTTACCGCTCTCCCTATCAATTTTGACGTCAGTCCGGATAACATTCCAGCCTTTTTCCTCTACAACTGTAGATTTATACTAACACCAACTTTAACCTATATTTTTAATTTATCGCTCCAAAACGGTATATTCCCCGACATATGGAAAAACTCTTTTATTTACCCTGTTTTTAAAAAAGGTGACCCCACAAATGTTTCCAACTATCGGCCAATATCAAAAATATCAGTAATCCCTAAACTTTTTTCAAAACTAATTTCTACTAAAATAAATAATTATTGCTCCTCATTTCTCACCCATCATCAATATGGTTTTAGACCTAAGCGATCAACTAATTGTAATCTAGCTATTACTAAACAAATAATTCTTGACTCTTTCGAAGCCCATTCGCAAACAGATATCATTTACACTGATATGTCTAAAGCATTCGATAGCATAAACCATGAAATATTATTTATGAAATTAAAACTGTTTGGGTTCTCTGACCCTCTGCTTTCATGGTTTCAATCTTTTCTCTCAAACCGTAATATCGTTGTTAAACATTTGAACTTTGAATCAGATCAATTTAGTGTTCCATCCGGGGTCCCACAAGGTGATCACCTCTCTACTCTACTTTTTAATATTTTTATTAACGACATTCCGGATGTCGTAAAAAATTCTCGTGTTTTTCTTTTTGCAGATGACCTTAAACTGGTAAAAATAATAAATAATCAAGGTGACGCGCATGATTTACAAATCGATATTGATAAGATTCAATCCTGGTGCTCAACTAATCGCCTGTTATTAAACATTGACAAATGCAAATTTATGCGCTTTAGCCTAAGCACAAATGTCATCAATTATAATTATCATATTTCCGGGACTGATATTGAATTATTAACAAACTTTAAAGACCTAGGTGTCATTTTCGACTCTAAACTAAATTTTTCAGCCCATATTGAAATGATAAAAAATAAGGCAATGCGCAACCTCGGTTTTATCAAAAGAACTTGTGGATCATTCAGTGATCCACTATCTTTAAAAGTTTTATTCTGTGCCCTTGTTCGCTCAAACCTAGAATATTGTCCATTAATTTGGACTAATAACACTTCTAAACAGATCGATGCGATCGAATCAGTTCAAAATAACTTCCTCCGTTTCATCTCCTTCAAATTTAATATTTATAGGCCACCTCACGGTTCCTATGATTCAGTTTTATCATTTATAAATCTCCTTCCACTTAAAACTAGACGCACTTTATTACTATCCAAATTTTTACACAATTTACTTTTAGGGAATATCGATTGTGATGAGCTCCTTTCCCTCATCCGTTTTAAAGTAAATCACCGTAACACAAGATGCAGTGATTTATTCTATCCCGTCCCTTATAAAACAAATTATATGATAAACTGTCCTTCTAACATCCTCATGGCTGCGGGTAATTCCATTACCTTTGATTTTGTTTGATTTTGTTTAGCATGTCTCGACTTATATCTTTCTTTGTTGTTATTTAACTTTTTCATTCTCTTGTATATATTTGTAACTTATTTAACTGTATTATGTAGCTTATATTACTATTTGTCATTACTATTATTATTTGTCATTACTATTATCATTGTGTTATTATTACCGTGTATACACACAAAATATTGTTAAGGACTTAAGTCCGTTTATATTTAAAATAAAATAAAATAAAATAAAATGATTTAGCAGAGCGGACAGTGTCTTTATTACTATACATGGGCGTGAATATATTATGCGACTTGAGTTTTTGAAAGGAGCTCCTTTTGGTCTTATTACCCTCCCCGTTTGAATCTTATTCGCGTTCCCCGCTAAATTTATAGCCGGTGCGCGGCCCTACTTTTTCACAGACGAGTCCCGGGAAAGAGCGGCGTCGCGGAAAAGGGAGTAGGTACCGTGTAAGTATCGCTATATACAGCAATAAATACATGCGTCGCGTCGTTTTTTGCTGTTTTTTTCTAAAATTCGTGTCTTGGCCCGTTTTAGTGGTTTTACCCTGCCTGTTTGGATGTTGTTGGCATTCCACGCTAAATTTATAAGCCGCCGTCGTCAGTACTTCGCTCGAGTCGTGTTCCGCGGAGGAGATCGGGGAGCGGACAGTGTTGTTATTACTTTATACGGAAATGAAAATATGCGACAAAAAGTTCGATTTTTTCATACCCACTTTCATACACATAATACATAAGTCATAACACAGTGATGCACCATTATAATTATGCAATTATAATTACTAAATAATTTAAAACATCATATAACATTTAATAAATTGGTAGGTAGGTACATCATATATTATATACAGACATACAATATAACAGCAAAATATTATGATAGTAGGTACTTACGAAGATAAGTGCCAAAAAATTGTATAGTGTATTCATTGATATATACCTACGTTTAATATGATAGTATTACATTTCAATAAAATTTGTTATTCACCAATATAATTATCTATTTGTTAATTTGATTTAATTCTCATAATTAAATAAATATACATGGTAGGTATATCAGATTTGAACGGCCGTTTCGAGCACTTTTCGCTGTAGGCGGATTGTCCGTTCGGGAATCGACCTTCACCCGAGATGACTGATAGGCGATAGCTAGACACTCAAACTCAGAACCCGAATTTCCGATTTCAACACACATACGAGAACCGGACATACACGCCCGGTGCATGGTCTGCGATCCGACGTAGTCGGATTGCCTACCTAAATAGCTACTTGCATACGAGCGACTTACACCCCCACTGCATCCGACACTCGGGAATCGACTTTCACCCGAGATGACTGATAGCTAGACACTCAAACTCAGAGAACCCGAATTTTCGATTTCAACATTTCCGATTTCAACACACATACGAGAACCGGACATACACGCCCGGCCGCCCGGGGCATGGTCTGCGATCCGACGTAGTCGGATTGCCTACCTGGCTGGTTGTGTTGTACGATCGACTTGAATCGAGTGACTTACGACTAGACACTCTTCCGAGTTCAAAAATTACCGCTTAACCAGTGGTGCCAACACGACAAAACACAATACCCGACGACCCCCCCCATTCCTGCCGCAGGCTGGATCAAAAAACCCAGCATCGCCGACAAAGATGCACCACCGCCAACACAGTCTTTCCGCCGCAGGCGGGATGACAAACGCCAGAATCTAGTAATACGTTATAATTACGCGACTGTGTCCACGGTATAGAAAACTGCTGTATCATAGATTTATATAGATAAGATAAAACATCGGGCTTATCAACCATGGATAAAGTGTTAAATTTTTTTGAGGTTTCAAAGGTTCCTTATTATTGATAATTATTGTAACTTAACCTCAAAATCTGACTGCACTAGTACACACTGGTGTACACTGGTCGATACCGTGTGGTAAATTATGTGATTATGGTATCAGTGTTCACGTGTAGTGTGTACTTGTACAGTCAGATGGAAAAACGCTATTACGGTTATCTATAGTTTGATCAACGTTGAAATACTTTCGCTGATTATAAATATTTGGTATTGATAATCTAGAAGTTGCTCCTCTCCTCAATTACTTTGATAATACTTGGCTGGGGCGACTAGATAGGCGTGGACGGCGGCGCAGTCCTCTGTTTCCACTTTCTATGTGGAATTGTTTCACTAATGTAACTGCAGATCTCCCTCGAACTAATAATGGTGTTGAAGGATGGCACAATACTTTATACTCACTCCTGCATGCTGCACATCCTTCTATTTGGAAAGTAATTAATGCATTCCAATAAGACGAAAATCTGACAAGAGTGAAGATAGAAGGTTTTAGGTAACGGTCAGACTATATCCGATTTCGGCCGAACTATATTCGGCCGAAATCTTCCAAATTTTCGGATTAAAATTCGGCGGTCACATTAAATACGAATGGATCCGGAAAACGTATAATTATTAAATACCTATGCATCATAGACGTTCAAATTTCAGTTGTGGTTTGCATTTTTGTCAGGATGGACTTGTGTGACCACATTTACTTGTTAGAAACAAGCCCTATTTTAAAGTACTTACTGTTACACGAAGAAGAAAAAAAAGTTTGGGTGAATAAAATTTATGAAGATAGGGAAAGATTTGGTGAATTCCATACTCTTTTCCCTAAACTCCTCGAGCAACCAGTAAAATTTTTAGAATATATGAGAATGACACCTAAAACTTTTTTCTATATTCTTGAGAAAATTCATTTCCAGCTCCAAAAATATTCAAACTTCCGAATTTGTATTACACCTGAAGAAAGACTAGTAGTTACATTAAGGTAAGAAGGATATCATATTGTATTGTAAATGTTTATAAAGTGAGTAATATTTTATATTATATAATATGTGATAATATTTGATAATATTTGATTATAAAAACCTAGTACCTACCTACTTTAAAAATTAAGTTTTTAAACAATATATTACCTTTGTAACAAAAAAAAATCATTGGTAAAAAATTATGTATAAATTAAATATGTATGAATAATACTGAAAAAAATAACATAATTACTTAGTATAATACAAGAAAAATGAATAAAATCACCGTTTCTAAACTTGAAAACGTAAAATTATATTGTAACACTGTTCAAAAAATATATTAAGTTATAAAAAAAACCATTTACTTACTTCAAAAGATAAATTATAAAATAATCTAAAACATTAAAATATATCAATAAATATGAATACAGTACTTAATAATATGTAGAACTAGCTGTAGCAAAAGTTTGATTTGGTTCTTGAATAAAACTTGCAATGAATTGGTTAGAATCATTATGTATATTAGAACATGCTTGGCTTGAATCTTCAGGACGTGGTGGCTGTAAATATCTCATATTTAAATCATTTTGATTTAATCTATTGCTGTCACATCTATCTTGCTCTTCCAAAAACAGTTATTGCAAATTATGTCTAGCTATTAATTTTCTATTATCTGGAAGTTCTTGTAAGTAAGGCACCAAACTTACCATAAAATGGAAACTTTCGTCTTCAATGATTGTTTTTTTTTTTTGCGAATTTTCATTTATTTTACTAAAATGATGTAGTTTTTGTCTTTCGATATTAAGCAAATCACTAATTGCATCATGTTTATTAGTTTTTTTTTTTCGTTGGTAATTGCTCATATGATAAAGAATCCATACCTATAGTTGTTTCGTGTAATTTTTCCGATGTATTAAAGTTTTCGTTTACGACGTCAATACTGTCACTTTCTGGTGAATTAATTTCCCTAGTGTTTTCTAAATCGCTTTCCAATTCATTCATCGACATTGGTGTGGGGATATTACCTATCATTTGTCTCGGTGTTTCAATATCTTTTAAGAAAGACAATGCTTCATAAAATCTCCACTTTGATGAGTTTCCTCCAGACCCAGAACCTGTTGGTTTTTTGTTCTTTTTTAATTCTTTTTATAGGTATCTCTTAAATTTTGCCATTTGGTTTTTAATAGATCACCTAAATTATAAAATAATTAAATTACATAAAATAAAATTGTAAAAATTATGTAAACATTTATCTAAGAAATATGTTGTTACTATGATTTTTAAAAATGTAGTTAATTCTGTAACCAAAAATCTAAAAAATATACAAAACCATAGTTTTAGATTCTAAGCAGAGCGATGAATGTATTGATTTTACAATGATGATGTGGGTTTTTCTATTTTTTTTTTATATCCTGTAAGCAAAATTTTTACCAGAAGGAGTGCTTCGATTTCCACATTTAGTATCTTATCTTTTATAAAATTGGATAAGGTGGTATTTTAAAGATGCAATTTGTCGATTTACTCAATAGTTATTTAACGCCACGGGAAAAACCACCGAAAAATTACGAAATAACGGGATTTCGCTGTTTACAAACATTTTCAGTTTCCAATTTTTTAAGTTTTTTTTTTTACCAATGTCAATAAAATTTTATTTGTAAAATGTACCTAATACAAGATTCTTCATAAGTTTTACTACCTTTATCAAATAAAAAATATCTACCAGAAAGTCAAATTAAATTTTTATGAGCTTTTGAAGTTCATATTTCTACAACATTGGATATTCATTCACTCGATTTTTCATGTAGAGATTTCTTTATTTTGTTGTAATTCAAAAATGAATAACTGTAGATACATAACATTTCGACTGAATGTTTATATTATCATTTTAAACTTGTTAAGAATTTTGTATTTAATTTTCAAATCTTAGATATAAAAATTTCTAACTCAACAAAATATGCAATTAATTTTTGTCATTTTGACAAATTTTGACCTTCCTAATGTACCTACTATAACTAAATTCTCTTTCTCAACAGAAACGATACTAAAATTGGCTTTTTTGAACTTTTAAAAAAAGAATTTACATCTGATTTAATTTTTATTGTTTTCTGTATTCAAAAATTAAAATTAAAAATGTTGTACTATACGTGTAAATTAGTAAGCGTATTTAAATTATATAGACACTTTTTTTTTAAATGTATTAGAATTAAAGTTATTTTATTTATCATTTCTTTCTGTTACACTCTGTAATCTATAGGTACAACTACTATACATATAGGTGTAACAGAAAGCCACAAAAAAAAAAAGATGCTTCTTTAACGTATGACAAAAATTGTGAAAATTATATGATTAGGTAATAAATACGTAATATAACAAAAATACTTTTATCAGAAAATTCCCAAAAATAATATTTTGAAAAAAGTTATTACTTTCTAAATTAATTTACCTACTCAAAAAAATATCGATATTGTAAAAAATTCTAAAAATTAAATTAGGTACTTGACTTAGATAAATGTTTTTATCATCAAAATTGTTCTTATAATCAAATTCACAAATTGGCCATTTCGAATTTTTCCAGAAAAATTTAAATCAAATTTTAAACTTTTTATTTTTATTAAATAGAATATTATTTTATTATTCGTGTAACGCAGGTGACTATAAATTATATATAAAAAAAATTCTAATTATTGATTTGAATAAATATAATTTCATCTGTCAGGTCTTCCTGTTACATCCTGTATAGTGTTTAATATGATTATATGATTTTTGTATGATTAGGTGCTTTTTAAAGTATATAGTTAGGTTTAGATTACCAACTTACACATTTAAATTATGTTTTAGGTTTCTATCAACGGGAACTCCTTATAGATCATTGGCTTTTTCATTTCGTATGGCACATAACACGATCAGTGGAATAATTTATGAAACATGTAACACTATATGGAATGTGTTTGGACAAATACATATGCCTTTTCCAACAAAAGAAATGTTTTACCAGATTGCTCACGATTTCGAAACACTGTGGAATTTCCCTAATTGCATCGGGTGCATTGACGGTAAACACATCCGCATAAAATGTCCCAAAAAAACTGGTTCAATGTTTTATAATTATAAAAATTATTTTTCGGTACATTTGCAAGGAGTGTGTGATGCAAAATATAAATTTATTACAGTGGATATAGGAGCATTTGGAAAACAGAGTGATAGTGG
This sequence comes from Macrosiphum euphorbiae, assembly GCA_949089665.1. Taxonomy (NCBI): domain Eukaryota; kingdom Metazoa; phylum Arthropoda; class Insecta; order Hemiptera; family Aphididae; genus Macrosiphum; species Macrosiphum euphorbiae. The sequence continues at coordinate 317,142 of CARXXK010001030.1, forward strand.
TGTATTTGCTGAGTCTAATATATATAAATACCTAGAAACAAATTCCTTTAATGTACCACCCAACAGACCACTTCCAAATACAAATATTCCAATACCTTTTGTTTTATTGGGAGATCAAGGATATCCACTAAAAGAATATTTGATGCGTCCATATCCATGGACCTCAAATTTGGATCCAGAAAAAGAAATTTTCAACTATCGTCTTAGTCGAGCCAGACGTATGATAGAATGTACATTTGGTATATTAGTATCAAAGTGGGGGTTTCTAAAAACGGAACTCCAAATAAATGAAGATCACGTAGACACAATAATTAAATGTATCTGCTTATTACATAACATAATTATCGATCAGGAAGGGGTTGATGATACGCTATTTGTAAATATTCATCAAACCAATACAGAAATTGAAATATCAAGACGAAACAATCGCTCTAAAACTGTAGCGTATGCAATACGTGATAAATTCAAAGAATATTTTAATAATATTGGAGATGTTTATTTTCAAAATTCCTAAGTCAGTAATATGAAATAATTTAACTTAAAAATAAATAAATTATATAGACTATAGGTTAACCTTTGATTTTAACAGGTAGTCGGGTAGATAGATACCTACCTACCTAATTTAAGACTATTAAAAATTAGGTTAACAGTATATTATACATATTACTTACATTTTACTATTGTATGAATTATGAATAATAAAAATTAATTTTTATACTAGTGTATTTTAATTTTGATACTCACTTTTAATTTCCATTTCTGCAGCTATTTCATCCCAAAGTTTCCTAATTATTTCTCTATTGTGGTAATGTTTTGATTTTTTATTCCACAAGGCATTGCGGTCATGAACTAAACTAATTAATTTTTCTGAATCAATCATTCTGATTCAAAAATTTAGTTTAAAAAGATACTCAAATTTAATTTTATCAAATCTGATCAAATTTAAAATACTCAATAGGTACAATTGAAAACGCAGGTCCAACCACTCTAACTAGGTTCACGCAATTGAACAAAATGAACAACTAACAAGTATAGGTACTGTAAATAACTTGCAAGAAGAAATATACAAAAATAATTTTATAATCCAAAACAATTCTATATAAATAAATTATAATGGTAAAATATGGCCATTTTCGTCAATATGACGAAAATAGTTCATGCTGAAATAGACGCAGCGCATGGTGGATTCGGCCGGAAAAAACAAAATATTTTGTTTTTATCCGACGTCGGACGCATTTGGCCGAATAATTCGGACGTAATCTGACCACAACAATTACATTGCGGGATTTTATTGTTTTCGGCCGAAGACCGTCTTCGGCCGAACTCGATTTCGTCTGAAATCGGATATAGTCTGACCGTACCCTTATTCAGGGGAAGGAAAATGTGTCTCAGAAGAAACGTTATAAACTCTTAAATGCACGAATAGAGACTATTTGTTCTGAATTTCAAGAGACGCCAACTCTCGACTACCTACGTGGTATTGCTCATAATTTGCAATTTAATGTTTAAAATAGTAAATAAAAATAAAAATTGACGAAAATATATTATAAAGTATGAAATATAAAAAAAAGTAAATAAAAAAAAAGTAGAAATAATAAACGTAAACCTCCAAAACAACTTTTTAAACACGCCCATTTAATGAATTTTGAATATCTTTAAAATTCACTATTGGACAGTCCTAAGCCTGGTAAAGTGTGAAGGAAAAGTTGGTAAGAAATTTGAAAAAAATAATATGTACAAAACAGTTTAATGAACTTTTTTCACATTTGGCAGGATTTTGTCCGGGCGGGATTTTTTCCGAGCGGGATCCTGTCCGGCGGGATTTCGTCCGGCTGGATTTTGGTTGCGAGATTTTGTCCTAGATTCGGGAAAAACGCTATTACGGTTATCTATACCTAGTTTTATCAACGTTAAAATACTTTCGCTGATTATAAATATTTGCTATTGATAATGTGATAGTTGTATTATACGTGTAATATTATTTTACGTAAAAATGTTTTAATTTAAAAAAAAAATATAATATCCTAAAACGTATATAATATATAAATTTTAATTATTTTTGTTGCTTTTACATCTAGTAATGTGGCTTCACAAGTAATTAAAAGTATGTTTCTATGATATAAATGCTATATTGTTTAGTTTGTTAAAGTTTTTTTTATTTAGCTTTGAATAATGTTGTAATGGGATTACGCAATATCATATATTTTGCTCATAATAACAACCAGGAATGCGACCACACCCAAAAGTGTTTTCGACTACGAATACCACTTTCATAGTCGTGAGGTCCATATCAAGGACGACTATACACGCGCTGCTCACTTTCAAAGGACGCCGCCACCATATATATAGGGGACAGCGAGACAGCCTGAGTTAGATGTATCCAGAGACGAGAACACCACACGACTCGCTTAGCCGCCCAGCCATCACACACGACTTACACGGAGATTATCAACTTCGGAACGAGCTACAAATTCACTACAATCAACACTATTATTCTGCTTGTTTTGCCTGGTTTAATATAATACATTTGATTACCATTCTAATTGACTATTATTATTTATCAAGTACACCAAGCTTTTGGATCCCTGAAGGGCCGCATGTAACACTGGCGCAGTCGAACGTAGGATTCCACAAAGGGAGGCAACCATCAAAGGCTACTGTCAACAACGAAGAATTGATCACTCTTCAGCGAAGACAACTCCAGGAGGAACCAACAAAAAACAAATAAGTCACATTGCAGTACCAACAAATCCATTAGCAGCATCATCAACGGCAACATGTCATCATCAGCCATGAACGCAGCATTATTGTGAGTGAATAGTTATTTAAATTTGTTACATAGACGTATGCAACATAATTAAGACATATTAAGATAAATCTAGGTAGTTGATTATAAGTGTAATGGTGTAAACCGTTTTAAATTTTATTGAGGGCATATTTTATTGATTATTATTGAAGTTTATTGAGGGCATATTTTTATTGAAGTTATTATTGATTATTATTGAAGTTTATTGATTTATTGAGGGCATTTTTATTATTGAAGTATTATTGAAGTTTATTGAATTTATTAGAGGGCATATTATTGAAGTTATTATTGTATTTATAGGGCATTATTGAATTTTATTGAGTATTATTATGATTATTAACGTATTAAATAGGTGGTTAAGTTAATTTATGGACAAAGAAGATACATCTCCCTTGAACGTAGCTAATTCATTGTATGACACTAGTGTAGTAGAAGAAGCCCAGTTAGAAGCCCAGTTATTAGCCCAGAGAGAAGCCCAAGCCCAGTTTGAAGCCCAACAGAAAGCCCAGTTAAATACTATAGTAGATACCAAGTTAGTAGGTAGCACAAGTAAAACCCCAAGTCCACAATTAGGAGTAGTCACACGTAGCAAAGTCACAGATAGTTTGAACATCAGTCGTTAGATTTTATATCTAAATCACGCAATAAAAAAATGGCAGTAACCATAAGATTAGAAGACGCTTTTAAATTAATTCCAGTATGCACAGGGATAGACGATATTTACCAATTCATAAATGCATGTGATATGGCAGTAGGTTTAGTTGACGCAACTAGCGCACCAATATTAGTAAAATATATCACTACGCGATTAACGGGTAGAGCACTAGAAATGATTAAATATAAAAACGTAACAAAATGGCAATTTATAAAAGCATATTTAACAGACGCATTCGAAGTAACAACCAATGCATCGTCGTTACAACTTCAATTAAATTCGATTAGAATGAATCACAATGAGGATGTAAACGATTATTGCCATAGAGTAGAAAAACTATATTATCAATTATGTACCGTAAGCACGTTAAACAAAGAGCCTGCAGAAGCAAAAATTATACATGAAACATTAAGGGACCAAACTCTAGCAGTATTTATTAAAGGATTAGTAGAACCAATTAGAACGATAGTAAAATCTCGTAATGCTAAAACTCTTGAAATCGCGAAACAAATCGCTATGTCAGAACAGGTAGAATTAAGATTAGAACAGGAAAATAGGAATCATTATTCGAGTAGTTATACGCAAAACAATAATCAACGTAGATCGAATTATGAAAATAGGAACAACAGGAACGTAAGACCAAATAACTTTGTAAGGCCGAATAATTTTGCGCAAAATAATAATCCACGAGCAAACAACTTCTCTCAACCAATTAATAGACCACCAATAAAATGTTATAACTGCAATGGAAATCATTTTGCATCACAATGTAGAAATAATTCGAGACCTAACTACGCGAGCAACAACCGTCCACCTAATAGAAATAATTTTACGCAACCGCCGACAAATTATAATGCACAACCAGTTACGTGTTCATATTGCAATAAAATCGGTCATAATGTAGATTCATGTTATAAAAAGAGAAACGACGAAAGTAGAAATAATTCGGGAAACGCCAACGTGTCGAACGAGGTACGCGGTACTCGCACGATAAACCAGATTATCGCGGAACAACCGACGAACGAATATTTCACATATTCGCAAAATTAGAAAATAATCATATAACATTCGATTCTAATGCCGCAAAAACTAATCAATTACATTTAATGATAGATACAGGTAGTCAGGTAAATATTCTCAAAATAAATTGCTTACGCGAAGAACTAGAAGTAGACGAAACGCAAAAAATAAATCTACGCGGTATAAATGAATGTCTTACAAAAACCATAGGGAAAATATCAATATTAATTAAATTAAATAGCGAAAACATTAAAACAGAATTTCATATCGTAAGTGCACGATTTCCAATACCCAAGGACGGAATATTAGGAAACGATTTCTTGTCCAAAAATAACGCAATAGTCGATGTAGCAAACAACAAATTAATTATTCAAACGACCTCGCATGCGCTAACAAATTTCAAGGAGACCGACAAAACCAGTTTTATTAAATTAAATCCGCGGACTGAAACTATTGTAGGAATACAGATAGCTGACCCACTCATAGAAAGCAAAGAAATATTTATAAATAAGCAAGAACTAGTAAAAGACGTATATTGCAGTAGTACAGTATCTATCGTTAATAATGGTAGGGCAATAGTTAGCATGTTGAATATCTCGGAAGAAACGAAAAATATATCTGAAATTGATTTAAATAAAATACTCTTTGATACTGAATACGAAATATATAATGTAGAATCGACAAATGATCATAAAGAACGAATAGAACGTTTGAAACAAGTAATAATAACTGACCACATGGACGAAATTGAAAAACAATCTATTTACGAAATATGCGAACGATATAATAACATATTTCATTTGGAAGGGGATGTTTTAACATTTACCAATGTCGGTACACATTCTATTAAGTTAAAAAAGGATCAGCCACCTATCTATCGTAGACCTTATAGATTACCACACGCACAACAGGAGGAAATAAATTCACAAATTCAAAAAATGGAAGAAAATGGAATTATCGAGAAATCGAGAAGTCCATGGAATTCCCCACTATTATTAGTACAAAAGAAAATGGACAATTCAGGAAAACAAAAGTTTAGAGTAGTAGTAGACTTTAGGGCACTTAACGAAGTTACTATAAATGAATTTCACCCTTTACCAAATATTACAGAAATACTAGATCAACTAGGAAATAGTCAATTATTCTCTCTATTAGATTTATCGAGTGGTTTTTACCAAATTTTGATGGAAGAAGACTCACGAGAGTTAACAGCCTTTTCGACTAATCAAGGTCACTGGCATTTCAAACGAATGATACAGGGAATGAAAACGAGTCCCGGAACCTTCCAAAGAGTTATGAATTCAGCTCTGGCAGGTTTAATAGGAATAAAATGCTTAGTATACTTAGACGAAATAATAGTATATGGGAAAAATTTATATGATCATAACGAAAAATTAATAGAAGTTTTCGAGCGTTTACGAATAAGCAACTTAAAATTACAACCAGATAAATGCAACTTCTTAAAAAGAGAATGTGTATATCTAGGACACGTTATTACGAAAGACGGAATAAAACCCGACGAACGTAAATTAAAAGCAGTAGTAGAATTTCCAATACCAACAACTGTAAAAAACATTAAATCATTTTTAGGATTAAGTGGTTATTATAGGAAATTCATAAATTCATATAGCGCAATAGCAAAACCACTAACCAATTTATTAAAGAAAGACACGAGTTTCGTATGGAGTAACGAATGTCAAAAGTCATTCGATACCTTGAAGGCAGCGTTATGCTCAGAACCAGTTTTAAAATATCCGGATTTCACAAAGACCTTCTTATTAACTACAGACGCGAGTAATAAAGCACTCGGGGCTATTTTATCTCAAGGAGAAATAGGTAAAGATTTGCCAATATGTTATGCGTCGCGCACATTAAATAAAAGCGAAAGCAACTATTCAACAACAGAATTAGAATGTCTTGCAATAATATTCGGAGTTAAACAGTTTCGACCATATTTATACGGTAGGAAGTTTATAATACTTAGTGACCATCGTCCATTAACGTGGCTCTTTAATTTGAAAAATCCATTATCAAAGTTAGCTAGATGGAGAATACAATTAGAGGAGTACGATTACGAAATACGTTACAAACCCGGAGATTTAAATTCAAATGTAGATGCACTCACACGCATGTACTCTATACAGGAAATAAAAAATGAATCATATGAAATAGTAATGTAAAAGAAACTATAGGCACAGTACTAGATTCACCAAAAGAATATAATATAGTGTCAGAAATTGCCAAGCAATATAATTTTAGAACAGGAACAAATTATCAATTAAAAAAACAATTTGGAAACGGTATAATATTACCGACTAGTAAAGTAATAGGGGACACACCATATTTTAAACATGAAAACCGGTTTATAATATTCTTAGTAACGAAAAACAAAGAACGCCAGAGGGCAACTTACGAAAATATATATATATCGTTAATAAATTTAAAATTATTTTGTCAGGAAAACAATTTGAATAAATTAGCCATGGGCAAGCTAGGCGATCACGATGATTTAGAATGGGAAAAAATAAGGTCAATGTTGCGATACATATTTCGCGAAACAAATATAGAAATAATTATATGTGCAAATGTAGAATATAGTGACGAAGAAAAAGCAGTCATTTTATCACAATTTCACGACTCAAAACTAGGCGGACATTTAGGTGTGAATAAAACTACTAAACGTATAAAACAACAATTTATATGGAGGGGAATGAAAGAAGATGTTAAAAAATATATAAGGAATTGCACGTCATGTCAGGTTAATAAGGTATCAAATCGATACATAAAACAACCAATGGCTATTACATCCACTTCGTCTAAACCATTCGAAAAAATATTTATGGATATAGTAGGGCCTTTGCCGATTACACTGTCCAATAATGTATACATTTTAACGATGGAGGACGATTTGACACGTTACACTTTAGGAATTCCACTTCCTGACCAGAAGGCAAATACTGTTGCGGAAGCCTTTGTTACACACTTCGTTTGTGTACACGGCATACTAGAAACAATACTCACGGATCAAGGAACTAATTTCCTCTCGAAAACGTTTGCAAATGTTTGTAAAATATTAAAGATAGAAAAGGTTAACACAAGTCCATTCAGACCGCAGGGTAACCCCGTAGAACGCGCTCATAGGACCTTAGCCGAGTACTTAAGACATTATGTAGATAAGAATTTAAATAATTGGGACCATTTACTACCCTTTGCATTTTTTGTATATAATTCAACGGTACATACTTCTACTAATTTTCAACCATACGCATTAGTCTATGGACGTACGTTGGAGGTACCGATTAGATTAAAAGCCGAACCTGAACCACGTTACAATTATGATGATTATATATTCGATCTAAAAGAAAATATGCAAATTTCGCATAAAATAGCTAGAGATCATTTAATTAAAAATAAAATAAAAAGTAAAGAACGTTATGATAAAAATGAAAATCCACAAGAACTACACGTTAATGATTTAATACTATTAAAAGATAATAATCATAGAACGAAACTCGATCCAATCTGGCTAGGACCGTACGAGGTCACAGCAGTTATAGGGAACGAGAATGTAGCTATACAGCGAGGCCGCAAGGTCATCACTGTACATAGAAATAACGTAAAAAAATATTATAATGACGCACAAGTCGATTAAAAAAAAAAATAGCAAAAATAAAAAATAATAAGTATACAGGGTGATCCATTTAAGTGGGTACACTAATTATCTCGAAGAGTATTAACTTTTTTTGAATTTTTTTTTTTTAAACCTCTAGGTTTATGTTTTTCTAAAACCGTATAATATTTTAATTTTTTTCACCCTTATATTTATTAGTGAAACCACTATCAACTTTTGATTTTCAAATGGTAACATATAATAAAAATATCATGAATTAATAATCCCAATTTTATTGTGAATTTACGCGTTAACATTTTTATTTTTCAATGATTCGTTTGCGAGATACAGCTTCTCAAAGTATTGGTGGTTGAAAGTCGGTAACGCTGGAAAATTTTAATTTGTAAAGCCCAGAAGCTATAACTGATAAATTCGGTACCGTTCGAACTACCTACCTAAGGTACCTAACATTAAACATATTGATAATTGTTGTGCTTTGAACCTCATTAATTGAATGTCGACCTATTAGTGCTATTACACCTTTATACTAATTTAACCATTAAAGCTACGTTTTGTTGACCTTGACTGTCGCACCAAATCCCCTCCATAATCCATATTACCATAGAACAATAATAATCTTATTACTATTACCGATATTTGGCGATACCTTTATCATTATTTATAATTATCTATGATGACCACTGTCTTATAAGATAATAGAATTGATTAAAATATTATAATATCATATTAATTAAATAATGATAATAGAAAAGAAAAATCAATCAGTTGTAATAAAGTATAAACTGAATAGTGAATACTGATTACTGATAATAAACTTTAAAACCTGTAAAGTAAAATAGTAAATAAACCATGTGGCCATGCAGCATAGCACTATTACTTTAATAGTTAAATAATATGTATAGTTAGTTTATGTTGTAAACCGTTATAAGTATACAGACAGTTTAAATTTCTTTAAAAGCATAATATATCTAACAAAATAGTTGTTGAATCATTAAGTTTGTCAAAAATATTCCATTGAACTTAAAATTACATTATACCTAAGTCGTAATTTGGGATATATTTATGTATTTTATTTGATATTTCAATCAAAAATATACCTATGTATTTAAGTTTATATTATGAAGTGTGATGTAAATTTGATAATACATGAATACCAACCACTTGGAAAGCACAACATTTGTACCTACATTTAGTTTATTGGTAAGTTTTCTTAAAATGTATACGTAGAAAAATTGTTATGATTAATACATTAATTTGTACATACATTATTATGACGTCTTAACAGTTTTTATTTAAATTTTATTTTCAGTTAAATCAGTTTTGTTCATTCAGTTACACCAAAAATAAATGTTATTCAAAGTTTGATAACACAAAATTTGTTATACTCTTAAAATTATTGGCCGAGATCAATACACCATAGCACAAACCTAATACAACTTCATATATTATTCATTTACTTATTACCATCTACTTGGACACAACAAGATGGTTGCCTATCTACATCATGTACATACTTAAAAAAATAATGTTCTCTGTTCAGAAGTACTTATAAGTTATAAGTTGCATGTATTCAAATTTTACATTCTGGCATAGTAATTATTATTAAGAACTAAGTTGATCTGTATTTACTACAAATATACTTGGCCAAATGATTTGGAGATAGATATTGAAATCACATAATTTTCTATCTTCCATTACATTTTCCAAACAAGAACAATAACAAATAAAAATGTTGTTTTCCATATTATACTATTTTAATAGTTGGGAAAGACTACAAAATGAATTAAGTATGTAAACATATTTTTTTACCATTAAATAATTTGGTTATATTTATCCTTTTTTAAATTTATTAGATAGTAAATACTCAACTACTCAAGTTAATTTCAAAGAAGATTAAAAATCAAGTCTGACAATCTGCATTCCAGAAAAAACTTAATCCCAATAATATAGTAAACTAAAAATATGTTAAATGAAAATAGTACAATAGCTAATGTTTTTTTTTTTTTAATTTTAACAAATATTATAGAATTAAGTTAATTTAGCTAACAACATCAATCAATCATTGATACTTAAATGGGTGGTAAAATGTATGTTTTTAGAAAATTAAAAAAAAAAAAAATCATAAATTACTCATCTTCATTATTGTACATGGTATTATTAAATATTTTATTTAAATAACTACTGTGTTATAATATTAGGTAGGTATGTCTTAATCCTAATATTTATGTATCATAAAAATATTTGTATTTAAAATTATATTGTTTTAGTGTCTTGCAACTGAATAGTTCTTCTGTTTGATTGGTGTTGTTAGCTATTTATTACCACCTACGAAATCTAAGTTAAAATATTATTAGTCCCATTTTTAAATTTTACTGTATTTTTTTAAGTTAGGGGTTAAGTTGAATTTGTTTCAATTTTTTTGAATACATGTTATGATCTTAACTCATATTTTGCATTACTGCATAACGAATATTTTGATCTAACTGTATCATTTAATTTGGAATAGATTTATCATAGTCCTGGGCTTTTAAATATTATGGTAACATTTTTTAAGGGTGTTTATCTAGCAGGTGCTCCATCAAATTTTATAAATGTGCATTTCTTTCACAGTAGTAATTGTAAAGTCGATCAAGTGCGCTTCTACTCCTTTATTATTTACCTATTAATTATTATAGTTATTACTTATTACACACTTCTCAATTTAAGCCGAAAACTATAATGTATTACTATTATGATAATGTAGGTACGCCTGATTTTGATAATAATAGAAATATAATTTTCATATAGTAGCACTAATCAATGGCGGTAAACTGTGTATTTTTGAATGGATTCTTATTTGATTTGATAATCCTAAATAAAAAAATATCTTAATAATTAATGGTGAAATATATTTTAAACCTAATAGGTATGTACAATGTACATATTATTATAGGTGCCTAAATCTTGTAGTGGGATCACTTCTATTAAATTGGTAGATCACCTGCTACACAAATGCCTTTTATAGTGGTTCATAATAATAGAAATATAAAATGGGGTGATTTCAGTCACGACATATTGAAATAGCTAAGTTGTTTTTTGCATATTACCTTATTGTTTGTGACAATATTCATAATTATTGTATTGTTAAAAATACATAATATTATATAAATTTAAATTTGAAATATTTAACTATTCATAGTCTTTCACTATTAAATAATTTTAAATTATTTAAGTGGTTCACAATATTATAAATATAAAATGGGGTAATATGTGGAATTTGCAATTTTGAATTAAGTTGTTTTTAATTAAATAATATACCTAGGTAATTGAAAAAAAGTTGTACAATTAGTATGCATTTAAAATTACAATATGCTAGATGTGTACTTATAGGTTAGCACCATATAATATGTATATTTAAAATTATGATTATTAACTTGCTATAATTAATCTAATGTGAAATAGTTTTGAATGTTAATTAAAAAAAAAAAATAACCTATTAGAAGGTAAATTATAAAAACAAGACCTACAAGTTATAGTAAAGTTTTAAATTAATATTGTATTGAAAAAATATTGGCAATAAAACATAGTTAAATTGTGAAAATAACATTTTAAATATGGCTCTAATCACCTCATTTTATATAGATTTAGTTACATTTTTAAACTTTTGTCAGTTGTATCATAGGGGTGTGCTGAATATGCTTTAATTTAAAAAAATAATAAGGTATATAAAACAATTTCTTAGGTAGCTTTGTATGCGCCTCTGAAGAGATTTTACAAATGGGTAATGAGCCTCGTCAATTTATCATAAACTATCTGAAATTAATGTCGGCATACACCTGTATTATATTGTGTGATTAAAAAAAATTGTATCATTTACTATGTAATTTTTTATTAGTCGCTTACTATATTTTAAAGCTATTAAGTATATTTGTACAATGTACATATTGATATATCGTTTAAACCACAAAATCAATTTAAAAATTATTGTGTTCACATTTTGTACTGGACAGTATTATAATTTATAAGACATCAAACTCAATAATTTATTTTCATAAGATATTGGTGTTTATTATACCTGGTATATTTGTTTAGTATTTATATGTGTGTATACTGTATTTTAAACTTTAAAGTGTACCATACCCATTGATTTCTATTATACTATATTTTTTTGTAATTGATTTTTTTTTGACAATTTAAAAAAATAGGTATATATTCTAAAGATATACTAAAATGTTATTATAGTGGGTTATAGTTTATTTAAAACAAAATCATGAATAATTGTAATAACTAGTTTTTCTGATTATTCAAGTTTAGTCTTATTATTATAAGTTTTCTAACCGACCTCATAATTACAGTACCTATACTACGAAAACACTTACCAATATGCCTACACATTTAGTGTATACTAAAGAGTAATGAGTAATGTTTATACCATATACTTAAAAAAAATAATCATAAATCAATTAACAAACATGAAAGAATTAAAAAATTAAATTACATTTTTAAATACAACCAATATTTTTGTTATTATAACCAATTTAACTGAAAAAATAGGTAACAGTAAGTTAATTAAAGACCTAGGTATACCTTCAGTTAGAAAAGAAAAATGTCGGTTTTCAAACGAATAGCCCCACCTAGAGATACATTCTTACATAAGCTTCTCTAACCTCACCAGCCCATCATCATAGATTCATAGGCGATAGGCCATAGCTAGCAAGATGAAGCGGTTAGATGTGAATCCTATTTCAAGTACCCCTAGAGAAACGGTTACCGATTACCACTATACCAAAATATAATAATATTTTATTAACTAATTTTTTTGGTATCAGTTTCAACTTTTGGGGAAAACCTGAACTATATCATGTGAAAACTTAGTATGATTAAGGTTCTACATAATATAATGGGTATGCTATGCCACAATTTTGCGACTCATTTATCAATGATAAAATTAAGGAGAGAAATTCATATTCACATAAGATTATTAGTCGCAAAATAGCGGAGTAGCATACCATACCTCAATACCTGTACCTATAGTGCCCTAGGATCAGGGGTACGAAACTCCGTGCGTTGGCCGAACCAGGCGATTTCGGCCTTGAACACGGTCTTCAGGAGGGCTTGGCATACGTGAAAATCCCGCATCCAGTATCCCGCCTTAGTGCCGACCCCGCGTCCCGTATCACGCCTAGTCTTGGAACATAGTCTTGGTATCATAGACATGAACTAGTATAAACTAGTAATCATAGTTCATGATCATAGACCACGATTTAAGATAGTACTATCTTAAATCGTGCATAGACCATAATAAATTATCATTTGTCACCAAAAAAAAAATTAGGGAAATCGGAAATATACAATGGTATACTTACAACCCAGTCTATGGGTAAACCTCCACTCCAATCAGTATTACAGTACATTATTATTGTGAATTGTAATTCTTATTAAAATAGTAAATGCAGTAGGTAGGTAATAATATTTTATTTTTAATAACACAGTATACTAAAATAAACAAATGTTATTATTATCCTTTATAATTATACTTCATCATCAGATGAAATAGAAATATTGAATAATTCCTCTTCATTATTAGTTGGTGGCTGATCTCCCACACTTTCTTTGGACAATGACATAGCTTCAGAAGTCTTAAAACTGGTCTTCTTCAGTTTACCATTTAAAAACTTGGTAAAGCATGCTGGAGGAACTGTATGCTTATCAACACCAGTTTTACGGTCCAAGACGCAACATCTGATCTAATTAACAGTTGAAATTGTGCAAGGTAATGAGCGAAGGAGATGAAGAACACCAAGTTCAAGTAGGCATCTACATTTTTAAAATTTAATAAAACTAATAATTCATATTATCATACCTTTGATTCAGTGACCCAATACTTCTGACGTGTAACTGCCTGGCGCAATGCTAGTTTTTCCTCCGCAGTAGTTGGAACTAAGAATGGCAAATCTTGTTTTAAGCTACTGTGCTTAGGGCACCACCATGAATTACACGTCTAAAACATAAATTACAACATGGACTAACATCTGTTAATTTGCTATCATCAATATGACATATTATTGTTCCATCATTAACCGGACATGGATAGCAAATGATTAATTTAGAAGAGAGCTCCTAAGTAGTAGGTAAGTGCAATGGTATACATTGTATGGTAAATTAAGTTATTTCTTTTTAAATATACAGGGTGATCCATTTAAGTGGGTACACTAATTATCTCGAAAAGTATTAACTTTTTTTTATTTTTTATTTTTTTAAACTGTTAGATTTATGCTTTTCTAAAACTCTATACTATTTTAATTTTGTTCACCCTTATATTTATTGGTGAAACCACTATCAACTTTTGATTTTCAAATGGTAACATATAATAAAAAGATCATGAATTAATAAAACCATTTTTTTTATGAATTTACGCGTTAACATTTTTATTTTTCGATGATTCGTTTGTGAGATACAGCTCCTCAAAGTATTGGTGGTTGAAAGTCGGTACCGCTGAAAAATTTTCATTTGTAAAGCCCAGAAGCTATAACTGATAAATTCGATACCGTTCGACCTAACTACCTACGGTACCTAACATTAAACATATTGATAATTGTTGTACTTTGAACCTGATTAATTTAATGTACATTACACCTATATGCTAATTTGACCAATGCTACGTTTTGTTGACATTGGCTGTCGCACCAGATCCCCTCCATATTACCATAGAACAATAATAATCTTATTAATATTACCGATATTTGGCGATACCTTTATCATTATCTATGACCACGGTCTTATAAGATAATATAATTGATTAAAATATTATATCATATTAATTAATTAATGATAATGGTACCGAAAAATCAATCGGTTGTAATTTATAAACTGAATACTGATAATGAACTTTAAAACAATTAAAACTTGTAAAGTAAAATACTAAACCATGTGGCCATGCAGCATAGCACTATTACTTAAATAGTTAAATATTAAATGTATAATGTAATTAATAATTGAACTATACATATGTATAGTTAGTTTATGTTGTAAACCGTTATAAGTAGACAGACAGTTTAAATTTCTTTAATAGCATAATATACCTAACAAAATAGGTAGTTGTTGAATCATTAAATTGTCAAAAGTATTCCATTGAACTTAATTAATTACATTATACGTAAGTCGTAATTTGGGATATATTTATGTATTTTATTTGATATTTCAATCAAAAATATATGTATTTAAGTTTATATTATGAAGTGTGATGTAAACTTGATACCTAATACATGAAACTCGATGAAAACCAACCACTTGGAAAGCACAACATTTGTACCTACATTAAGTTTATTGGTAAGTTTTCTTAAAATGTTTACGTAGAAAAATTGTTATGATTAATACCTACATTAATTTGTACATACATTATTATACATTATTATGACGTCTTAACAGTTTTTATTTAAATTTTATTTTCAGTTAAATCAGTTTTGTTCATTCAGTTACGCCACCAATAAATGTTATTCAAAGTTTGATAACACAAAATTTGTTATACTCTTAAAATTATTGGCCGACACCAATACACCATAGCACAAACCTAATACAACTTCATATATTATTCATTTACTTATTACCATCTACTTGGACACAACAAGATGGTTGCCTATCTACATCATATTCATATACATACTTAAAAATATAATGTTCTCTGTTCAGAAGTACTTATAAGTTGCATATATTCAAATTTTACATTCTGGCATAGCAATTATTGTTAAGAACTAAGTTGATCTGTATTTACTACAAATATACTTGGCCAAATGATTTGGAGATAGATATTGAAATCACATAATTTTCTATCTTCCATTACATTTTCCAAACGAGAACAATGACAAATAAAAATTTCCATTTACTATTTTAATAGTTGGGAGAGACTACAAAATGAATTAAGTATGTAAACCTATTCTTTTACCGTTAAATAATTTGGTTATATTTATCCTTTTTTAATTTATTAGATAGTAAATACTCAACTACTCAAGTTAATTTCAAAGAAGATTAAAAATCAAGTCTGACAATCTGCATTCCAGAAAAAACTTAATCCCAATAATATAGTAAGCTAAAAATATGTTAAATGAAAATAGTACATGTTAATGTTTTTTTTTTTTTTTTAATTTTAACAAATATTATACAATTAAGTTAATTTAGCTAACAACATCAATCAATCATTGATACTTAAATGGGTGGTAAAATGTATGTTTCTAGAAAATTAAAAAAAGAATTATAATTTACTCACCTTCATTATTATACATGGTATTATTAAATATTTTATTTAAATAACTACTTTGTTATAATATTAAGTAGGTATGTCTTAATCCTAATATTTATGTATCATAAAAATATTTGTATTTAAAATTATATTGTTTTAGTGTTTTGCAACTGAATAGTTCTTCTGTTTGATTGGTGTTGTTAGCTATTTATTACCACCTACAAAGTTAAAATATTATTAGTCCCACTTTTAAATTTTACTGTATTTTTTTAAGTTAGGGGTTAAGTTGAGTTTGTTTCAATTTTTTTGAATACATGTTATGATCTTAACTCATATTTTGCATTACTGCATAACGAATATTTTGATCTAACTGTATCATTTAATTTGGAATAGATTTATCATAGTCCTGGGCTTTTAAATATTATGGTAACATTTTTGAAGGGTGTTTATCTAGCAGGTGCTCTATCAAATTTTATAAATGTGCATTTCTTTCATAGTAGTAATTGTAAAGTCGATCAAGTGCGCTTCTACTCCTTTATTATTTACCTATTAATTATTTTTTTAGTTATTACTTATTACATACTTCTCAATTTAAGCCAAAAACTATAATGTATTACTATTATGATAATGTAGGTACGCCTGATTTTGATAATAATAGAAATATAATTTTCATATAGTAGCACTAATCAATGGCGGTAAACTGTGTATTTTTGAATGAATTCTTATTTGATTTGATAATCCTAAATAAAAAAATATCTTAATAATTAATGGTGAAATATATTTTAAACCTAATAGGTATGTACAATGTACATATTATTATAGGTACCTAAATCTTGTAGTAGATCACTTCTAGTAAATTGGTAGATCACCTGCTATACAAATGCCTTTTATAGTGGTTCATAATAATAGAAATATAAAGTGGGGTGATTTCAGTCACAACATATTGAAATAGCTAAGTTGTTTTTACATATTACCTTATTGTTTGTAACAATATTCATAATTACTGTATTGTTAAAAAAACATAATATTATATAAATTTAAATTTGAAATATTTAACTATTCATAGTCTTTCACTCTTAAATAATTTAAGTGGTTCACAATATTATAAATATAAAATAGGGTAATATGTGGAATTTCCAATTTTGAATTAAGTTGTTTTTGATTAAAGAATATAGGTAATTGAAAAAAAGTTGTACAATTAGTATGCATTTAAAATTACAATATGCTAGATGTGTACTTATAGGTTAGGCACCATATATTATGTATATTTAAAATTATGATTATTAACTTGCTACAATTAATTCAAAACTAATGTGAAATAGTTTTGAATGGTAATTGAAAAAAAAAAATAAATAATAACCTATTAGAAGGTAAATCATAAAAACAAGACCTACAAGTTATAGTAAAATTTTAAATTAATATTACATTGAAAAAATTGTTAAATTGTGAAAATAACATTTTAAATATGGCTCTAATCACCCCATTTTATATAGAATTAGTTACATTTTTAAACTTTTGTTATTTGTATCGTAGGGGTGTGCTGAATATGCTTTAATTTAAATAAATAATAAGGTATATAAAACAATTTCTTAGGTAGCTAATTGTATGCACCTCTGAAGAGATTTTACAAATGGGTAATGAGCCTAGTCAATTTATCATAAACCATCTAAAATTAATGTCAGCATACACCTGTATTATATTGTGTGATTAAAAAAAATTGTATCATTTACTATGTAATTTTTTATAAGTCGCTTACTATGTTTTAAAGCTATTTAAGTATATTTGTACATATTGAAATATCGTTTAAACCACAAAATCAATTTAAAAATTATTGTCTTCAAATTTTGTACTGGACAGTATTATAAGACATCAAACTCAATAATTTATTTTTATAAGATATTGGTGTTTATTTGTTTAGTATTTATATGTGTGTATACTGTATTGTAAACTTTAAAACTGTACCATACCTATTGATTTTTATTATACTATATTTTTTTGTAATTGATTTTTATTTGACAATTTAAAAAATAGGTATACATTTTCAAATACAACCAATATTTTGGTTATTATAACCAATTTAACTGAAAAAATAGGTAACAGTAAGTTAATTAAGGATCAAGGTATACCTTCAGTTAGAAAAAAAAAATTTTGGTTTTCAAACGAATAGCCCCACCTAGAGATCCTATTCTTACATAAGCTTACTAGATGGTGCTCCGGCCCATAACTGCCGGCAGGTTCAGGACTATTTAAACAACATTTACGGAGGTAATTATCATTATCATCATATTTTGTTTGATTGTTACTTATAAAAATTTTAATATTATACATATAATATTTAAAGTTACACAATTTTCTTCTCATTTATATTCATATAGGTATTTATTTACATTAACCTAATATGTTATGAATACAATTTATACAAATAAGTATTACATTTAATTTAAATTGTATTTTTAAGATAACTGGATGGGTACCCGGAGTCCAGAAAATTCAATGGCCAGCACGTAGTCCAGACATGACACCTTTGGATTTTTTTTTTTTGGGGGGGGGGGGGATTTGTGAAGAATGCTGTTTATGATATAATGCCATCCAGTAAAAATGAGCTGATAAAAAAAATTACAGAAGTCTGTTCAAATATACCAGCTGATATTATGAAAAAATTTACAACTGAAAATGTCTTAAAACGTATGACATTTTGTATGTCACAAAATGGTCAACATTTTGAACCATAGGCGGCACTTGGTAGAAACTTATGTGGGTGAAAACGTTTATGGTAATAACATTCACAAATCCATAGGGAAGTTGCCCCCCAGTACCCCCTAATATATAACTATTGCTACAACAAATGTAGTTAAAAAAATGTCTTTATTAATAACTATTCCAATTGGGTCCCTGTATTTCAAATATGTACATGAATATGTAAAAATATTATTAAAAAACAACTTTTTATTTTGACATAAATAATAAAAAAAAAAAAAAAAATTAACTGTGTGTAACATAATTACTAGGTATTTGTCAACTTCACTACTTCAGTGTCAAACGACGACCTCTTTTTGAAGCCTCAGCATCAAACTTGTCAATTATATTATCAAAATCTATAGGGTATTCTTTTTGTATATATAAGATTGCTAAACTGCTCAATCGCTCTTGACTCATTGTGACTCTTAAGTATGTTTTTAATGTCCGTAGAGCTGAGAAACTGCGTTCATTAGATGCAGTATTTGTAGGAATAGTTAAAAAAATCTTTAATATATTTGTATAATTTGGGAATCCTGTCTGAATATCTTTAGATCTAATATAATTTATCTTTTTTATAATTGTATCACATTCATGATTTATAAATAATCTATTTACTATTTTTATCTCACTTGATAAATCATTTGATTCTATTTTGTATGCATTACAAACTTCTCCTATTGACTGATTAGTAGGGTTTTTATTAAATAAGACATTATTCATAGAATTTAACAAACTTAAATAATTTTCTTTAAATGTAGGTACACTTCATGCACATCATTACTGTATCTATAATTCCAAAAAATACATTTATACGAAAATGATCTTGAACAGTCTGTATAGTTTGTTTTTTGCCACCACCTAATTTTACTGAGTCGTATTCATACTGTACTGATTTAATGCGTGGTAGGTTAGGCTCACTAAAACCATTATTTTTTGAAACAATAGTAGCCTTTTCCCATACTTTCTGAAAATTGTCATCTGTTCTCAATTCTTCAAAACTTCTTATAGCTTAATTAGCTTACTGCATTATTTAATTATTATTATTAGTATTTTAACATTTAATCACGGACTAAGATTTTAGTCCGTATAATTAATTAATTATTTAATTAACTAATTAATTGAGTAATCAGATATAAAATATTGAAATGATCCATGGTTATTTTTTAATATCAAAATTACATTATATCAGTATAATAATTGTTAACAATAAAATAATTAAAATATTTTTTACTGTTGTGATTGTGTGTGTATGGGTGCAAAATGATACTTTTGCCCCCCAGAAAAATTGTCGTGGGTGCAACTGCACCCTCATGCCCCCCCTAGTTGCCGCCTATGTTTTGAACACATATTAAAAATAAATAAACCAAGAATTTTATATAGTTGGATCTTCATATATTTTTTCTTTCAAATCCTTATTAATTAATGGTCTTGGACTCTTGGGATTCCGATTTGATTGTTAATCAAATAATATCACTACCTACATTAATTTAATATTAGTTTTTGTACAATAAAAAAAAAAGTTATAAGATTTTCAAATAGTGTAACTGTAAAACACGATTTTAGATAGGTAGGTAATTAATTAATTAAATTCTTAAATAGTGCTGTAAAATTATAATACCTATTATAGTATTATTCTATTTCATTTTCTACTATTATCATACAACATTCATATCATTCACAATATCACAGAACAATATTATTTAAGATAATTGATAGGACTATCTTAAATCGTGACCACGGACCACGGACTAAGATATACCTTAGTCATTAGTGGTAATAAGATATAATCATGTGGTGATACCATTTTAATTTTTAAATAATTATCTGTGAAATTGTGATTAAAATAAATTTGTCATAATATATTTTCAGTTTTTATTTATCATTCTTTGGTAATTCGGTATGTCCAATTAGTCGATAAGTTAAGAAATGATTAGGGTTCAAAGTACAATGGTAATCTATAATTAATTGTTATTTATTTTGTCACCTTGGGTTCAACGATATCAAATTTATGATTAGCTCCTGGTCTTTACAATTATTGAAAATATTTTGAAAACCACCAATATTTTGAGGAGCTGTATCTCGCAAACGAATCATCGAAAAATAAAAATGTTAACGCATAAATTCACAATAAAAATTGTATTATTAATTCATGATATTTTTATTATATGTTACCATTTGAAAATCAAAAGTTGTTAGTGGTTTCACTAATAAATATAAGGGTGAAAAAAATTAAAATATTATACGGTTTTAGAAAAACATAAACCTAGAAGTTTAAAAAAAAAAAAATTCAAAAAAAGTTAATACTTTTCGAGATAATTAGTGTACCCACTTAAATGGATCACCCTGTATATCAATCAAAATATAATACATTTTTAGAATTTTTAGGAATGTTCTTAAGTCACTTTCAAAATGATTATTGTCACAAATTTATTTTTATTTTAACAGTTTTAATTTTGAGGCCTGAAAATATTAATGATCATTCTGTAAAAGATTACAGTTCCAATCATTTCTTTCATAGTTTTTATTATTTTACATTTTGAGTTATTGGTTGTGTTATTGAAAATATAGGTATATAATTTATTATTTTTAACTTTAGAATATTAATGTATTTTAAGTTTTAGGATTTTTAATTTACTGTGATTAATTAAATATGAGTAATACAATTAACTACAATACCCCAGTAATATATATTATTATTTATTTTTTTTTTAAGTAATTGACTTTATTTGATGAATTACGATCTATACAATATGTACAATAAGTAAAATTTATAATTTACAAGCAGATGACAATGAAAATTCGCATGATGAGGGAATTACACATTTGTAATACCTCTTGATATATTATTTTATGAATAAATAAATGTATGTTGACTGTTTCTTTGTTTGAGGACACCACATGGTTGCACACATATCATTATCCAATATTGGTCAGGGTTATAATATTATATTTATTCATAATATTCAGATATCACAATATTTAATTGTATTATATTAATAGCATATTATTAATTTTTTCAGAATTTCAAAACTTGTAACAAGAAAGCCAGAATAGACATGGATTCATGGGTTAGGTACCTACAATTAAAATTCAATTACCTTTACAAAAACATCATCCAGTTCCAATTTGGATAGTTGTAATTCGCATTTTTCAATGTATTTTTCGACGTCATGTTGTTTTATAATCTTCAACATAAAAACATATATTTAACAATTTGGTTTATATGTATATTATAAAATAATTACCAATTGGTCATTTAAATTTTTTATACGATTGTTTAACGTGGCAACTTCTTCCTGTAATTCCAATGATGTTCTTTGAGACTTTTTTAATTGATTTTCAAACTCGTTTTTCTGGGTTTCCTATACATGTTTTTAAATTAATATAGTATTTTGTGAATGTACATAATATATTAAATAATTATAGTGGGTTAAAGTTAAATTTTTAACTTACAATTATGCTTTCAAGATTTTGGGCCTTCTCTGCCAACTGATTATTATCGGATTCTAAGTCTTTGGTCTTCATAACCTCCAAACTTACTCTCCTTTCTAAAGTCGAATTTTTCTAGAAATAAATCAAAAATGATGTGTTTTTAGTATTGTAAGTTGTAACTTTTAAATGTATTAGTATTATTAACTATACTAACTAGTAATTAAATGTAACCAAAATAAAAATTGTATTTTTAATTTAAAGTTAATTACTTGTTTCAGTTCCTCATTGTCCACTATCAATTCCTTACACATTTCTTTATACTTCTGGTACTTCTTTACAATAACTTCATTTTCATCGTTCTCCGATATTGACCCAATCTCAGATCGTGAACAGCGATGCATTTTGTTAAATGGATAAATAAAAATTTTTAAATTATTCCAACTCAGAATGTGCTTGCTGGCTGTACTGTAGTAATGGTTTCAATTATTTTTGTCAGAAATATCGGTACTTATTTATCTAATTAATAACTTAAAAGGTTTCATGAAGATTAAAATGTTGCTATACATATAACAAAATGTCTATTATTATCTTCTTGGGGATAAATAATTGTACCAATCCTTATTATTTTAATATAATTTTTAATTACACATTAAATAGGTGTGTTAAATTACTATATTTCTTCAAATGTGTCCATATATATTTATATACATATATGGTATAACAGTGTTTAATTGCAATTAAAATAATTAAAACAAAAATATGTATATGCTACATTACATCATCGTGTTGTAAATAAATCAATTTAAGATAATTAAAATAATATTCAGGTATAAGTAGGTAATTTTATATTTTAAATGTGCCTAGCCCCTTAGCATAAAATAAACACGTATTTATTTTGTCTTGTTAGTTAATGATGAAATGTTATTTTTAATATTACTTTTCCTTACTTACATTTTATAATATATGTATACGGTTACTTACATACATACATAATATTATTATTAGACCCTTAATTTTGCTCTCCATTCCTAAACATTTGTAAATTATTTTAATTATTACACCTTGTGTAAAGATGTCCTATAATAATATAGAAAAATCAGATATGTTGACATGTTACATGGAATCAGGAAAAAACGCTAGAGCTGCAGCAAGGTAATCAAAGCTACATTTTTCATCAAACGACAAGGCTCTTGACAGACAAATGATTTTATTTCTTTAGGTTATACAACACTCGCTATGAAGATCGCCAACAACCTCATTTTACCTATTTTAGAAAACTTTTGAAAAAACTTGAAACATATGGTTCACTTGTTAGTAAATCTCGTGCACGAGCTAGGACAGTCACAAACGAAAATAATTCCTTTGCGATATTAGCTTCGTTGTATGAGAATCCTTATACTTCATTAAGATCAATATCTGGTAATAAATTTGTTTTTAATGGTGTTTCTTCACATTATTTTCAATTTTATAATTTTTTACTTTATAAAATTACCATTGTAATTAGCAGCCCTGTTTACTTGAAAAATAGAATATGAATATAAAATTACGAAATATAATCAACACATTTGATATAGGTACATAATTATACTATGGTTTTATTTAACAATACATCAAAGAATCAAAGTATATCAAAGAATTTTTACATTTTACTTTTGCAATAACATTATACATCAAGGTTCTACTTTTACTTATAACCCAACTTAAAAATGTGTTTCTACAAATGCTGTACATTACAATTATTATTAATTCAAAAGTATATCTAAAAACCTTCAATTTTAACAAAATAAAGATATTTTCTAGGAATTAAAAGTTAAAAATGTAATATTAATATTTTAGAATATCTGGATATACCATATACATCAGTGCAACGTGTGGCAAAGCGTTATAAGTATCATCCTTACAAAAGTGTGAAGGTTCAGCAGTTGCTGTCCCATGATTTTGAGAGACGATTAAATTTTGTTTCTCAAATGATTATTAAATTGGATGATGATCCAACTATACTTACAAACATTTTATGGACTGACGAAGCCAGATTTCACAATAATGGCCAAGTTAATCACCATAACCAGCATTATTGGAGTGACATTAATCCTAACTGGGCTTTGGAAAGTAATGTCCAAACTCGTTGGTCAATTAATGTTTGGTGTGGCATTATTGACGAATATTTAGGTGGACCTTATTTCTATGAATGAAATCTCAATGGTAATAAGTATTTAAATTTTTTGAAAAATGAACTACCACTTTTATTAGAAGACTTGCCTCTTTCTAAAAGAAAATATATATTTTGGCAACAAGATGGTGCTCCGGCCCATAACTGCTGTCAGGTTCAGGACTATTTGAACAACATTTACGGAGGTAATTATCATTATCATCATATTTTGTTTGATTGCTACTCATAAAAATTTTAATATTATACATATAATATTTTAAGTTACACAATTTTCTTCTCATTTATATTCATATAGGTTCATTCATTCATTTACATTAACCCAATATGTTATGGATACACTTTATACAAATAAGTATTACATTTAATTTAAATTTTATTTTTAAGATAACTGGATGGGTACCCGGAGTCCAGAAATTCAATGGCCAGCACGTAGTCCAGACATGACACCTTTGGACTTTTTCTTTTGGGGATTTGTGAAGAATGCTGTCTATGATTTAATGCCATCCAGTAAAAATGAGCTGATAAAAAAAATTAAAGAAGTCTGTTCAAATATACCAGCTAACATTTTGAAAAATGTTCGACTGATAATGTTTTAAAACGTATGACATTTTGTTTGTCACAAAATGGACAGCACTTTGAACATATATTAAAAAAAAATATTAAATAAACCAAGACTAATGTAGTTGGGTCTTCATAAATTCTTTCTTTCAAATCCTTGTTTATTTATATGGTCTTGGACTCTTGGTACCTAGTGGTCCAGATATTAATAATTTTTTGTTATATTTCTATTATCTTTTGTATGGCTTTCAAGATGTTTCTATTATTGTTTATATGATATATCCCTAGATGAAACATGTACACCATGTAATGCCATCCAGTAAAAATGAGCTGATAAAAAAAAATTACAGAAGTCTATTCAAATATGTATACCAGCTGATATTATGAAAAAATGTACAACTGAAAATGTCTTAAAACGTATGACATTTTGTATGTCACAAAATGGTCAACATTTTGAACACATATTAAAAATAAATAAACCAAGAATTTTATGTAGTTGGATCTTCATACATTTTTTCTTTCAAATTCTTATTAATTAATGGTCTTGGACTCTTGGGATTCCGATTTGATTGTTAATCAAATAATATCACTACATTAATTTAATATTAGTTTTTGTACAATAAAAAAAAAAAGTTATAAGATTTTCAAATAGTGTAACTGTAAAACACGATTTTAGATAGGTAATTAATTAATTAAATTCTTAAATAGTGCTGTAAAATTAAAATTATAATACCTATTATAGTATTATTCTATTTCATTTTCTACTATTATCATACAACATTCATATCATTCACAATATCACAGAACAATATTATTTAAGATAATTGATAGGACTATCTTAAATCGTGACAATAAAATTGTGCATTATCACCTAAATATGGGTATTTATTATTTACTTTCTGCATAATATTATAATCATATTACCAGTCACGGACTTATCAAGGTATACCTTAGTCATTAGTGGTAATAAGGTATAATTATGTGGTGATACCATTTTAATTTTTAAATATTTATCTGTGAAATTGTGATTAAAATAAATTTGTCATAATATATTTCCAGTTTTTATTTATCATTCTTTGGTAATTCGGTATGTCCAATTAGTCGATAAGTTAATGAATGATTAGGGTTCAAAGTACAATGGTAATCTACAATTAATTGTTATTTATTTTGTCACCTTGGGTTCAACGATATCAAATTTATGATTAGCTCCTGGTCTTTACAATTATTGAAAACATTTTGAAAATCACCAATACTTTGAGGAGCTGTATCTCGCAAACGAATCATTGAAAAATAAAAATGTTAACGCGTAAATTCACAATAAAAATGGGATTATTAATTCATGATATTTTTATTATATGTTACCATTTGAAAACCAAAAGTTGATAGTGGTTTCACTAATAAATATAAGGGTGAAAAAAATTAAAATATTATACGGTTTTAGAAAAACATAAACCTAGAGGTTTAAAAAAAAAAATTCAAAAAAAGTTAATACTCTTCGAGATAATTAGTGTACCCACTTAAATGGATCACCCTGTATATATATATATATATATATATATATATATATATTTATTGTCAATGATATAATAATTACTAATTATATTATTACATATTAGTTTTAGTCTATATTCAAAGATTCTAATTCTCTGTGCAGTGAATGTAAAGAATTGCGTATGCATAATCTACATTTATAATATGTATATTGTGATTGTTGGTAGTCTAGATTAAGTTGTTTTTTTTTTCATATTTAAATTTTTAAATTTTTTGGTTTATTGTTTTAATTTTGTTTTTATGTATATTTTCTTCTTCATCTTCTTCGTCCAAAGTTTTTTCAAGTAATTCATATTTTTCTTCAATTTTATGTTTTATAAACGTTTGGTTTGAACGAGATTCCATTTTAATTTTATTTTCACCAATCATCTTCGTTAATGCTACAATCTGCTCTTCATAATATTGAATTTGTTCACAACAATAATCATATGAATGCTAAAAATGCATTATCTATAAACTGTAAATGTTAATATTTATTTATTAATCAGTATATTCAATAAAATAAAAAAAGTCGAGTCATAACAATTATAAGCGATACAATATTATTTTTCCTTTATATTATATTATATTAAACTCATATTATTTGACAAGTTTTCACAACACAGTTAAAATATTAACTAGTCAATATAGCATTTATAACATAGAACCATACTTTTAATTACTAATGAAACCGTGATCACACGATAATAGAAAATACGTGATAGTTTCTATGCTAGTTCATCGTAATAATGTGATAGTAACAACTATCGTGTTTACTACCACCGTGTATCCGCGGCTTTCGATCAATCTCGATGTAAAAGCAACAAAAATAATTTAAATTTATATATTATATACGTTTTAGGATATTATATATTTTTTTATACAGACAGTAAACATTATTGAATATTTTTTTTTTTAAAATTAAAACATTTTTACGTAAAATAATATTACACGTATAATACAACTATCACATTATCAATATACAAAATATTTATAATCAGCGAAAGTATTTCAACGTTGATAAACTATAGATAACCGTAATAGCGTTTTTCCATCTGACTACTATGTACACACTACACGTGAACACTGATTCCATAATCACATAATTGACCACACCGTTGAAATTCACGGTATCGACCAGTGTACACCAGACAGTGTGTACTAGTGCAGTCAGATTTTGAGGTTAAGTTACAATAATTATCAATAATAAGCACGGACTAAGATATACAGGACTGGACACGACATGGTTGGAGGGTGTGGGGGGGTTGACTACGAAATGTTTTACAACAGGCAGTGTTCGGGGGGATATTTTCCTTTTAGCATTACTAGCGCCGTCCTAGTGGATACTTATGGAACTAGAACACATCATACAAATTTCTAGTTCCATAAGTATCCACTAAGACGGCGCTAGTAATGCTAAAAGGAAAATATCCCCCCGAACTCCGCCTGTTGTAAAACATTTCGTAACCACAATATTCATCTCGTGTCCAGTCCTGTATATCTTAGTCCGTGATAATAAGCATGAACCACGGACTAAGATATAATGGACTGGAAACGAGCAGCTTATCATGGCCACGAATGTATGTAGATACAAGAGGCAAAGTGCGGGGGGTCGCTATCTGTTCTTGGAGTTCACAGCACCCTCTGTATTTAACACGGACTAAGATACAAATTGTGTAGCCAAATAAAACCACCGGTAGCGCTGAAAACTTCAAGAACAGTATTCTTATCAGCTAAGTGACATCTTTTCGTGGCCGTCCCCCGATCCCCGCCGACCATGTCGTTTCCAGTCCATTATATCTTAGTCCGTGGCATGAACTAAGATAATATATCTTAGTTCGTGATAATAAGGAACCGTTAAAACATAGAGTAATATAGAGGCGGCGTTACCTATCACGTTTGAAGTCTAACTGTCGGTCATTGACCCCAGAAAATAGGAGTCTAACACCGATAATATTTTCCGTTAGATCGCGCTGTACTTCAATAAATATTGATATCTATTCGATGATAAGTTTTTGGTAATCATTTTGATTTTTGGCGCAACTTTGAACTTTATTCAGTGTAAATAGTGTATACCTTTGCAATTCTTTTACATATTATTCATTATTCATACTTAGAAATTCTGAAAAAATGCCTAGTTGTTTTGTGTGTAAGCGGTCTAGAAATTCTACTTCGAAATTGCAAGATATTACGTTTCACAAGTAAGTACCTTTTTAACTTTTAATTAAACAGTTTTCTATTCAGTTGAAGGGTGGCCAAATTCACTATTTTTTTTATATAGTGGCTGAAAGTATACTGAACAAACTTTTAAATGTTATTTAGGTTTCCTGCTAATCAAGCAATAAGAAAAAAATGGTATGATTTTGTGATTGAAAATGGTTTGAAGGTGGATAGTATCAATAAGTATAGTGTAATGTGTTAGAGTCATTTTGATGCTTCTACGTTTCTCTTACACAAAAACACTAGAAATCTATGCAAAAATGCTGTTCCTAATATCATAATATCCAGAGTGATAAACGTAAGTTTTAAATATCATTGAATAATAGAAGTAATTTATGTATGATTATATTACTTAATTGAAATATAAGCATATTATATTTGAATAACGTACATTTTTAACATGTTATAAAATTATGTTCTACTCTATTTCAGGCAAAAAATTTCTATCCTGAAATTAGTAAAGCTGGTTAGTCAAGCTCTTTTTTTCTTGAAGCATTGTCAGATGTTTCTATGCAGTCAAATTCTAGTACTCTCAGTTCCAGTAAAAGTGTGCATATAAAAAAACCTACTATTGTAGTAGCTGGAGATGATATATGTTGTGAAGGAGTGTCAGTATTAGAAGAAAATTCTCCAGTCCAAGTAATTTTACTTATAATTATTATATTAAATGGATCGTGTTTTAATAAGATTTTAATGATTGTTTGATATATTGATATAATCATTTTAATTTAATTTTAATCGCCTACTTACGAGATTGATTGTGAAAAACTGTCGATATCACCTAAAGAATCATTACAGTTAGATATATTTTTTATACAGCCAAATACAAGTAATCTCAGTTCCACACAATATGTGCATGTAAAAAAACCCAATACTATTGTAGTAGCTGGAGATGATATATGTTGTGAAGGAGTGTCAGTATTAGAATAAAATTCTCCAGTCCAAGTAATTTTACTTATAAATAGTTATAATGATTATATATCATATATGCTTTAGTTTTTAAATGTTTTAATATGATTTTAATGATTGTATGATATATTGATATAATTATTTAAATTCAATTTTAGTTGCCTACTAACAAGATTGATCGTGCACAGTTGTTGATATCAGCTGAAGAATCGTTGCAGTTAGATGTTTCTATGCAATCAAATACTAACTCTCAAAATTATACGATTCAAGTAAGTTTATTAATATTAAATAATTTATTTATATTAGGTGTATATTAATAAATTATAATTAATAATTTAAATTCTGTTTAGAAAAATCGGAAGTCTTCTTATTTAGCTGCTAGTAATATTGTTGACCAAAATACACCAAAACGAAAATTTTTGAAGCTTGGAGTTCACAAATTACTAAATGAAGTTCAAGTTAAAAACAAAAAAATTAAATTCCTACAACAAAACCTGAGGCGAGCCAATAAAAAAATTGCTTCTTTAAAAACAATAATTTCTCAACTAAGGAAAGAGAATCTTATTAATGATGATGCTTCAGATATGCTGTTAGAATCATTCGGTAAACACAAAAACTTAATAACTAATTTTTATAAAAAAAACACTAACCAAAAAGTTCCTAAGAAGTACAGAACAGCTGTAAGACAGTTTGCTTTGTCTTTACATCTATTTTCAGCTAAAGCTTACAATTATGTTCGAAAGCAATTTAATACTATTTTGCCGCATGTACGAACTTTGTCAAAATGGTATTCTCATGTTGATGCTAAGCCTGGGTTTACCAGTGAAGCCTTAAAAACACTTGCTTTGAAAGTTAAATTTTCAGATGTACCTGTAATCTGTAGCTTGATGGATGAAATGGCAATTAGGCAGCACATTGAGTTTGATGGTAAGAATTACTATGGTGGAGTGGACCTAGGAACTGGTGTAGATAATGATAATTTTGAAAAGGCAAAAGAATGTCTGGTATTTATGTTGGTGTCCATTAACGAAAATTGGAAAATACCTATCGGTTATTTTCTAATTACTAGTTTAAATTTATCTCAAAAGGCTGAACTAACTAAACATGCATTAAAGCTATTAAATGATACTGGGGTTTCTGTAGTAAGCTTGACATTTGACGGCTGTTCCACAAATTTGACTATGGCACGGCTTCTAGGTTGCGACTTCAATATTAACACATTAAACACCAAATTTGACAATATAGCTGTATTTTTAGATCCAGCACACATGATAAAGTTAGTACGTAATGCTTTTGGAGATAAAGAAACTTTGCTTGATAGTGATGGTAATTTGATAGATTTTAATTTGGTTAAACGCCTACTTATACTTCAGGAGAAAGAAGGATGTCACCTGGCCAATAAGTTGAGGAAGCAGCACATATTTTTTTTCAAACAAAAGATGAAGGTGAAATTAGCAAGCCAACTCTTAAGTCAATCCGTAGCGGACGCTCTTAAATTCTGCAAGTATAATCTAGGTCTTAAGGAATTTTCAGAAGTTGATGGTACTGTAAAATTTATTGAAATGTTTAATTCCGGTTTCGACATTCTTAACTCAAGGTCAATTAGGTGTTATGGGAAAAAGAAAGCCATTAGTGATGAAAATATTAAAGAAATAAGTGAGTTTACCAATTTAATGACAACCTATATTAAGGGGCTAAAAGTGAAGGAAAATGACAACTTTATACCCGTGTTAGAATCAAACCGAAAAACTGGTTTCCTGGGATTTATTGTGTTTGCATTCCGCATTACTATTATATGAAACTTTAGTAAAATCTGGTAAGTTGGATCACATCAAAATGTATAAGACAAGTCAAGACCACCTTGAATTATTTTTCGGCACAGTTCGAGCATTGGGGGGTTTTAATAATAATCCTACCTCTCGCCAATTTCAGTCGGCTTACAAAAAGCTGGTTATACATTCAAACAATGTCGAAAACCTCAATACAGGTAATTGTATCCCTCTTGAAAATATCGATATACTTCATTATTCAAGTTCAGACCCAATTAAAACAATTAATAATAGCACTGAAAGTCATAACATGGATTCTATTTTGTCAGAAGAAAATATTCAAGAGGTTGATTCATACATTAATGATCATGATTATATATTTACACAAAATATGTATAACTTCTCTAGTTTTTCAAAAGAAATCATAATTTACATTGCTGGATTTGTTGTTCACAAATTGTCTTCAACGATTAAGTGTGACAAATGTTTAAAATCATTATGCTCAAATGATAAAGAATCATTTTTAAACTCTCTCATTACATTGAAAAATAAAGAAGGCAATAATGGAGGACTAAATTATCCCAGTGACGACGTCATTACTATTTGCTTACAAACAGAAAAATTTCTCAAATCTTTTAACTACGAAAATCATCAAGTTAACACATTATTTTTACAATCTAAAGTCCTATATCATTTTTTTAACTCTAACATATTCAGTTCATTAAAATCCCATAGTTTAGAAAGTAATAGCCCTTTGACAGATCATGTAACATTAATAATAAAATCTATTTCATTTACATACATAAAACTGAAAGTAAATTATAATTTAAAATCACATAACGATAAACCGTCCCTTAGAATGTGGTATAATAAAATAACTCTTTTTAGAGGACAATAAAACTTATTATTATTTGTACTATATATTTTAATTTGCATAATTAACTATAAAATTTGTTTTTATCTGTTGTTTTGTATGGTTTTTCATTAAATACATTTTTATATATGTTTTTAAGTTTTAAACATTGTTGTTTTTTTTCACTTACTAATCTCTGTACTCATTGTAAAAATATTATTGCTATTTGTTGTTCACAGTATCATGTCATGATAGTCGTTTGTGACATTTTTGAATGACTTGACTGTCAGTGAGCAAGTTTTTACTAAAAAAATCAGCCTAATTGAACAAAGAGGTTGTTTTAAATACCGTTAAGTATTACTTATTACATGAAGAAAATATATCTCAGTACATTCAAATAGTTAATGTGTTTAAAATTAATATACAGGTATTCAGCAGATTTGGATAAAATACTTTTCAATAATATTTGGAATAAAAACTCAAATAATTATACGAAATAGTATGCAGAATACTTGATACTTCATAAAAATACTAAATAAGTTGTATTCTGAATAAAATAATTAAAATAATAATTATTATTCTGAATCCTTTTGAGGATCGATATTTATCGAGTACAGCGCGATCTAACGGAAATGAATATCGGTGTTGGACTCCTCTTTTTAGGGATCAATGACCGATAGTTTGGCTTCAATTCTGTTACATGCCAGTGATAGGTAACGCCGCCTCTATATTACTCTATGCGTTAAAACCTCAAAAAATTTAAACACTTTATCCATGGTTGATAAGCCCGATGTTTTATCTTATCTATGTAAATCTATGATACAGCAGTTTTCTATATCGTGGACACTACACACAGTCTCATAATTATAACGTATTATTTATTTTATTTAAACATAACTTAACAAAAAAAAAGAAAACAGCTTATATGATAGTAACTAAAAGTGAGAGTTGAGAAACCGTCTTAAACCACTACTTTTATTCTAATGGTTTTTATTTTATATAATCTGATCTGATGAAATATCTTTAAGTTTGTGAGCACGGTTTTAGATAGAATTTCTATCTAAAGTCATACCTACACGATATAACGATCATAGTAATATTATAAAGCTATACTACAACGATACATTGTTATTATTCTATAAATAAAAAATCAAATTTTTTTTTAAATTTTTTTTTTATTTAAAAAAAGAAGTTTAGATGTTAAATTTAATAAATAACAATATAAAAATAGTACTTACATAGCTTGTGGAAATTTAAGTATTTTTTTCTGAGTATGATGGCTTGTTGAAGAGGTCTGAAAATCTGCTGGCTGACTGTTGGTTGGCGAAGAAGGCTGTTCTGCTGACTGCTCTTGGAACTGCTGTGGACTGCTGTTGCTTGAACTGATGACGGTAAGCTAAGAAATTCTGTGTTTTATACCAAAAAATAGCCCCTCTCTGTTCACATCAGAAACTTTTTTAGAATGAATTTAATCATTTTAATATATTACATATCCTGTTTTCATATTAGAATGACATTGGTGTGTATGTAAATTATTTTAAATCCTGATTGTAATAATTTACATTCATATAGTGTAATTATAATATGAAAGTGTAACATTTTCGTTATAAAAGCAATTTATGATAGCAACAATTTAAATTCATATAATGTAATTTCCTGTTGTACATGTCTATGTACATGTTTTGACCGGTTTTTGTAAGGTAAGGTCATTGCTGTGGAAATTTGAATTTTAAATTATTGAAGTAGTGGCAAAATCTGTGTATAAAAGACAGAGGGAATTCACTAATATTCACCAGTCTTCAAGATTTCATCCCAGGACAAGCAGCTCAGTTCAACAGAGATACTACCAAAAAAGATGTCGTATCATACAATTGCTTCAACTGATTCAGAGGTTAGTAACTACTTAGTAAATATCTTATAGCCAAAGCTAATTGGAGACCAGTCGTAACACTACTCAACGCTATGGTTATAATTCTTAAAATAATATTAAATGCCTGATTATAACATAGTTTAAAAACTATATAGTAA
This sequence comes from Macrosiphum euphorbiae, assembly GCA_949089665.1. Lineage (NCBI taxonomy): Eukaryota > Metazoa > Arthropoda > Insecta > Hemiptera > Aphididae > Macrosiphum > Macrosiphum euphorbiae. The sequence continues at coordinate 351,677 of CARXXK010001030.1, forward strand.
CTAAAGCATATTATAGACCAGTCATGACATTATTCAACGCTTTGGTTATAATTCTTGGAACATAGAAAATATATAATGAAAAAACAGTAAAAAAATAATATACTATGTTTTATGTTTTATAGAATGAACATTTCAGCGAATCAATTGATATGAGACCGTCTTTTTCAAAAACAAAACCTGGTCTAGAAAGGTGCTGCAGAAAAAACAAGTGTGAAAAAACTTATGAAAAAAGCAGAATAAATTGGTAATATAAATAATATTTTTATAATGATAGCATAAATAATTTAATTTTTTTTATAGAATGCATCATACAGAGATAATGTTACCGAACGTTTGAGATCAGAAGAATTTGATGTCGAGTTAATTAATTCACTGACATTTAGACAAGGGAATGGTGTTGTAACAATAAAGGCACCTTTTGAAGAAAAAGGAAAAGAGCTTTGGGTAATTAGCCACTATAAGGTTGCTAACATTGAGAATGTACCAGTAAAAGACAGGTAAATACATTGGTTTAAATTTAAAATATTGATAAATCTGTTTTTTTTTCACTGATTTTATTTACTTCTTTTGTTTTTAAAATAAAATAATTTGCTGTTATAGATGGAAGTTCAGTGAAGCTACTGTCAGATTGTATACGAGCGATGAATCAAAAGATCAAACGCTTCATACTGGTCTTAATGAGACAATACAAACCATATTTGACAAATTACTAACCGATCCAAAGCGTCAGACTATTAAAAGCAAGACGACCGTTTGATTATTATATGAAAAATGAGTTTCATTTAATAAACAAAATATTATTATACATGTATGTTTTTATTTATTCAAAATTTAAAGGTCTTGGAAAACATAAACCTACAAACTATGGTTGGTTGGAAAAAAATTAAAAAATTAAAAAAATATAGTAATTTAAAATACTAACAAATTGAATCTACTTTTAAAACATAATATTAAAACTATTACTCATTAAAACTATTATTTATGATTTAAGGTGAGATGTAATTAAAATAAAAAGCAAGTTTATTATTGAAAAAAAAGTTTTATTAAAAAAAAACAATAGGTAATTATACATATTTAAATATTTTTTTATAATATTAGATCTTGTAAAATCATATCAGACAATGTGTTAAAATGGAATTGTAATATTTCATATAAAAATGATGTGTCATCGTTCTGTAGGTGATTATAATAATTAAAATCATAGTTTTGAATATATTGGTTGGTAAATTCGTTCCTCTGACAGGTGGACGGCAGACCACGGACATCATTTTTAATTAGGTCATATGCAGTGTTGAAAGTATTTTGATAATTTGCTAAACGTTTTTGCTTGTCTACCAGTTACCACGTACAAATCTATTAAATTCTGTAATTGACGAAACCGGTACAAATCTACATGTGACAAGGTAATGTATTCCTCATTTAGATGTAGGGTAATTAAACTCTGTTTAACATTGGTTGAATATGAAAAGGAATCAGTGATTTTTACACGCCTCACCCTAGTATTTAAATTATTAATAATCGAATTGTTATTAGGTTCAGACATCAGTGTAAACCATTCTTCTAAACTTAATGTGATAATTTTCTTTGTAAGTTTACATTCCAGTAATAAAATAATTGAAATCTGCTTGTTAATTAGTAATCCAACTGTAATACTTTTCTTGTTAAAAGCCCGGATGTCGAATGTAGACCTACAGACAATTATTGGTGAACTCATAGTGAAGTTATTTTTGTCAAATTTAAAAAAAAATCTTTTTTTATAAATAAGAATTGGGATATAACTGTTAGGAGTTATACATTGAACTGTTAGTTTGTTCCCTTTGCAGTCATATTATATACTAAAAAACTCTTTGGAAAAAAATGCAAAAAATGTGAACATACAGTAGCCAATGAGTGCGTACAAGAGAGGGAATTTACATATACTTACTAACCTGTACCTGAAAAAACATTTTAAATTATTTTATACGCACTAATTTGCTAGGACTGTATGTCCACGAGATATTAAATCGAATATTAAGACATTTAAGATAAAAAATTTTATTTTGTTTTATTTTTTTTTTATCCAATACAGCAAATATTATAAGCAGCATAAATAAATATATGTATATATAAACATTTAAAAAAAAACATGATTTAACAAATGGTGTCGTACGAACTGTTTTCACAATTACAAATAACTTCGGTTTTACAATATTTACTTAAGACTTTTTGAACAAACTGATTTCCTTTCATTAACAATACAAATAAACATCTAGGTGAGAATCGAGTATGTTCTATAAAACAATTATCATCGATTTCAAAACTATGTAGAATTATTCCACACCAATGACATTGAACTGCGTCGTCGAGATTGATATAGTAAAATCCACATTCCGAGAGTTTGTACTTATTCTGTCCGGATTTGAAGGGAAACTTTTAAAAGTTCGTAACCTCGATACAAATGTAGAGAATTCTGGATACGCTGGCTTTGAATTGAATCGTATTTGATCGACCAATGACTGGATATCGTTTGTGCATTTTTAAAAATTTATTTTTGAAGAAATTAAATAACTTATACAATTTAATAAAACTTTTAGAAAATAAAGAAAAATGAGACACAACTTGAGAGAACAATAGATCATTAGTAACTGAATCATTAATCTTTTTTCTATGAACTGAATATAATAAAAAAATAATCAACTTTAAAAACTATTGTAAATTTGTTTATCAAATTTTAGATTAAAAAAAAACAGTGTAACCAACACAAGTAAAAAAGAAAAATAATAAAATATATTTTTTTTGCGTGAGACGAAATTTGACAGACAATCAGTGTGAAATGTGTTACACGGTAAATTTGAGTGCTCCAAGGGGACATTCCCCGCTTGAACTTTTTTTTTCCCCTGGAAAAGCTGGCTGTGAACACACAAATATATACTAAGAAAAAAAAACAATTTGATGAGATGTTGAGAAAATTAGTGAACGAGACACAACTTGCTCAAGCACTTAATCGTTAGTAACTGAATTACTGATACATGACAAAATAAATTTTGTCATGACTGAATATAATAAAAAAAAATAATCAACTTTAAAAATTATTGTAAATTTGTTTATCAAATTTTAGATAAAAAAAACAGTGTAACCAACATGAGTAGAAACGAAATACTGTAAATATTTTTACGAGGCAGAATTTGGTAGACAATCAGTGTGAAATGTGTTACACGGTAAATCTGAGTGCTCCAAGCGGACATTCCCCACTTGAACTTTTTTTTTTCCCTGGAAAAGCTGGCTGTGAACATACAAATATTATAACGTTAATATATATTATATAACGTTAAAGTTAACCAGACAAAATATGCGAATGCATGAAAGTCCTTGCTCTATTAATATATTATAAGTAATAACTGGAAAAAATATTATTATTTTTTAACTCTATAGTGTGCAATTATTAAATCTTTACGTAAGGGTTCCTAAACTTTAAAATTCAATAATTTATAATTAGCTTAAAAAGGAATGACGTTTTTTCTGATTTGGCGGAAAACGGAAAGGTAATTTTTGGCGGAAATCGGTGACACCCTACTCGCCATATCTTTACATAAAACTGCAAAAGAAACATTTGTATACATAGGTAACATAGGTACTAATAGCTTGCAGCTGCGTATTGTCATTAGGAGCCAACTATAGACATCTGTTCGCTCGCTCGCCGAACATTATAAAATAATCAATAAATGATCATTATACCTATAGTATATCGAATAGAAGAAGCATTAGCTATCAATTCTTCCTGTATAATAATAGTCAGTCTACAGGCTGTCGCAGATTCTTAATAGCCACCTATCACGTTTGCACCCATCTTAACATTAGGCCACAATGGTGCTTCCGTCGTATATTTCCTGCCATTAGATATTATTCGTATTCAATATTTGTACACACACACAAGGAAACATTATAAAATAATCAATTACTTAATTATATTTTAATAATACAAGTATCTTCCACAAGAAGCATTAGCGTAAGTAGTTTATGTATGCCAATTCTGGCGCAGCATCTTTAAGTTGCAGCTCATAATATTATATCAGTAAAAGATCACAAAGAAAACAATGTGCAAAAGATCAGAAAAATTGAAATGCAATAATAATTAAAAATATTTTTCGCAAAACTTATTAAATGCAATAATAATAAAAATATTTTCCGCAAAACTTAATTATTAATAATTAAAATCGAAATGCAATAATAATCAAAATATTTTTTAATAGAATTGTTCTATTAAAAATAAAAATCGAAATGCAAAAAATGTATTAAAAAGAAATTAAAAAAAATTAATTTAAAAATTAAAAATATAATAATTAATAAATAATAAAATAATGGAAACAACTATCAAAGATTTTAATAAATTACAAGAAAATGAAATGCTAAAAGAAATAGAAAACTCTATATTAAATAATGAAATCTTTGTCAAGTTTAGTCCTTTTGAATACTATGAAAAAAAAAATAATAATAATAAAAATATTAAAATCATGAAATATAATCTAAATAAAATTCCAATTAAAGGAAATATTTTAATTGTCGATCATGGACACGATGTTTCTGGAAATGGAAAGCCTTATGCTTCTAAAATACTAGAATCACCAACATGGCTTGAAATTTGTAAAATAGCTAATGATTTAATAATTGCAACCGATACTTATTTTTTCAACCATCTCCATATTTGTGTTGTTCAAGATTTAGAAAATATTAAAATATGTAGTCTTGGTATGGGATGTAACTATTCCGATCACAAAATGTTTAGAACATAACTATTATTAATTTAATTTTTAATAGAATTGTTCTATTAAAAATAAAAATCGAAATGCAATATTTCCTAAAATATTTTTCTAATCTTTTTGATTTTGATTTCTATTCAGTGTATTGAGATGGTTTACAAAATCATTTCTATCTATATTTGTTTTATAATGTCCCCAAGCTAATGTATCAATACCATTTTCCAAAATAAATCTTTTATCATCATAAACACTTAAAGCTTTTTTGTTTTGTTCTACAGTAAAAAAAAATGTTTTTTAGTTCTAAATAAATTTTTTTAACATATTTTGATTCTTTTGTGAGTAAACATTTTTCAAAATCATTAAAACATATTTTATTTTCTACAACATTTTTTTTAACACCTTTAGCTTTTTTAATTTCTTTTTCAGTATCTAAGATTCGATGTGAATATAATTTGGATCTTAAACCTATAAATTCTGTCATAATTTTTCCATTTAACTCATCTTTAAACTTGCCTAAAACTTTTTTGTTAACTAAAGGTAAACCATAAATATTATCTTTTTTATAATCTGAAGTGTCAAAATGGTCTAACATAATTTTCATATCTTGATAATGTTGAAAGTGAAGCTTGACGGACTAATGATGTTAGCATTAATATAATAAGTAATAACACGACAATATGATTATGTATAAGTATAATATATAATAACGTACAACTGGACAATTAAACTGTGACAGTACACACACATCGTATACGCTCTGTACAACGACGCCTGTGCAAGTGAATATTACATACATCAAAGGCCCTATATATATGCACGACCGAGGTCATGTTACATCCGTGAAGAAAGTGAGTCTTATGCTCGTACATAACTAGTTACTATATTGTACACACGTGTCAAGGCTGACTACATATACTACATATTAATTGTATATTTCAACAGATAAAAATCATTAGTTTTTATTTCTAATATTAGTGAATCTGTATCTGTGTATAACAATCTAACTCTATTTCCATATTTTTTCTTTATAATATTATAATGAAAATCATACATTAACATTTTTGATAAATCTAAAATACACATTCCTACATATATTGGTTGTTTGAAAAATATTTGTGTTCTTTTCATATGTACTGCAGCTAAATTTTCTGTAAAAATTGCCTTTCGATCAAAATTTGGTTTTACAATTAATTTTTCTAGTTGGGCTGCATTAGAACATAATCTTATATCAACATGATTTCGAACATTCATCATAGTATGTCCATAAACACTATTATTCATTAATTTGAAATATTCTTTTTTAAACTCATTCTTAGCTTCTGATCTAAGATTATTATTAAAATCAATATAAACTTTTAACCAAGGAGATTCACTAAATTCTAATACTCTATGAATTTTCTTTATCATTAAACTTAAATTAATATATAATCATAGGCGCAATTACGTGGGGGGCTAGGGGGGGGGGCTTAGCCTTCCAAATAAAGCCATGACTTACGTACTTTTTATTCGTCATAGAAATTGGAATATTTTTTTTTTTAATTAAAAAAAACCTGAAATTATTATCCAGGTTGCACAATTCATAAAAAAAAAATATAAACGAGTTAAACGCATTGGTCACACTGGTTCTATATCGACAACCGTGGTTGTCACTTATCAGTTATCGGCTAACAGTATGAGTTGACCCTTGACAGTACTACAGTAGTTGTAATGTTATGTCACGCACGTGGAACGTCCACACGTACGACGTACCTTCTACTTAGTGTTTAAATTTTAATTGCAAATAACGATTATCTCATGTCTACGACCAACTATTTTGATATTTTTAAACCTAAAAATGGAGGAAAAACAAACCTTAATGTGATGAAGCCGAAGGTAGAAACTACTGCGAGTGTGACTACAGTGACTACAGTCACCGAAATTACAACAAACTCTAATTTGGATCTTGGTGATTGACGTCTGGTCCTGTAAGACCTATTTTAGAGGTAAGATATGTGACATTAAAACTCGTAGTTCACTATTACTATAGGTAATTAGTATTATCCTAAAATGCTTATTGCTTATAAATCTGTGATCTGGTTTTTTTAACTTTCACAATGACTTATATTTACTCTTTTCTTGCAATTTTGCTTACTGCTTTGTGATACTTAGGTTTACCCAAAAACTAAGCATGGTAATCAGAATCGCTCATTTTCTGCTGCTTATTTTAATGAATTTAAATGGCTCGAACCAAGTAAAAAACCATATTATCAAAGAGATAGATAACATAGGATTTTTACTTTGATGTGTGACGAAGCCTGGTATGTTTAAAATATACATTAGGTACATAATAATTAATAGGTATATATAAATTATTCATTTTAAAGGAAGTAATAGAAAACATTATTTTAACTTTAATTTTTGAAGGTGTTATAAAGAGGAACAACTTTCAATTTGTGTTAGATACACTGTGAAATTACAAGCGTATGAAAGATTTTTAGGATTTGTGAATGTATCATCGGGCCAGGATGCAGATCATATTGTCTCTTCTATCATCAGTTATTTTGAATCTAACAAAGTCGATTTGAAAACTTTAAGTATAATTGCCCAATCATATGATGGGGCAAGTGTGATGTCGGGTTGCTTAGGAGGAGTTCAAGCTAAAATTAAACAGTTGTATCCTTGTGCTATCTATACGCACTGCATGGCACATCGGTTAAATCTTGTTGTAGTGGACATGTGTAAAAATATAAAGGTGAAAATAATTTGATAAAAAATTATAATATATTATTATGTTGAAATCAAAAATATTTATTTTAGAGTGCTCGTACTACATTCAATGTATTAGAAGCAATATATGTACACTTTTCACGACCCTCAAACAACAAAAAATTATGTGATATTCAAATGCAATTGGGCTTAAAGAAAGGAACCGTACTAAGAATCTGTGACACTAGATGGGTGTGCCGTTATAAAAATTGTCAAGCTATGTTATTAAACTTTAAAAGTATTATTGAATTTCTTACAATTGAAGTTGATGAAAATAATGACAAATATGCTGCTCAAGCATTAGGTAATGCTATAAAATACCTTTTTTTAAAACATTACAATTTTACTTTCCACTATGTTTTTCAGGTATATTAACTTCAATTCCAAAACCAGAGTTTTTAATTTTAATAACTATTATAAAAACTGTTTTGGGTATTATAAATGTCTTGAGCAACAAACTGCAATGTAAATCTGCTACTCTTGGAAACTCTTCTAATGTTGTTCAAAGTATCATCACTACTTTTGAAAATATGAGATCTGACAGAGAATTTACAGAAATATGGCAGACAATTACAAAATTAGCAAATGAAAATAATGTTGAATTATCCACAGCATGTATGTTTTGAGAAGAATATCTTGGTTAAAATCTGTTTTATTAAAAATTACTGTTTATATCCCTTTTACAAGGTTACAAACGTAAACGCAAAGAGCCTAATGCTCTTAAAGAATATGTTGTAACAACTACTACTGGACAAGAGTGTGATGATGAGCAAACGGATACATCAGTTAAGGTATTTTGGAGAAGAACAGCATATATGGCAGTTATTGATACTACATTAGCTAATCTAAAGTATAGATTTTCATATGATAGTTTGAAATTGGCAAACTCAATCGATAGTTTTTGTAAAATGGACTATAATAATGGACTTTATTTCATCGAACACTACAAGGTAAATTTAAGTTAATAGTAATCTAAGTAAGTAAATAATAATTTAAAAATTAAAAATATTGTAATATCATATGAATTTATTTGTGTATTTATCAGTAGCCATCCGGACATCTGGTTTATAAGCTTATGGTGGTGCGGGGGCAAAGCCCCTGCGGGTTAGTGTGACTTAAACAATTCTAGCCCCCCCCCCCCCCCAAAAAAAAAAAAAAATTGACCCTAGTTGCGCCTATGTATATAATTTTAGTGATTCATAATGTATTATATATTTTTTCTTATCATACAAAGTTGTTAATAATTTTAGGAGTTGTTTGTTATCAAAATGACTTTCTGGTGCTAAAGGGAAATCTGAATGTAGATTATGAAGTTCTTTAGGGTAAGATAAATCAACTTATAAAATATAACTTTTACATGATTTATCAGAAATATTCATTACATCAAAATCATTCAGATTATCAACCCATTTGAAATCTCCAGTAGGTAAATATTTACGCATTGCCCAACCATAAGGATTATTTGCATCCAAGTATTCTAAAAATATTGATTCCTCCTTTTTTTTAATTTATCTCTCATGTATTTATTATTTGATTTTGAATGTCTTTGACCACATTGAAATAAGCCACCTCTGATTCCAGATTCAAACATCAATAATTGATCGACATCTGTTAATAAATCTAATTTTACTTTTGTCATTCTTAACATGCAATTCTACGCAAATCCTTGTGTTGTGTAATACCACATAGGATCTAATTTATAATTTTTTAAAGAAACATCTCTAAAATTTTCTATTATATCTGTTGATAATAAAACATCGATCTTATTATATAAACTAGTGTATTCACGCATATTTTGTATATTAAAAACTTACCAAATTTTCTGTGAGTTTTCATATTCCTCTTTAGTTATATTTTTATCAGTGAGAGAACTATAAAATGTTTCAATAGGAGGTAAACATGTTTCATTAAATTTTTCTTCACAATCCATATACTCATAGGGATAAGCTAAGTTTCTAGTAACTAAATCTAAATGTTCTTCAGGAAAAAATTTACTAAGTTCTTTAAATTTAATTTTGAATCATTTCTTAAATTATTTGTTAATTTTTTTAAGAACAAGGCAACAATTTGAATGAATCTATAAATCTTAATTCTGTATATAGCACTATGTCTTCACCTTTCCTAGTTACTTTACGTGGCATCATTTTTAAAAAAGAAATATAGTTTTCCTCATTAGTTGGGAGCAATTTTATTCTTTCATTATCGTTCACGAATTCTTTTATAAATAGAGGGTCATCATAATCTGAAAGATTTTGAAAAACAATTGGAATAAAACGTGGATTTTGGTAGTTAAGATTACAGATAGAATGTGCTGCTCCTCTATATTCTCCAGTTAAATGGTCATGATCCCGAACTTTTCGCATTATTTATTTTTATTTTCTAATTCTTTTTTAAGTTTATCTTCATACAATTTAAATTTTTTAACATCATCAATATTTTCATAATATTCAATGTCTTTAATTATTTTAAGTTTATATTTATACAATTTTAATTTATAATATTTTATAATATTTAATAATTTATAATATTCAATAGTGTCTTTAATTATTTTAAGTATATCTTCATTCAATTTAAATTTTTTAACATCATCAATATTTTCATAATTTTCAATAGCGTTTTTAATTATTTTAAGTTTATCTTCATATAATTTAAATTTTTTAACATCATCAATATTTTCATAATGTTCAATAGCGTTTTTAATTATTTTAAGTTTATATTTATACAATTTTAATTTATAATATTTTATAATATTTAATAATTTATAATATTCAATAGTGTCTTTAATTATTTTAAGTATATCTTCATTCAATTTAAATTTTTTAACATCATCAATATTTTCATAATGCTTAATAACGTTTTTAATTATTTTAAAATTTTTCTCTAACATTGGAGGTAAATCTGTTAAATATCTTTCACAAATATGACATTTATCAGATTTATTATAATAATTATTTAATTGTTCTGCATTCAATGTTTTCATAGGAACTATTTTATCATATATTTTAGAAATAAGTATTTCTTCATTTTTCATACATTCATAAAATACTTGAGCTACGTTTGAACCAGAATATTCTACAGGAGGTTTATAATCACCATTACTATATTTAATATAATAACAAAAATTATTAGGTATATGTTTCTGATAACATTTTGTAAAAGACTCTGTATCATTTGGTTGACAAGTATATATTGGTTGAAGTGTACTTTCAAAGTCAGCAAAAATCTCAAAAGGGACTCTTAAGGAATGATTATAATTTTGAAATTCTAAAGTTTTATTATAGGGTTCTGGTAGAACTATTTTAGCAGCTTTATTATTATTACAATAATGTTTATGGTCATTTAACAACTTATCTTCTTCATCAAAACTATTTAAACACATTTTACACAAAAATCTTTTATGACCATTTTTTGTAACTTGTCTTCCTACTACTTTCCATAAATCTTTAATCCAACAATAATGTCCTTTACTCACATTATCCTCATCAACCGCTGTTAAATATAATAAATCTATATGATTAGTTTTTTCGCTTTTACTTATTTCTGAAGGTACAATTACACTTTTATCTAAACAATAAATATTAATAGAAATATCTTTTGTTCTTTAACAAATTTCGGAACGTCTGTGATTTTTACTGGAAATTCAATATCTTTAAATTCATTTTTAAAGCTAATATATTTAGTTACTCTTTGTCCATCTTTTTCAACAGGATGTAAAGCAGAATGTATTGCCCAAAGAAAACATTTATCATCTTTATTTTTAACATTTATAATACCCTTTTTATTAAAAATATGTTTAGGTAATGGAATATATGAAGAACCCTTAAAAGGAACATATTTATTTTTATTTATTCCCAAACTTAAAATTTGATGAAGTCTCTATTGTGAATCTTTCATTATAAAATCTTCTTCTTCTTTTACAATTTTAATTTTTGCATTTGTATAAAATTCATTTAAGTTAGAATTTTGTGTTAAAATTTCATTTTGTGTCTTAAAATTACATTCTTTATATTCCATATTTTCTTCATTAGTAAATCTCTTATATATAGCAAGAAACATAATATTAACTTTTAAATTTCTCTTATTTAATTCATGTTTAACTCGTCCTATTACTGGATTATCTAAACGATTTAAAAACACTTGTACATCTTTAATACCCATATTATTTTTAATAATATAAGTTTTTAATCTACTTTGAAATGCTGTTTCTTCAGTTTTTAAAATAGGTCGAATAGTGTTGTTTATTTCAAAAATGTTTTCACTAAAATTGAAAACTCTATGTGGTTTGGGTATTATCTCTCTTGATATTCTTGGTCTTATACCATTGTTTTGATGTCGAATAGATTGCACATGTTTAGACCAACTGTTGTATTTAACTGTTAAATTACAAATATCACAAGTTTTATATGCAGATCTTTGTATTCTCTCTTGTCTTGTTCTTACATTTGTTGTTGTTGTACCTCTGTATGTTCGTCTAAATCGAGGCATAATTGTTTGATCTGGATCATTGTTTTGATGTCGAATAGATTTCAAATGTCTAGACCAATTTTTATAACTAACTGTTAAGTTACATTTATCACAAGTTTTGTTATACATTTTATTATTGTTAAAATTCTTTTTAACTAAAGGTTCAATTTTATTTATTCCTTCCATTTAGTATAGAGAATATTATTTTTTTTTACATTCAATTTTTTAATAAAAATTATTTTTATTAAAAATTCTATTTAAATAATATTAAGATCCCATACTAAATTCACACATTTTAATATTTCTTAAATCTTGAACAATCTTAATATCTTCTAGATAATGGTGAGTATAATTGTAGGTATGTGGACGGTTTAGAAAGAATGTAGACACTTTGGCAACGACAACCCGTTTATTATGTACAGTATAACAATATATAGACACTATATAATTATCGCGGATTTACTATTTCGACGTGTGCGGCGTTGTCAACGGTCCGGCGAAAGCTGCCACCGTCGCCACCGCCGTTGGCCGGGCGGGCGGCCGTGCCGCAGGCGGCGGCCAGACCGGTTGTCGGTCGCGATCTCGCGGACGCCGATAGAGACACCGCGGCCGTTGCGATAACGACCGCGACATAATCATCTGTTGTAATAATTTGCTCATTAGCTATTTTACTAAGTTCTAACCAAGTTGGTGAATGTAATAGTTTAGAAACACAAGGCTTTCCATTTCCAAAATAAACATCTCCTTGTTTAATAATAAAAATATTTCCATCAATTGGAATTTTATTTAGATTATATTTAATACTCTCAGAATTTCCATAGCATTCAAAAGCACAAAATTGCACATAACATTTATTTTTTTTGTATACTTTTTTTATATCATTTCGCATTAATTTCAAAAAATTAAAAATTTTTAGTCTATATTGATTAATTGGTACACCATTATATTTTGTATTAACTCTACAAGGTAAAATTGTTTGATCTATATCATTTTTTTGATGACAAAGAAATTTTAAATGAGAAGCCCCATTTTTGGAACAAATTGTTAAATTACATTTATCACAAGTTTTAGCAGGATATATTTTTTTATTTAATACATCCATTTTATTATTTATATCAATTTCTTTAACTAAAGATTCAATTTTATTTAATCCTTCCATTCTTTATTATAGAAAATATTATTATTTTTTTCCATTCATTTTTCAATAAAAATAAGTTTTATATAAAATTCTATTTTAAATAATATTAAAGATTTTAGGTTATAATGAAAATATAAAAACTTTAAAACAATTTATAAGAAACAAAATTCCAGTTTTAGAAGGAGGTTTATATAGATATCACTTCCTTTAACTTAGGACATATTATTAAAATTTTGTGTTTTGTAACTCTTGGTTATAAAAACTCCCTATAATCTCCTATAATCTATAATTTTATAGGTAATAGGATTTGTGTTTAAAATTTCATTAACCATAAATATTCTTTTATCCAATTATTAATATATTTATTACCAAATGTTTTTTTTTAGAAGCTGTTATTCTTACTCTATCACCTACACTGAATTTAATTTTTGGCATAATTTTGTTTTTTGTAGAAAATAATTTGTGAAAAACAACATCTTCGTTAGATTTATTTACCTACTTCACAAGGTCTCATACCAATAGATCGATGTATGTCTTTGAAATTATATTCATATATTAAACTTTGTACAATTTTAATCCATTTTTTAGAATTTGTAACTTCAAATTGTAATCTCAATTTACTGTTTAATGTTCTATTAAATCTTTCAATAATTGATGATTTTTCTTCATTTTGGGTGTGATACATTTTAATTCCATATTCTTGCAAAACTTTTTTAAAATGTTTATTTTCAAATTCCAAACCTTTATCTGCATGAAGTAATTTTGGTGCTTGATGATTTTGTGATATAGTTTGCTTTATTATTTTTTCAAATGCTTCTGAAACATTAATTCCATCTTTTTTTTTGACTTCTAAAGCCCAAGAAAATTTTGAAAATGTATCTATAACAGATAATATATAAGGATAACCCTCATTTTCATCAGAATAATTTCTCATTATAACTAAATCAGCAGCCCATAAATCATCAACACCTTTAGTAATTATTCTTTTTTTCTAACTGGTTTATGAAGTTCTTTAGCTAATATCATTTTATCTGTATCATTTAATTTTTTATTGGAAATATTATGTCCAATTGTAGGATTTTTTATAAATTTACTTTTATTTGTGTTACATTTGAAACATTTTGATGAAATTCTCCATCTACCATTAACTGTTTGAATTTTAGTTGCATTAATATTTTTTGTTTGAATTTTACATTTAAGGCAATATATAGTTTCGCTCATTTTTTATATTTATATTGAAAAAAATTTTTAAAATAGAAATTTTTTAAAAAAATTATTGAAAATAAAAAAAATTATATTTTCTATTATAAATAAGAAATGGAAATGAAAAACTTTAAAGATGGTTTAAACAAAATGAACAATGGATATACATTGTAACGGAGTAAAACTTAAAATGGTCCTTTTCAGGACCACTACCAACAGACATCGACACACAACTACACGGAGTGCCGTAACAGGAGGTGGATTCTATAAAAGAATATTTCACCAGTATGACGAGGGAAACCCGTATCAAACCAACGGCAACCACTAGGAAACGGTGCGGTAATAACTCGTCATTCTACACAGAAAACATCTAATCAGATTCGTCGACGGTGAATTAGAAGGTATATATACTGGTACAATTCACCAAACAATCATCTTTACTTTCTTTACTTTCGACAAAAACCGGAACGTGCAACCATACAATTACAACACCAACTCAACCTAGCTACCACATGGTTTCATCGCTGGAAAATCAAAATAAACCCTACCAAAACAATAGGTATTCTTTTCGGACGTTCCAATACTACTCACATCCCACCACTACTACTCGACAACCATCCAGTGACTTGGTCCAATCATGCCAAATACCTCGGCGTTACAATAGGGCGCAAACTCACCTTCGACAAACACGTTCAAGACATCACCAAAAAAGCCACTCGCGTTCGCGGAATTCCTTACCCCATTCTCAACCGTTCGAGCCCTGTCCCAAAATCTTCAAAACTCAATATTCTAAAACTCTACGTCTCTCCAATTCTTTCTTATGCTGGCCCCTCTTGGGCACCTTTTATCGGTCCCTCACATTGGAGCCGTATCGAATCTGTTCAAAACATCGGCATTCGCACGATAACGGGTATGCCCACTATCGTTAAAAATTCGGTCCTTCTAAAATCAGCAAATTTCAAGTCAATCAAAAATTCTATTCATAGCCAATCCAAATCGATGTTCTACAAAAACTCTTTCTCTACTCATGCCCACATCCGACTCTTAGGGAAATCTCACTCCCCACCAACCACAAAGTGTAGAATCAAACCCTACCCTTTGACATGGGTTGACCAACAAATTGAAAACCACCTTCCTAAACATCCATCCACTAGTAGAGGCAAAAGCCTGGTATAGTTTCACGGCTTAGCCATCCCCCCAAAGTAAAGCAAAGAACAATCGTCAGTCTTCTTTCATCTTTCAACACAACACTACACATCAATACAGTAGCGTGAAAGAGGAAAACAACAACCGGCAGTGACCAGAATCATAAGCAGCGAACAACAGGCGATCCAGTGAAGGCGAGACGACTAGCAGTAGATACAACACAGGAGAGTTATTGTTCCGGACGACCAGCAGCAGTCACATTTGGAAATACAACCCGGCGGAGAATAAGTAGCACCAGCGAATCAAGAAGCCGTATTCACACAACGGAGACGGTCAACACACATCACCGGCGGATCAAGAAGCTAACCCACGGTAGTAGTGAGTGACTACCAGCGGACTTACACGCGGTTCTCCTACTCTACCGATAACATTCGATCTACCACTGCGACTACAAAAAAGGTCCTTTTCAGGACCAATACCAAGCCATACCCAGAGTGCCTGTCTAGGTGTTCGCTCCGAATCTCTCGACCTAACATTGACTTGTTCAAGCTCATAATTAGGTAGTCAGATTTCGTTCCCTATTACATGTATATAACTTACTATTGATTTACGTCCTTAATATTGTTAACTTTAAATCGCGCCTCCATAGGCCTGATACCGCCCGACACGGTCCGCTTACTTAAGTAAGCCGTCCGGCCCGGATTAAATAAATCCCTAATAACTGCAAATGATTTATTTTAAAAAACATTGTACAATAAACGTTATGATACCATAAACAACACTCTTATTTAATAAGAAACAGGTCGTCGAGCATCGGCGCTCTGTTACAACATTTATAAAATTTAATGATTTGAACAAGGAAAACCATACAAAGTAAATAAGTTCATAATGATTGATACAAAGTTTGGAAAAAGATTAACTGTTGTATTAAACGATGAATATATGTTAAATTTACCAGATAGATATACAAATGAATTTACAGAAAACAAAATAACATGGTATAATACAAGTTCGGAAACAAGATTGAATCTTATTTAAAATTGCGAAAAACTTTTAAAGAATGGGAAAACAAGACATGGTTTTAATTTTAAATAACAAATAAATTAATTTTATAAATGGTATTTATAAAAGTTAAAAAGGGTTGTATTCATTTAAACAAACCTATTCACAATGATGATGGTGATCATTTTTTAGGTCTCTATACAATAGTTTTGAAAGGCAACGATTTTATTAATATTGAATCAGACTGTTGTATAAAAATTAAACAGAATTTAATAAAAATAAAAACAGGTAGATATAGTATTGAACAATTGAACAAAGAAAAAGAACCACTTATTATATCATTTTCTGATGAAACTAATAGAATTACAATTAAATCTCCTTGTTATTATAATTTAGATGCAAATTTAAAAAAATATTTAGGTTTCGAAAACAGTGAATTTGATTTTTCAATAGTTAGTAGTAAACCAATAATTTATCATCCTAATTCTAATGAAAATTATATAAATATAGAACAAGATTGTAGATTTAGATTAGGTAGAAATGGTGAAATACCAATGGACACAATTTTTAAGGGAATATATACAATAAATGAAATTGAAAATTTATTGAATTGTTACGATTTTCCTAAAATAACTCTTGAATTATTTGATGGTTTTATAAATATTTCAGCCTCAATCGGTCTATGTTTTGATGAATATTTATCAAAATGTTTAGGTTTTGATTATATTGGAGATTTTATAACACAAGGCAACCCTATAAATAAAAAATGGCCTGCTTCATACGAACTAGCACCAGATATTTTTTATAAAATAATAGGTACAAAGAAAGCAATGATTTATATACAAGGTTTTATAAAAAATATTAAAGGTATTATTTCTAATGAAAATAGTAAAACAGAATTAAAAGGAAATTATTCAATTGAGCATTTAAATAGCTTATTCATATCCGATTATGAAGTTTGAAAATAATGGTAATTATATTAAAATAACAACAAAAGATTATTTTTCATTTGATAAAGATTTAAATTTAAGTTTAGGAGGGATTGATACAATATATACACATTATGGAGAAAATTCATCATTAAATAATAACAACAAAATATTAGAAGTACATTGTAATATAATTGAAGAATCTATTACACATAATATTGATAAGGTATCTCATTATGATGAAGTTTTATTTGTATTTCAATATAATTCTAATAATGCTTTGAATAAACCTCTTAAAATGATATATAGACCAGTGAGTAAAAATCGGTTTCAAAAAATAGAAATTTATATTTTAGATTTGAAAGGTAATATTGTTAATTTTGATGAAGAATTTATTGGTGTTCTTGATCTAATAAAAAAATAAATACTAAAAACTTTTTTTCAAGATAAAATATCTTGAAAAATTAAAGTAGGGAACGATTTTTTAATTAATTTTAATATATTTAAAAACTTTCATCAACTATTCCTCTTTCAATATCAAACGTATACACTGCACTAGAAATTAAACAAATATAACAAATTGTTTTATCAGGTAAATTTTGACTGAAATCTAAGTTTAAAATTACTGTACAGTTGGAGATTGATATTTGATTAGGGTGTCTAGTCATGTTAACAACAAAAAATGGTCTCTTTTGTCTAAATTGTAATTTATCTAAATACATTAATGGATTTTCTTCATGTGATTTATAATAGGTTTTTTATAACCCATATGATCTTCATATGATTGACAACATTTTATATCATTAAAATATTGATTTTGTAATTCATTAGGATATTTTTTCTATTTACTTCAAAAGAATAATTTACAACATCACAATGATCAAAAAAACAAGCATTACTTTCTTGATTGTCTAATCTGTTTTTTTGAAAATAAACAACACCAAACAATGGATGTTTATTATTTCGATAATTATTTGTTAAATCGAATCTTTTTTTAAAAGCTAAAATATATGGATTCTTAATTAATTCATCAAATATTTGAATTTTTGTTATTTCATCATATTCTATATTTTGCATTTGAACTTATAATTCTAAAATATTAATTTTACCACGTTTTGCTTTAATATTTTTTGTATCTGCTGTAGCTTCAGTGTTTGTTCCTAGAATCAACGCATCATCATCAGTGTTTCTTGTAAAAATTATTTCAAATCTTGTATTGTAAAGAGGACCTTTTATATCTTTCATTGATCCTAAACCAAAGTGTGATAAAGGAATGATGAGCTCGACACTTCCTCCCCCTTGAGATGTAGATTCAAATCCTGAATTTTGTGTAGGACCATTTCCATCAACAGCATAACTCATATAACCTTTAACTGTACTTACTCTTCCAGTATTCTCACTTTCATCTATAATTTAATTATTTTATTTAATTGTAATTTTTTGAAACAAAAATGCTCCACCATTATCAGCTATCATAACATTAGATTTTGCTGGATATTTAGAACCATCTTCTTGTACATATTCAAATGATAAATAAAGTTTTGAATTTTTAATATTCAGAAATTTATCTTTACCATCTACTATAACTATTGTATTTCGGTTTGGTTTATTCAATTCTGTTGTAATTTGAGTTATATAACTTTCATATTGGCTATTTATTATATAATTATCATATTTATTTAAAATATTTTCCATTTCTTATTTATATTACCAAATATATATATATTTTTTAATAAATGGATAAAGTAATAATAAAATGTTTTATTAAAGATGAAAATAAAAAATCTTTATTTGAATTACCTTCACGTGTTTTAATATAGGACCATCTGGTTGTGGTAAAACAACCATGTTGTATAATCTGATTATAAATTATTGGATTCCTTATAAAAATCTATATATTTTTACAAAAAATATTGATCAACCAGTCTATAAAAATATAAAAAAATATTCGATGATATACCTTCTATAACCACACATTTTTCTAATGATGAAATAATATCTGTAGATGATTGTGAACCAAATAGTTTAGTGATTTTGATGATTTTCTAAAAGAAAAACAAGACATGATAATTGGATATGTTATAAGATCAAGATCAAAGAATATTAGTGTTATTTATTTAACACAAAGTTATACTACAGTAGATATAAAAACAATAAGAAAAATTTGAACGTTTTAATTGTTTATAATCAGTCAAATTATTATATTGAAAAAATATGGTCCGATTTGATTAGTGAAGATATAGCTTTAGAAAAATTTAAAGAAATAAATAGAACTTATTGTAAAAAATATGATAAAAAAAGTAAAATAAAAACATATGGTTTCATAACAATAGACTTGATAAAAAATTTAATCTATGACAATAAAGGTAATAAGATTTTATATATCGATAAATGATGATGTTTTAATTTAATTTTTGTATAATAAATGGATATTAAACAAATTCAAAAAGAATTTAAAAAAAAAATTTTAAAAAATGTTATATTTGAAGATCAAAAACAAAACAATTCCAAGGTAGGAAATAATTTAAAAAACACATCAGATGTAAAGATTCAGACAATAATTAATACTAAAAAAAAAATAAAAAATAGGTTTAAAGATGTATTATTAAAAAATGTGGAGTATTTAATTTAAATGATTCTATTCAAAATGGTTCTTATTGGGTTGCATGGAAAAAAATAAACAATACAATTAAAATATATTTTGACCCATTTGGTCATATAGTTGGTGAGCCACCAAAAGAACTTTTAAAATATTTGGGTAAAGATAATCTTTTCTATACTGTTTCCCAATTTCAATACTTTTATGATCCACCTATATGTGGTAATTTATGTTTAGAATTTATTGAAAATTATAAAAAATTTATTTAAATATCATATTTTTTTAATAGATATATTTCTATTAAAAATAACAACTCGTTTAATATATATTTGACAACGAGTCAACGAGTTAACGAGTCGTTGTTTTTTACGTTAACGTTGTTTTTTAACAACTCGTTGTTTTAATAATTCGATGTTAAAAAAAATTTTTTTCTAATATAAATAATAGAAATGGAAAATATGAAATTTGATTGAACAACAACGTAAAATTCTAAGACCTATGTTTAATGATAGTGATATTGATATTGATATTGACTGTGAAATTAGTAATATGTTATGGAATCATATAATGGGTAATTGCTGTTTCGAAAATCTTTTAAAATATAAATATCACAAAAAACATAATCAATTAAAATCATTTAACTTCCATTTAATTAGTAATTGTTGTTTCGAAAATATTTTAAGTTTTATTAAAAACAAAAATTATAATGAAATTAAACTTTCACTAAACGAACTACGTAAATTAATACAAGAGGAATTACATGATTCGAATAATAATAATAATAATAATATGTAGCTAGACTGATTATTTTTTTAACATCCGGTATTGAATAGCTTATGTACTGACTACTATACAGCTTGAGTATAGTATAGTATACAGTGTGATATAATTAAACTAGCTTAATACTATTTAAATAGTGTTTGTTATACTATTATACATGCCTAAGCATTGTGGCGTGGTGGGTTAAGGCGTGTGTTTTGAGAGTGAACATTGTAGGTTAGAATCTGACTGCAGTAGATTTGTTTCTACTGTGTTTGATCTCGTTCGGATGATTGGTTTGGTTAGGTTAGGTTAGGTTGGATCTTCGGACGATTGGTGATTTACATGCGAATGTAAGTTGTCACGTGGTGCGGCCTACGTTATCACCTTGATTTCTATCTATCTCAGTCTCCAAAGGCTGACGTATATGATATCCTCCTGACCTTTAGATTCTATAAATAAACCACGGCACCCACCACACCACAATGCTTCGGTAAAAAAAAATATCTCTGTTGTACAGACAACCAGTTAAAAAAAAAAATGAAAAAAAAATAAAAAAAAGTGAGAGGTGGCCACCATTCTGGATGTCTGTACAGCACAGATATTTTGCAAATATTTTGTGTTTTTTTTTTCGATTTAAATTATTATTAACACGGTCGTATAATTTGACCTTGTTAAATATTACAAGTCCTATATTTCATTTAATATTTGATATTATCAAGTCGGAACAACACAGATATGTTTTATATGCTTATCTACACTATAATATTAAAAATTTACCCCCCGCTTCATATTTTTCATTTAAGTATAACTCAGTAGCTATTTATGTTAGAATCTTCATTTTTACATTAAACATTTTTGATTTTAATTCTTTATAAGTCCCCCTCAAAGTATCATAGTGTAAAATCGTTTTCAAAGATTTTTGGATTTTAATAACGCGTGTCCGAATGGGACAGGCGTTAAATATTGAACATTTTTTAATAGAACAATTCTATTAAAAAATTAAATTAATAATATAGTTATGTTCTAAATATTTTGTGATCGGAATCTGTACCTCTAATGCGAAGACAACATATTTTAATATTTTCTAAATCTTGAACAACACAAATATCATTTAGATATTTGAAACCCTAAATACCGGTTGTATTTATTAAATCATTAGCTATTTTACAAATTTCAAGCCATGTTGGCGATTCTAGTATTTTAGAAGCATATGGCTTTCCATTTCCAGAAATATTGTTTCGATGATCGACAATTAAAATATTTCCTTTAATTGGAATTTTATTTAGATTATATTTCATGATTTTAATATTTTTTTATTATTAGTATTAAAGTATTCATATTTACAGAACTTAACAAAAATTTAATTATTTAATATTGATTTTTCTATTTCGTTTTGCATTTCATTTTCTTGCATCTTATTAAATTTTTTTATAGTTTCCATTCTTTTATTATACAATTCAATTCCTTTAACTCAGGTATTCAATTTCTTTTTAATACATTTTTTTTGCATTGTCGATTTTTATATTTAATAGAACAATTCTATTGAAAAATATTTTGATTATTATTTAAAAACTCTAAGATGATTTTAGATATCATTATTATTTATAAACTCTGACGTTCCCCCTTTTTTAGGTGAACGTCAGATTTTATGTAAAAGCCCATAAACTCTAATAAATTCTCAGTTATTAATATTTCTTTTTCTTAATTATTATCATAAGTATTATGATAAATATTTTAATTATTATTGCATTTCGATTTTAATTATTAATAATTATGTTTTGCGGAAAATATTTTTATTATTTTTGTATTTAATACGTTTTGCGAAAAATGTTTTTATTATTATTTCATTTCATAAGTTTTGCGAAAAATATTTTTAATTATTATTGCATTTAATAAGTTTTGCGAAAAATATTTTTAATAATTATTGCATTTAATAAGTTTTGCGAAAAATATTTTTAATTATTATTGCATTTCAATTTTCTGATCTTTTTGCACATTGTTTTCTTTGTGATCTTTTACTGATATATTATGAGCTGCGCAAACTGCGCCAGGATTGGTATATATGTATATACTACTACTATGTATCAAAATCCAATCTTAAATGATTGTTAGAATGATTTACATAATTATTATTTTTTGATAAAAAAAACTTACTATACAAATTTAGGTATATAATGTATAATAATAATCAGTAATCACAAGCAAATGGGAAAGTTATAATTAGACATTAACATGAATGTATTTTACATTTTTAAATTTTGTTGTTGGGCCTCCTACAGAAAAGAAAACCACATCCTCCAGTGGTTGCTGGGTAGGTATCCAGGTGGGCCCAACTGACACTGACTAAGCTATTATTGAAGTAGTTTTCACCATAATTTAAAAAAAAATCAAGGAGAAGGTATAACTTTATTCTTCTTAACATGGAATTCCATCCCTGAACATTAGCTAACCTTTTTATAAGTAAAAGATTGGGATTAATAATAAACCGTTCAATGACAGTAAATCAGCACCATTTAAACTGAATAATATCTTTTATTTTTTATTTTTAGATGATATTGTAGATGAATTTTTATCTTCAGATGATGATGACATTGCTCCCTTACCATTGCAACAAATAGCGCAGCCTGTTCAAATAAATGAACCAAACATTGGTAAAGTAAAATCTTTATTAATGTCTATTCTTATTTATTTTGATTTTTAGTTAGCTAATAAGGTGTTTTCTTTCTACTTCTATAATAACTTTGGTATTGCATTTATAGATAATAATAAAATACAGCGGGTCCACCGGGAAAATGAGGACATTTTTGTAAATGAAAATGAACCATTATTACTGGAGGAGCCATATCTGAATATAGGTAACTACCTAAATTAATTTTTTTAACTATGCACTATAAATAATCTTACTCTATATGCTCTTATCAATACATTCGAGCATTATGGACAAATACATGATAATATTGAAATATTATATTACTTACTATGCAGATGTGGACAATTTGGATATGTCACACAATATTTCATTTAGAGACATTAGGGAAATCCATATGGAAAACCAACGAGATCCACCCATATCGTTTGACGGTATGTTTTAAACTAAGTTAAACATTTTTGTTAAATACTTAAATGTGTGATCAATTTCAATTTTAGAAAATTAAGAAGACTATGTTATTCGGGCCCAGGGGCGGACTGGGGCAACATTTCGGCCCGGGAAATCTATATTTTGACCGGCCCTTGCCATTTCTCGTCATCACAAAATGTAAAAACTAAAAAACATACCAATGTTTTATTCAATAAGAAATGCATCCTCTACACATTTTCAATTTTCTCAGAAGACAACTTAAGATTCTCAATGTTTTTAGTACATTATATATTATTATTATCTGGAGACCTGAATTATAGACTAAAAAGTATAATGTATAAATTATTTATAATTACCTATATTACTATGTTAGTATTAACATTAGGTACACATGGTGTAATACTAATGTGTAAGATATTGTAATAAATTAAACATTCTTTATTTTTTTGTATCTATATTTTAACATCTAATCAAACATTTTAATAGGTTAATTTAGATCTTAATAAATTACTGTGATATTTAACAATATCAATAATGTCATCATTATCAATTTCGAGTAAAATCTGTTTCTCTACACTCATCAGCATAAATGCCTCCAATTTCGATTCCGTCAAAGTGTTTCTCAGCCGTGATTTAATGTACTTCAGAATTGAGAATGATCTTTCACATGCTACCTAAAAAATAAAACTTACATTGTTAATTGTTATTATACCCAGATTACTGCAATACTGCATATTATTAGTAAATTATGTTTGTATTAAAAATAATTAATTCATTATTGTTACCTGAGTACATGGTAATGTAAGAAGGTATTTGTAGGCTAAAGCAAGGTTTGAGTAAGCATTACTATATAAATTATACTTGAGTAAAACATTGTAGCAACAAACTGAACAATTCATACATGATTTACACATTTTTGAACTTGCAATCTTTTCTTCATTACTTTCAACATCATCATTGTTATCGTCATCAGTATCTTGTATGTCTTTATTAACTATATATTCTTCGGGTAAAGACTTTTTTAAATATTTCCAATTATCTGCAAAGCTTAAAAGTCCATTTCTTAACTTTTCAATTGTTATAAAATTATCAAAATATTTTAACACTTTACACAACTCCACTAATGCATTAGAAGGCAATTTTTCATTTGATATGTCTCCAAAATTATTTATCGATAAACAAGATAGATCTGTATATAGCATTTTATTAGAGGAAAACTTTTTTTCCATACTTGAAATTGTGTCTAATATAACATTGTAAACCTGAACTTCAAACTTTTTCTCAGCATTTAGAATAGGTGTATCTGAAGATTTTTCATCAAACATTTTTTTTCTTACACCGACTTCTTACATCAGGAAACTTTATTTCAATGAATACATCTACATTACAATCTTCAAATTTACTATTCAATATCTCAATAAAATTATCAGTTCGTTTCTTCACACTCTGCATATTTCTTTGTAATTTTTTCAATTGCTGTATAGAGCCATCAACCAATTCTTGAGACTTTATTAAATCTATACCTTTTGTTTGTAAATACCTAGAGAGAGGACCAACAATTTCAAAAATATGCACATAAACAAATGCCGTTAATATAGTTTGATATTCTAAAAATGATCCTTTCAAAATTTTTGCTTTTACACGAACTTCAGGTGTAAAAGAATCTAATGTTTGTATAGTGTCTAAAGCTAAAATCATTTCTACAAACAAATGTCCCTGATCTACAAAAATATGATGCAAAGCTTTCTCTTTAGACCACCAACGAGTATTTCCAATAGTCACAAGTCTTCTTAAATCTTTCTCACCAATTGTTTTTTTCCATACATTCTTTCTCTTGTACGATTCTTTAAAAAAACTGCAACATCATTTAATAACACAAATAAACTGGCAGCTTGAAGTGGTGATTTTGTTGCTTCAATAATAACTAAGTTCAAAATATGACTATAACACCATACATGAATCTGACCAGGTGAAGACTTTGAAAGCCAGGATGAAAAGCCATTAAATCTTCCTTGCATATTGGCCGCTCCATCTGTGGCATTTCCAATGCATTTTTTTACATCAAGTCCATTGTTGTTCAGTACATCTTGTAGCATTTCATGGAAACTTTTTCCTGTCGATTCTTTCATTGTCACAATGGAAATTAGTTTTTCATTTACTCCTTTTGAATTCACATATCTTAATATTACAGAACACTGATCTTGAACAGACACATCCTGTGTAGTATCCAGCTGCACAGAATAAATTTCAGCTTCTTGTATTTAAGAAGAAATTTCCCTTTTTATTAGAACACTTATAGCATCAATAATCAAATTAACAGTTGTTTTTGAAATGAACGTTATAGATGAACCTCTTCCTTTAACTTTTGTAGACTTATGTCGAGCAGCTTTTTCTTGAGCACTTTTGATTATTTTATCAACATGTTCATTTAATGTGACATCATATTTTTTTAAAAGAAGTAGAATTTCTAAAAAGTTACCATGGTCAAGTGTAGGATCGTTTAAAGAATAAGATGATTCATTCTGAGCAGCTCGATAGCTTAAACCTCTCTTCCCAATTAGTTTTACTACCTCAATAACACTTTCTAGTATTTTCCTATTATTTTTAACTTCTTCCTTTAATTTATGTTTTTGTTCTGAAAATAGTAAATAGTCTATACTTTTGTTATTTGCATGGTGTAGATAAGCATCTGCACATAATGTATGATTTTTGCTATTTTCATGTTCATCAATTCTTTGATAAACATGTGTCCAAAGTTGCAATCCTTGAGTAAACACATTATCTTCTGAAGAAAAACATAAACACACGCTACAAAATAAGCTTTGGGAAAATATATCATATGAAAGCCAACAACGTTGAGTTTTATTTTTCCGGTAAAATGCTTTAGATGATTTAAAAGGAATATCCAAAAATGGTTGTTGTGGATGATATTCAAAAAATTGACCAAGATCCTTTTTGTTGGGTTTTTTAAAATAGTTGATTTGTGTTTTTTCATAGACATCAACATTACTATCTTTAATAACAATGCTATCCTACTTATAAAAAAAGAATAGTTTGGTTTATAAGGGTAACAAACTGTCAAATTATTTTTCATTGCTACTTGAAAATGTATTTAAATTTTTTAGTTAATATCGTTCATTATTCATACTTGAATTAGTAAAAAGTATATTTGTTTTAAATATCTATGTTAATAAAGAATATTATGAATAAATAATATAAATGTTATGAACAGAATAGTTAATTTATCAAATAAATTATGTTT
Source organism: Macrosiphum euphorbiae (assembly GCA_949089665.1). NCBI lineage: Eukaryota > Metazoa > Arthropoda > Insecta > Hemiptera > Aphididae > Macrosiphum > Macrosiphum euphorbiae. The sequence goes on from CARXXK010001030.1 coordinate 378,742, forward strand.
AAATCTTTTATTTTTACTTTTTTTTTATACCTACTCACATATAATAAAATTAGTAGGTACATACAAATATTGCTCAAATAATTAACATTATCATTCTAAAATAGGTCACAATATTTATACATTTTAAACATTTGATTATTAAAAATAAAAAAAACATAATTTATCAATTAATTTTTTTATTCTTACTTGATTTTGTACTAGTTTGTTATCTTCAAAATCCATTATAATAGAGCTTGTACTACTAGTACTAGCACCAAAATTCACTTGATCATTACTCTAAAATCAATATTTTGTAAATCTGTATTAATAAAGTATAATAAAGAATATAAAGCAACTATTTTAAAAATTAAAAATAATTAATTTACTGACTACATATTGTATTTTTGTGTAAACTAAACTAACCTAATAGTTTTGAAACTATACCTAATTTAGTATATAGTAGTAACCATTATAACTAGATTAAACTTATTTTTCCTTTGGAAATAAATTATACCTATTCATATTGCATACCTATTATTTTTAAAGAATACTAGGTAAAAATAATTATTCTAGGTACGTACTTACATTTTTAATGCTTATTTGCGGTTGATGGCAAAGATTTTCTTGCATAACTAAAATAATATATTATACAAATTATTGATCATACACAAACACTCATAAATCAAATAACAATAATTCCCTTTAAATTTTAATATCACCATCATTTCAAACAAAAAACCGTACAATTTTGTGAGATTTGTTACATTTGAAATGAAATTTACTTACCAGTGTCACTATGAGTGTGAGGCACATTTGATGAAAAGCATTGGTTAATCTTCACACAGCTCTCACCTGACTTTTTTAAGAGTTTTTTTTTCTTTCTCTCAGTTTCTCCGCACCACCTTTTCTTTTGCTTTCCATTTCCAACAACCAATACTTAAACTCAATAGATAGGCAGATATTGAAAATCAACAAAAAAAAAACACAACACTCATAGATAAAATACAAAACAAGTAAAAACGCTGAACATACGAAACTGTTTGTAGCAAGTTAACAGCCAATTTAACACATTAATAATAAAACATATTATTATATTATACAACATTATGATAGTAATTAATACGTGGTTACTGGTTACTGAATACTGGTTTATAGTTATAGTTACAACCGTGCTTGATTAATCGATATAAGATATAATTAACGTCGTATATGAAGTTATAAATAATAATTGTTGTGGTTGCTAGGATTGGGGGGAGGGGTGGAGTATCAGCCGAACTCAAACCTATTTTAAACACCAAATGTAAACAATTTATTATGCACGCGCGTTATGATATTTATAATTTATATTTATATAATTATATCCATTAACTATTTTATTAAAATTTATAACTAACAAATTATTTTTGAGCAGCGGCCCACCGGGAAAGTTCCCGGTATCCCGCCGGCCCAGTCCGCCCCTACTTATTCCTGAAGACAATGATCCTCTTGAATTGGGATACAGAGAAATGATAAAGCAAGAAAGAATTGAGCAACTTAATAATTTACCATTTGCACCTGTTCCAGCCATATTACCAATATTATATCTGAACTCACGAAATGTATGTGCTATATATAAATCAAATGGAAGTACATACGCACTAGTTCCGTGTGGTCATCGAGCCCTATGTAAGGAATGTAAAGAGTTATTGGAGCAACAACGCTGCCCCATATGCTCACAACCATTTGATACCATATTAAGAATTTGGGATGCATAAATTTAATTTAAAAAACTGAAACTATAAATACAATTATTACATACAATTATGTATTATAAAATATATATTGCCAGTTATAATAAATTATTATGTTATAAGTGATTTTTCTATAGTTGCTTTATGTTTATATAAATAGGTAGTGTAATAAAATTGGTCATATTATTTTGATGGTTTGTACGAAATTGGTAGGTACACAGTCCATATATCTGATGTATACCTATATAAGGCTTATTTATAATATACATTTGTGCATATACATATTATTATACCTAGGTATTTTTAAAATTTAAATTGTAGAAAAATATAACATTATGTTCTACTGCTCTAGTGGCATAAATTATCTAATTATTATTAATACTAAAATTATTTAATATTGCTCCACAGTTATTCTTCATAAGGTTCCACTGAAAAAAAGTAATGATACAATTTTAACCTATTTATTGGAACCAACATTGTCCTTTTAAGCGATAAAGAATTACATTTTAATTGTATTATAATAGTTCTTGAATAGTAGGTTAGGTTAGGTTACCAGATATAAAAATCTAAAAAAAAAATACATTTTACATTTTAAAATTAATTCCTGATCTATTATACTAAATATGTTATTTATTTTGACATTATGTGAATAAATATTGTATACAATATACAACTGCAGTAGACTGTAGTACCAAGTAGTCCATTCATAATTTTATGTTGGAAAAACATTATGTGGTAGGTAGGTACAAGTAGTAGTAGGTACCTACCTACCGTATGTCTGTACTAATAATAAATGCAGAAGTCCATAACATATAATTTAATAATTATACTATTAAATTATGAAAAGCATTAATATTAGATTGTAATATTTTCAAAAATATAGTACAATTTCATCTACCTAATTAACACTATTATAGTATTTTAAGTATTATAGGTCAATGCAACAGAAAAATGACAACCCTATTAAAATAATACCTACGTACTATGATCACCATATTTATAGTTAGTAATATTATAGACTATAGTAATTACCAAATAAGAAGTAAGTAAATAAATAATAATTATAATTACCAATGGCACAGAAAAAAATACTTTAAATACTTTAAAAATTAATAATCAAATAGAAATCTATCAGTCTTCGAGGAATAAAAACGATCAAGAACTTTTAGTAACTTGTACGACGGACATAGTGCTAAGGTTTGAATCGTACAAACTACAAGGACTAGTGCCGGATCTAGGAAATTTGACGCCTAGGGCTAATAAAAATGCTGCGCCCTTAGGTTGGTGGTGTGCTGGGTGTCAACACGAAATAAAAATGTTTAAATACAAATCTAAAACAAATATTTTTATTGAAACCATTGTTTTAATATATACCGTGTGTACGCAAGAACTGGGTAGGTACACTATAACTCACTTACCTACGTTACTCAGTACCCCTAGGTACTGTACCCTAAACATAATATTCTGGAGTTCTATTAGTCTAGTTTCATGACCAGCAATTATAAAATTAAAGAATATTTGAATATGTATAGAGTACACACATACCTAGTTTAGTACATTATAATTAATATGTCGTGGATAATAATATTATGAACAACTAAAAAAAAAAACAGGAAATTAAAATTACATTCAATTCATGATATTAGATTATTATCAGACTCAATCGTAATTTGTAATAAAACCATTGACACTTAACAATATGTCAAATGTCAATAAATAAAACGCATGCATTGATATTTATATATTACCTATATATTAGTATATTAGGTACCTATGGATAGATGTATAAAAAAATGTAATGTATCTTTTAAACAATTATATCTCTGTCTAAAATTCGTATATTAGTGGAAACACATATTATATTCGATCGAGGACAATTTAGTCTTAAAAAAACTTTATATAGTAATTATTCATAATTTTCACGTTCCTTTTCCAGGAATACGTCCCTTTATTTATATGTGCCTATAAAAATCTGGAATAAGTGCCTTTAGGAAAAAAACTAATCGTACATAGGTTAGGTTAGGTACCTAACGTACAATAATTTATTGTTTGATTAAAAATTGATGGACATAATTACCTTTTGAATTAAATCTAGAGTTAATTTAGAATAGGGATGTATTATGTAATGTATAAAATAGGAATAAGGACCCTACATTTTTTACTTGTCCCAGGCCCCGCAAAACGCTGTGCCGGCACTGGAGTCAAAGACAAAACTATTATGGCGTCCGTTAAAATACCTTAATATTATTATTTTCCAAAAACGTGGCAGTCGAACGGAATGTCGGAATGTGTCGTTGTTGGTCCGCCGCGCAGTCCGTACCTATACAGTATGTCAGTATACGTTGATAATTATAGATAAATAACCTCTTTCGGATGTTGAGTGTAAACTGAAATAAATGTGTAAAGTATTTATTATAGACTTTTAAAACTCGAAATAGGTAGGTAAGCAAAAGATGGGTAGACTACCAAAAAGTCCAGTTATAGACGAACGATTGTATCCCGACGACCCGACACAGTTATAGTAAAAAATAATAATAGACTAGGTCTTCAATTCGGTGACCTATAAAATATCCGAAAATATTTCAGCCGAAAATATATAATCCGAAAATAAATTTACGAAAATTATTTTATCCGAAAAATACTTAATTAGAAACGTATTTTATCCGAAAATTATTAAACACGAAAGTATAATACACGAAAAATATTTTATCAGAAAATATTATACACGAAAATAAGTAAGCCAAAAATATATTAGTCGAAAATATTTTAACCGAAACGTTTTTATCCGAAAAATATTATAGTGGAAAAATATTTTACCCGGAACGTTTTCTCGCCGAAAAATATTTCATCCGAACCGTATTTTATCCGAAAATAATATAGCACTTGATAAGCCATAGATAATAGAAGAATGGATAGCGATGGCTGGCAGTTGTCGGAAAAATGATAAGAGTGGTTGTCCGTGGTATACCGGCGGTTACCCTGTGACCAACTTAAGGTGGTGTTGCAATGTTGCATAGCAAGTCGAGGCATATTTTCGATTTGCGGAGCGGAGCATGTCATGGCTGTACTTTGTTTTTTTAAAATTGGTGTCGGTGTTATATGCTGGTTAAAGTTCTTGGATTTTCTTCAACAGTATCTTTTCTGATAGGAAAGGGGATCTAGTTGTTACTTTGGGGTTAAAAGGTTTGTCAAAACAGTAGTTTTCAAAAGCGGCGTGAAAAACAAAATAAAAATTAAGGAAAAACGGGAATTTTTACACTAAAATCTGTTTTCGAAAAAATCGATTTTGGTTTTTGGTGCAACTCTTAAACAAATGACCGTAGGTACATGACATTTTGACTGAATGTTTGTATTAGCATTTTCTATACACGATAACATTTTCAAAATGTTTTGATTTATTTTTAACTGTTTAGGTACTATTTCATTTTCAATTTTTTTTTAGTTTTTTTTTTAGTTTTTTTTTTCTAAAAATATCAATAAAATTTTGTTTGTTGGTTGAAAAGCTTGAAAATTCAATCCAAGGCTCCTAGTATATTGTTTCAAAGGCAGATGAAAAATATTAAAAATCCTTAGTCACAATTTTTTTTTATAAGCATTTAAAGTTCAAAAATTGACAAAATATGGAAAAATCACGAAAATGAGCAAATTATTTTGAGTTAAGAATTCGTAAAAATTTTTCTTTTTAAATCTAAGATTTGAAAATGTAACACAAGATTCCTTATAAGATGATCTACCTTTATCAAAAAAAAAATGTCTATAAGAAGGTCAAATTCAATTTTTATGAGCGTTTGAAATTCATATTTTTACAACATTGGACATTCACTCGATTTCTCATGTAGCGATTTCCTTATTTTGTTGAAATTCAAAAACGAATAACTGTAGATACATGAAAATTTCACTGAATGTTTAAATTAGCATTTCCTATACACCATACAATTTTGAAATATTTTGACTCTTTTTGAGCTATTTACGGACATTTACCGCTTTCAATTTTTTTTAGTTTTTTTTCTATAAAATATATCAATAAAGTTTTATCTGTTGGGCCAAAGAGTGTAAAAATGTAATACAAGGCTCCTGATATATTGTAACAATATCAGTAGAAAAATATTTAAAATACATATGCACAATTTTTTTTTATAAGCATTTAAAGATCGAATTTTGACAAAATGTATCAAATTTAAAACTGAATAATTATTTTGTAGTTAAAAATGTATAAAATGTTCAATTTTATATCTAAGGATTGAAAATTTAAAATAAGATTCCACGTAAGTAGTTAATTCTGTCACCAAAAAATCTAAAAAATATATTAGCACAGTTTATTTTTATAGTCATTTTGAAGTTCAACTTTGGACAAAATTATATAAAAAAAAACCTAGAATAACTAGTTTACTTAGGTACCTATTTTGTTGTGATTGTGTAATATTATTTGTGGGTACTTGAAACTTCTAAAGTACTCTATTATATATCTATGGAGTATGGACTATGATAGTATCAGGGTTTTGTTGTTGACGTATAACGCATTATAAGTACCTAATGGATATTGTGATATGATTAATTTGGAATTTATTATATGTACCTATTTGAGGTAAATTTTTTTTAATACGATAGATAAGTATATAATATTTCTTATACCTAGACTGACATACCGTCTCCCCTCAGAATCGTTTTTCTTATACAATGATATTATATCATTGAATTCAAATTTAATACTATAGTTAAACATTAATAAAAATAAATTTATAATATTTTTGAAACGTTGGTTTTTCATTTCATTAAAATGTTTAATAAACTTTTTATAAAATTTATAAAATATTTTCTATTCAATCAATAAGCGGCCATTATAACATTAAATAAATATTTTTAGAATTATTTTTTAAATGTTTTTAAATTATTGTTTCAAATATTTAAATAAAATTTTTTTGCTACTTGGGTATCCATTATACAGTGACCCACTTGTAACATACTATACAGCAGATCAGCTTTTTTAGAGTTACTTGTAACTTGTAACCAGTTACAATAAATTGAGTAACTTGTCCAACCCTGCTTACCAGCAGTGGCGTGTATCATAAAAAAACCGGTGTTGCTCATATAATTTTAGGCGACCGACCCCTCATAACACTGTTACACTGACCTATAAAATCACCTATTTTTTCATATATCAATAAAAAAATACCCTCCCACTAAAATTGAAAAAAAAAACAATATTAATTAAATTATTTTGAAAATTGTATTAATTTAATGGCTCAATATCATATTAAAAATCAATGTAGTAATAAATAATATGTAACCAATCAACATGATTCATAGTCCCAATACATAGTTTGTTCCAGTATAATATAGCAAACATCCTAGTGTTATAGTTGTGAACATATAGAGTATACTTGTATTATTTAAAATAAAATATAATAGGTAATATAATAATGTTAAACTATTAGTAACTCTATCACCATTTACCATTAATATAAAATTTAACAGTAAGGGCTGTATTTATAGCCGATTAAGAGTAAGTATTACTTAAGTTAATTTTGGTAGTTTAAAAAATAAAAATTTGGTATAGTAACTAAAAGCAATGTTTAAAGTACTTAAAGTAGGTTTCGACCATCCTTAGCTTAAGTATTACTATTTCTTTTCTTAGATACCTAGTGATATGAAGAATGTTATTTATTCTGTTCTAATCTCCTATCTTTCTAAGCATAATTTTCTAGATAAAATACAATTACAAATTATTATAACATTAAATTATGTATTCTGACTTGTGACATAACCCACTGGTATTCAACAACTCAATTTCCATACTTTTTAACATAATATTACCTTTATACAAATCTTTATAATATATTTAATGACATGGTAAAACTCGATAATATTAGTAATCATCAATTAATTAATTTAGTCAAACTATATAAATAGAAGTGGTTTCATAGACAAAATCAAAGCATATTATTTTATGTTTATGAAATAAAAAATTTGTTTTTTTATTACCTACCTATGTATAAATTAAAAAATTGAATTACCACAATTTATTTGTGTTTATCAAGTACCTATAGTAAGAGGAATCAATTATTTAAAAAAATAAATACAATTTAGAAACATACAATAGGTAGTTTATTAATTATGATATTATTATACATTAAAAATTAATAAATTCTAATTATTAAAATAAAATCTATATTACACAGCGGACAACGGTGTACTATAAGTTGAGATGAACAATATCCACACATAACTTTATGGCCACAAGGAACAGGCGCATGAGTTGCTAAACTCTCTAAGCATATAATACAAAGATTTTGATCCGGTGTTACATAATATTGTTCTAGGTTTTCTGGCACTTGAACAAATGGAATTTCTTCTTCATCTTGAAAGGGTCCATAAATGTTCTCCCAAACTAGCATTTCTAAATCTTCCGGCAGAATGAAGTCATTTTCATCTAAAAAAATATATAACATAAAATAAGTTAGTTTATTTGCTATAGGTATAATATTTTGTCAGCTAAATGTGTTTCAATAAATTGTATTATAGTTAAAAAAAAAAAAAAATAGCAAGACTGGGCAAGTTAATTTTCTTAAGTTATTTTAAGTCACTAGATGATGGAAATACTGAATAGTTAATGGTTAAATACAATTTAGATAATATAAAGAGTTAATTTAACTTAATTTCCTTCCATTAGGTATATATGAGAATGGGTATAAATTGTTGGTATAAATTATTCATATTATATTTGTTTTGACTACACACCTATACTACTATCCGGAGTTGGAGGGTTAACAGGTTCAACAATAGAGTTTTCTCCAATCTCATGTTCTTGATAATCTACATTTTTTTTTTTTAAATAATAGATCAAGAAAATCAATTTTAGTCAAATAACAGTATGTTATGAATTTATGAGTTATAAAAACAATAATATTTATATAAAATTACACACCTAAGATTTCTGCAGGAGCATTAATGACCTGATCATCTTCTACTACCATAGGTTCTTCAAATGAAACTAAAATATTATAAATAAACATATAAATTTAAAAATGAAACAATAAACTAATTATTGCAGGGCAAATGGAAAATCAATTTTAGTCAAATAACTATATGTTATGAATTTATGAGTTATAAAAACAATAATATTTATATAAAATTACACACCTTCTAAGATTTCTGCAGGAGCATTAACGACCTGATCATCTTCTACTACCAGAGGTTCTTCAAATGAAACTAAAATATTATAAATAAACTTATAAATTAAAAAATGAAACAATAAACTAATTATTGCAGGGCAAATGGAAGTGTACAATGTGTACTTTTTTTTATGTTTTGGATGGTCAAGATTCTAGAAGATTATACTCCAAATACTTAATTTATTAATTTTGGCTATTTTAAGGGAGCCTTAATGATCATAATTACATACTTTCTACGTTAGCCAAATCGGGTGCATCAATAATGTGATTTCCTTGATTTGTTGCAACATCTTCATCGTCAGAATCTAATATTTAAAAAAATATATTATTAGACAAATGTGATACAAATATAATACATACACATATAATTTAAGGCAATCCCTAGAATTTTATTTATTAAGCCTGTATTATATTATAAGAACAAATTTTTATTTTTGTATAGTATACCATCAGTAACACCAGTCCAATGCAACTCTCTAGTGAAGTATCCAACTGTAGTATAAGAACATTGTATTAAGAATTCTTTTATTGTTAACTGTCCATTACTAAGGAGTGCAGATGCATTTTTAATTCGTGTTGAATTTAAAATATATTTTGATCTGGCTGATCTAGTAGTTGGTAGACCTCTTGATAGTTGACCAACCGTGATATGTTGCTTCTCAATAGTCCCTTTAAGATGTTCTTAAAAAAATATATATAAGACATTCAAACGTATCCATCCGAATATACAATATAATTATAAGGACATACTTTGAAATAAGAATGTCATAATATTCATTGTTTTTTAAACAACATTATTATAATTCAAAAATGTAAATGCTTACCTAACATTTTCCATAAATTTGGATGAGCAACTTGAAATGTTTGTTTTAGTGATGAATGGAACCCTTCGATATTGTTATTGGTACGTCGTGGTTGTTGATAGACAGAAAAGCATTCTGGACGTTTGGTATTCATCCAAAAGCTATGAAAAAAATCATAATTTGAAAATAAAATTGTTTGTGCCTAATTTCAATTTCTAAAAACTGTGTACCTAGAAAAATATGTAAAAAACCTTGCTAAACGCACTCCATTAGCTAAAGCATAAGTTTTAATTTCTTGGAATCCTTGGTCGATTTGATTGGCTGGCAAAAGAGCCAATGCTGCAGTCATACGAACACACATCTTGGCTGTGTCGTTATACTTAACATAATGTGTAAAGCCTAATTTTTTTATATTTTTCTGTAGACTCTAAAAATATTTTAAATAAATAAAATAAGAAATTACTTATGTTAAATTATAATTTACAAAAAATGCACATAACATAAACAAACAATATTGGTAGTTGTGTAGGGTGCTAAGTGCCTGTTAAGAATAAATTATTGAAGTAACATTGTATTAAATTGATAATAAGGCAGAAACAATATTTTCTACATTAAAACAGTACTATTTATAATATAAAATAAATAAATAACTAATAGGTATTGGTGGAAATATAAACATAATTAATAATTACCTACTAGTTACATATTAGTTAAGAGAATGTTATACCCGCATGTGTTGTCTCCGTCTTACATGACATGGCAAATTTTTGTATGTTAGTTTCAATAGGGTATTGTCAGTATTGATATCAGAGTGAAATAAGTGAATTGACCTAGTATCAAACTTGTAGGTAACAACATTATCTGTGTTCTCTCGTTGGTTTTTTAGGATTTTTAATTTTTAAATGAGTTATGAGTATTTTCTTTCATGAATGCTTTAAATACCCATAATTCACTTAAAAATGTAGATATCGTAAAAAAAACCAACAAGAGAACACAGGTAATATTGTTACCTACAAGTTTGATGATAGGTCAATTCACTCTAATGGAGTGAATTGGACAATACCCAATTAAAACTAGTGAACAAAAATTTGCTGTCGTACGTGTGTAAGACGGAGATAACACATGTGGGTGCGGCGTCCTCTCAATATTATATCAAATATATTAGATATCAATAGGATTGTATTACTTGTACGAAATGAAACCAGCACGAATTTATTCGAGCTTCAGGGTAGATTTCTTCAAATGCTCTATGAAGACCTGTTTCAAAATCTATCATGATGGTCGTGGGCTTTATGCTAGGGAAATTACTTTTGAAGCGCTGTAAAACCTTCTTGTACGACAAATATGTCTTTGATTCCATCAAGACAAAACACACAGGTATTGACTATTGAAATAATATAAAGTGAGTGAACATAAAGACGATTTTGAATTTGAAAAATATACTATCTTACATGATACTGCAAAATAAGGTGCATTATAAAAAGTTGCCGACAGAATGGAGTTGATGGCACTACCTTGAATGTACCATCAGCATGTAGTTCTTCACCACCTTGAGCCACTACTTCACTAATTAATGTTGGACATGCAAACATTATGCTATATTTCCCCTCATAATCCGTCATCCATTCTCGGTAAAATGATTCATGTCCACACTGGTACCTAATAACAATATTTACAATATAAAATAAATAACTTATTTAAAATTATTAGTTCATTAAAAATTGTATCTTAAATGATATTATACAAATAACCTCACCTTTCGCTGTTATTGTCCAAATACTCTCCTAACTCACGTAACGAGCTTGGCAAAGGAGGTACACTTTGCCTACGAGAATTTCGCATGGATGATTCAGCTGTGGGCCATGCATATACCATAGCTGCTTGTGGATTTCTATAAAATTAATAATTACTGACGATGAAGATGAAAATGAATAATCATAATGTCTTGTAATAATAATATTGCTATTATCAACTATTTTATATTATTATTAGTATTACAAATTCTAAGCTTCGCCTTGTTAACTATTTTTAACATGTTTATAAAAAAGTTCAAAACTATTTTCATTTCTTTCAATATGTTAAACTTTAATTTGTATTATTTTAATGTAAAGGTTCCTACAAATTGTGATAAATTAGCATTAATGAGTTTTACTAATAAATAAACTAAATATTGACAAAACTGTTTAATGATCAATCTAACTAATGGTAATTATTGGGTCTATGAAACTTTCGAGGTCATTATTATGGTAAGAAAATAACTTATAACCACTTTAAACTTAGGTATGTATTATATATAAAATAGTTCAATACTAATCTAACAAAACAAAAATAAATAATTTATAACAATTATTGAGTTAATGAGAAAGTTAAGAATAAAAATTTTAAGTTCAAAAAAACTTTAATGGCATTTCCCAATATTTTACTACCTATTTGCCATTAATGAGTTTTATCACTAAGCCGACAAATATTATTTATTATTACTGTATTTAAAACATTTTAAAATCACAAATTAATAATAACAATACAAATACACGTGTACCTACCTACATATAGCTGCAATCATATTTTAAAATAAACTATAAATCTGAATCTTTTCTTCAGATACAAATTTTGATTAAATATTGTATCTAAAGTTTAAAATTATTCTTACCTGACAGATTCTTCCTCATATATAATTTTAAGAGACTTGCTTTCATTTCTTGCACGTTCAACTAAAATACTTCTGAATATTTTTTTTAAATTCATATCATCATTATTGGTCTCATCATGTGTACATGGTTTTGTTACTACGAACAAACCATTTGCATGTTTGATACCTTTTCCTTTACAGAATACGTTCTTGGTCGCACATTTGTAATACCTTCAAAATTGTTAATTAGAAAATAATCATAAAAAAATTAAATGTAGGCAACTAGCCTCTTATACATTTGAACATAATATATTTAGCATTATTTGAAAATGAGCGACATACAGTGAGCATAAGACTTAAGCATCATATTATTATGCACGACCAAAATACCTCACAATTGCTAGCTCAATTTAATAATTTGAATTTAAAATGTATACGGAAGTTAATAGAAAATATTAATAAATTATGTTAGACTTACCGTTTACCCTCAGGAGTAGTCTTAGTACATACATAATTACGATTATCCATTTGTGCAGTTTCAATAAATCAAATTAAACGAATGATCAATAATGTTAATCAACAATCAATATATTTAACAAGAAATAGGTAGGTAGGTAAAAATTTAAATTAAATTTGAATGAACAAATTCAGTGTACAATTCAAAATTTCAAAAAGCAACGTCGCAACTTGTTACCGGTATTCTAACACGAGGACAATGTCTGACATAATACATAATAATATAATATAGTCTATAATGGACAATGGTCTTTAAAATTAAAATGCATAAGCATAACCTATAAAATAATAAAACTATTTGTAAATATTAATCTATGTTAGGTGATTACCTCTTTGGGTTAAAATCTCAAAGCCTCAAAAGTTATAAATAAATACGTAATTTCCATAGACCTATAAACTAACTGCGCCTACCACACCCCCCTGCTTATAGTTCATGTGGACGATATAGGATGTAGTTCTTTCTCTTTCGTATCTCGTCCATTGGTTTCTCTCTCTAAGCGCTGTCCATTAGTTAATAGGTCTATGGAATTTCCATTTATTACAGTACCTACCTATAAATAACAATAATTGTTCCATGATACCATAGATGCTACAAAGGTAAACAAGCCGGCCCCACGTTTCGTATCCCGCCTACGTTCCGGTGGTTAAACTTCAAATAATAGGTAAACAAGACCCCAATCGAGTTTCGCTTAACCATCTAAAACCTGAACCATGGTTATGCTAGTTAATAATTCGTTATAATCATTTATAATCTAATAATTTGATAAAGACAATTTAGGATGGTTTTTTGGTTTTTTTTTATGGTTTTTGAAAGCTATCTATTTAACAACTGGAAAATTTGTTACACCGGCCATTTCAATGGAATCTCCATAAAATTCTCCATCGACAAACTTTAGATTTCACCATTTCTCGTTCTCTTATGCGGGATTAATTTCATCCACAAACAGACGACCACAATAGTTCTGAATATAGTACATACCTAATATTATAATATACATTGTCATTTACTAATTTAGTACGCGTTTATACCTATTGTCCAGCGTTAGTAAATTTCAAGACATATGACATAGACGTAGACATTTGTATTATAACAAAATACATTTAGTTATAATCATTTTCGTAACGTATACATCATAAGCTTTGATGATTGAAATTTAAAGTTCATAAATATACAAACAATTGTTCATGTTTAACACTCTTATATAGAATTACTATCGATGTGATTATATGAATAGGTAACCTTTAGGAAACTACCGACATAGAAAGTTGTATATTGCTGGCGTAATTACCAAATGCGAACTAACGTATAAATATGTACTAATAGTTTTATAAGTTCAATAAATCTATAAGTTGTAGATAACGTTCACATAAGATAATATTATACTTATAAGTTCCAAACGTTTCGGTTTTGGCCCTTCTAAAACGTACTCCCGGAGTCTGGGGTCCTCGAACCCTCCCTCTAGGTGTATTTTGGAAAAAGTTTAGTTTTTGTACGACGTTTCCGAAACTTGAGATTTGTATAGTTTGGAGGTTGGTGATCAAATTCGGCGTCATGTGTCGAGACCATACGAGCCGTTTTCCTCCGTCTTTTGGGGCTTCGACATTTTAAAATTTGTGTTTTACGGGGTTTTCGGTACGAAAACTTAAATTTTGGGTGCGGCGAGCCGTTTTAGTAGTCGGACGTTATGGAGGACTTATCGACGTATCGATGGGTACCAAGATCGAGATCATCCGACTTTTGGTTCGGCAGTTATGATTTTTCGAGTGTTTTTTGTACTTGGAAAATTACGAATTTACGTGTTTTTTCGATTTTTTTTTTTCGTTTGATCACTACGAAATTCTAGAATCTGATCATTTGGCGTACGAGGATTGAAAAACGTATATGGTCGAATTACGTACGACCATTATTTCGCCCGCAATCGGAGTAGAAAAATGTTGAATTATGTTGTATTATGTTAATATTCGTATTACCTAACCAAACATTTCCTTATGGTATACGTCTATATAACGTTTTAAGAAATAATTATTTTGAACTTTTTTTCAAACTTATTTTAGTGGGCGTGTAGTTCATTATTCATTAATGTAAATCGATACGTATATGAGAATACAATTTTAAAACCTATAAAATAATAGGTCAATTCACTTTAATATATGTATTTGAGCTAACAACATAAAATTGGATGTTGAAAAAATTTAAATTTTACAAAAACTAGTTCCTTCAATATGGGTTGTATCATGTTGAAATCTTCGAGGTTCAATGCAGTGACACCTCTAGATCAAATTTATGTTCTCAAAAAAACTCGTCTCGATTTGAAGTTTGAGAAATTGTCAAAACATAAATTTAGTTGTTGTTGAAAAATTCAAATTTTGAACTCAACATTTATCCCCTTAATATCTGAGCTTAAAAACGTTAACAAATTGGGTAATGGTCTAAAAACGCTTCTGCTTCGACCCATGAAGGTTTTATGTAAATAGGACTAATATTAAAGGATTTAGTGGTTAGATATATTTTGGAAAACGTAATAATAAAAAAGGTGGACAAGTGTGTCACTCTGTTGTACAGTAGGTTACAAGTGGGTCACTGTAATAGATTGTGTTAAATTTGAATTCAATGATGAACTTCTTCTGAAAAAACTGAATGAACTCGTCTGTGGCGGTTACAAACAAATAAACAAGTCGTATTATGATTCACTGTCCCATCCCTATTGGCTATTACTCAACAATGTATTCTTCAGCTCCTACTGCTTAAAATTATATTTTGTCTATTTTAATGTTTTTTTTTGCTTCTATAAACTTATGACAAAACCTAGTATATTAAATTTTATTTTAAATTTCTGCTATATAGGTAATTTTTTTAAATAAATATTTAAAAGTTTAGTTTTATAATTTGTACATTACTTATATTTGTGTGTTATGTACCTAACTATGTACCTTATACATCAAATATAATATATATATCTTAGGCAAATAAATGCAAAATTTTAAGTTTTATACTACTCGTATAATATTATTCTGATGAATTTACAATTGATATTAATATGTATGTGTGTATGTACGTTTTTGAAACTGATTAACTAAACTAACTTCCTTGAACTTAAACTGAACACATTGTCTTCAATATACAAAATTTAGCCTTTCAAGACGATTATAAAATTATTAATCATTTAAGATTATGTGTAGCTAATAATTGTATAAATTGCTTATAACTGTACAGATATTGGAAAAATGGATGGTATTAAATACTTAAGCTTGCACATTGTTAGTAAATTTCAATGGAAAATACATAGGTACCTAGTAATAATTTATATTTTCTAAGTTATACCACTTAGGTATATTAAAAATATAGAAAACTTTCAATACATCTACATTTCTTAAAATTTGCCAATCTCTAGACCTATAGAGTTCATTATTAATAAAAATAGGAAACATTGTTTTTTAATTTTTAAATCATATTTTAAAACAATGTAATAGGTAGGAACGCTAGTTTATTAATTTATACAATTTCTCTGTTAAATAATAATTATTATATTTTTGAACAAAGATGTGCAGAATAATTTTTTACTCATAACAATAAACTAATAAATAATAAGAACAAACTTATTAAATAACATAGGTGGTTGAATAATAATACATTTTATAAATAAAATCATTCAATAACAATAAACTTAATAAATTATATAATTTAATAAAAGTTATCAAATATATTTTTTTAAATATCAAATAGTTACAAAATACTGAATACTTTGGTTTGTTTTAATATTTTACCTTTTACAAATCTTATAGATGATACATTTTTGTGGGCTTATTTATGGTAATTAAATCATTTTTAGAAAACAATACCTATTTTAAAGCCCTAACTTTATAATTATGTAAATATTTAATATAGTTTGTTCACTTTTTTGTAACATTTGATGCCACCATTTTTTCAAAGTTATTTTCAAACTTGTCTGCTTTTGCAACTAGCACACAAAACCCGAAACCCGAATAAAGGATTCTGGTGCTAATAAGGCTTGATTAGTAAACAAAAAAAAGCAATATGTATTACATAGTCAGAGACTGAAGGCCAAATTTCCATTTTTGTAATAAAACATAGGTCTGTAAAATTAGTACCTATCAAAATATCAAAACGCTTAATTAGGGTTTTCCCCTTAAGAAATGGTTTAATTTATACATATAGACGTCTTTAGAAGGTGATAAAAATAAGATAAAAATTGATTTATCAAAATTCGACAGTATTTAGGTTACTAAATATTTTTAAATTTCTTATTTTATTTTATCATTGGGATATTTAGGGTAACCAATTAAAGTACCTATGTTTTAGTATAAAATAAAATATTATTTATAACTTAAGTTGGGTGACTGAAAAAATAAGATCCGAACTAAGGGCGCCCGCAGGAATTTTCAACTGGGAAGGGCTAGGTGTACATTTATAAATATATTTATGTACAATATATACATATACACACATAGCATCCAAACATAGTCAAAAAAACGGGGAGGAATGGCCCCCCACCACCCCTGCGGCGACCTCGACCGACACTTAACTCTGGTTTACCAATTGTTGCCTTACACATTAAGCCACACAGTGGCATAGCCATGATTTTGAAATGGGGGGGGGGAGTATAAATTAAACCCAGTTTTTACAGTTTGCGTATATTAGTAATACATTTATTAGAACAATTATCTAAGGTGGTGGGGGGGGGGGGTTTCGTATCAAATATAGTTCTGACAAAATACTTTTCTCAATGTATATTTTTCGAATAAAATATTTTTCGGCTAAAATACTGGTCGGCCAAAATATTTTCGGAAGTTTTACGCGCTCCCTTCAATTCAATTATCTCCCTTCAATTAATTAACTAAATAATTATGTGAAAACAAGTTCACTGTACGCTGCAGTTAAAAACTTTTTATTAAATTTTTATACTTACATATGCGAAGATATTAATTTCATTAATGTTATATTATTTGCAGCGTAAGTACTATATTTTCGCATGATCAAGCACCTTATTGGAACAAATTACTTATTGGAAAACATTATTATCCACCAGTAGGGTCATTTTCAAAAATGATGCGCCCCGGGGCGTATTTTGCAAATGTAGGTACACTCAGAACCGGGTTGCTCTGATTGGTCCAATTTGAATTTGCCGCTATTATTATTATTATTATTATTTTATTATCAAGAACTAAATAAACTTATATTTGAATTGCCGCTAATAATAACAATAATAATAATAATTTTGAATTATTTAAAGATATATTTAGATTACGTCTTTTATCTTTACCTTTAATGATAATAAGTAATAACTAATAAGTACCTACTTACTACTTAATAACGTTACGCTTTTTTTCTTATATATTATAATTAATTTGTAATTAATACTATTTATAATTTTTATAAACATTACAACCTATTTTCTATAGGTAGTAAGTATTAATAAATATCGAAGAACCCTACAAATTGTTAAACTAATAATAATGGTAATTCAAATATTTTACTAAGTGTATAAATTAGTATTTAATAAATGCATTCAATATTATATTATATTATATTATTATATAGTAGTTCATATTATTAAGTAATATTATGTGTGTCATATTATGTATTGAATAGGACACATTATACACAAAATCATTATTGGAGTACTTTGAAGGCTCCACATTTATGTTAGTTGTCTCGGAATGTCTATCTTCTAAAAATGTATTGACATTACGTACATACATGGATGATAAAGATGATGCTAAAAGTTTTATTAGGAAATTTGGAAAATTTGATGATAGTTATTGGATACAAGGTAATAGGTTGAATAAAGGAAATAGTAGTCGGTAAGTATATTTTATTTATTAAATTAAAAGTATAATCAATTTTAATTCAATTGAAGTTGTTAATTTTAATTACCTAGTATATAGTTAGGTAAGGATATAACCAATTTGAGTGCTGAGATAATTTATTTTCCTATAAGTATTAAGTACCTAATAACTATAAGTAAAAAAAAAAAAATAAAAAAAAAAAATATTTTTTTTTTGTTTGTCATCATCTTTGAAGTAGTGAAATTGCTTCAAAAGTTAAATCTATCACTTTCCTATATTACTTTTCTTATATTGTCTAATAGTAATGGGATATGAAAATCTAATTTGAAGGGCCAAAAGTAAAAAATTCTTAGTGCCTAATTTTTTTATTTTAAGTCATCCTACAATGTATTGACTTTTATAGGTTTGTAATGCATAACAAATGGGTGTGCAGTTTTAGTTCACATAGAAAAGTGGAAAGCAGTAAAAAAAACCAAAAATGTGATGCATTTATTGATATTTTGATAAAAATTGTGACAAAAGGATCTAAGAAAAATGATGAATACTTAAAAAGAGACCCTCCTCTAAACACTGTTATTAAAATTAATCCTTTTCATAGCCATAACTGTGGTAGTGCTGATGCTCTAAAGCGATTATTTATTGATCCAGAAGTAAAATCTGTTTTTCTAAAATATTTTGCTGATGGACTTTCTCCTAGTCAAGCAATGAAACAGAATATATCTAGACTTCGTACTCTTCCAAATTATATAGTTTCATTGGCTAATGGTGCATTGAACCCAAGACCTTGGACTATATATAGACTGTGGCATAAATATTTGGAAGAAAACTATGGAAGTTTTAAGGAACCTTTTGAGAGATTGGAAGAAAAAATCCCAGATTATTTAAACCAAGGTATTATTATTTGATTATTAATAAATAAATTTATTATTTGAATATATAAAAATGGCTAAGTATCATAATTAGGTAGTATAATAACATTGTCTTACATTATTTGTTTATAACATATTTTGTAAATTTATTTTATATATTATAATATATTTATAATATACTATAATATGTAATGTGTAATAGGTTTAATATTATTTGATGTGGCATTTAAATAAGGAATTAAACCCATGGAAATATTATTTTTAGATTATATGGTCCTTTTTTAAACTATATTTTAGTCAGTTTCTATGAAAAAATAGTCCATAAATGATTTGTATACTTTTATATTTTATAAATTGTACCTGAAGAGATTATTACTCAATATTTTTTTCAAATCTGTTGAATTTTTAATACAATCTTTAGATAATATTATTATTAATATAAAAAAATATTAATTTACATACATGTTTAAAAAGTACCAAACTTCTTTGAATATATACAAATATATTGAACATTTTCATTACAAAACTGATAGACACATATTTTTTTTATAATATAATGTTAACTGTATAATACATTTAATTCATTAGTGTTGTGCAAATAATAAAAAAATAAGATAATACTTAAGGTAAGTTAATATTATATACTAGGCATTTTATGAATTAATAATTCATCAAACTTAGTAGTTTATACTTTCTAGTCAATATTTATAATTTTTATAGGCATACATGTTGTAATGGATAAAACAGATCCATGGGTAGTCCTTGTTGTAACACCATTAAATGAAAGAGCACAAAAACTGAAAAATAGTTCTGAAATCATATTTATGGATTCAACTTCTAGCTGTGATGTGTCCATGGCATCTGTTACTGTTCTCTTAACAGCTACAAAGGGAGGTGCAGTGCCAATTGGGGTTTTAATTCATAAGCAACAAACGGCTGTGGCCTATGAAAAGGGATTTAAAATGCTAATGGATAATTTTCCCTTATGTTTCAATGGATTAACGGTAATTAAATATTTATTATGTATTCCAAACAATATTATTCATTTTATAAATATTTATTCTAATATGTACCTATTTATACTAAATAATACCAGTTATAGTTATTATACACTTATCTCAATTTTTTTATATTTTCCACTTAACCATTTATTTCACTAGTTATGTAAATTATAAAATATGTTAAAAAAATTGAATAATCTTATATTTGTTGTTATAACCTGAATTTTTAAATTATAATAAAATAAAATAGTTGAAACAATTATACAATTATACAATTATATTATATAACAAATTAATATTAATAATATAAATTATAATTGAGTACATTATTCAACAATAAATAAATTGAAAACCAAACATATTATGTATTAATGTATAATGAATTTAATAATATATCTACAATCGGATTTCATCATATTTAAAAACACTTATGGCATAATAGCTAGAAGGTAGAGATTAAAGACTAACTCTTTAACTAGGTAGGTACAAGGTTAATATTATAACAAATAACTTTTTTTCTCAAAGTATTATTGTATGGTTTAACTTTAACTAATTCTTTATAACTATATTAGTGAGAAAAAAAGTTATTTATGTACTTAAAGAATTAGCCCTTATTGATATCACTCATGGGGTAAGTTACTAATTTTAAATTATGATTTATAGTAGGTTTCAAAAATAATGAATAAAATAATTATTAAATATTTAAAATGTTGTGATAATTTGTTTTTTATATATACACCTACTGAAAATTTTTTCTTCTTACATAATTTAGTATCCAAAAATTATAATGACAGACGATTCCATGGCTGAAAAAAAGGCAATTCAAGAAATTTGGCCTCAAACCACTCAGATTCTCTGTATATTTCATTTTTTACAAGCCGAATGGCGATGGTTGATGTCTTCTAGTAGTAATATATTACCTGTTAACAGGCAACAGTTGATGCAACTTTTTAGAAAAGTATTTAATAATTATTTATGATTTATATTTATATTAAGGAATTCAATTTTTAGGCTGTATACGCTAAGAACCATGAAGATTTTCAAGATGTAGTTAATGAAATTAATCATTTGGAAGGAAATCAATCATTCAAAGATCGCTTTAATGAAAATTTAAAAAGAAGTCAGGAATGGTCAATGAGTTATAGAAATGAAAATCTTATAACTCGTAATAATCAAACCAATAATTATTCAGAGGCAACAATTAGAATTCTGAAAGAAATTATTTTAGAACGTACTAAAGCATATAATGTTGTTGCATTGGTTGAGTTTATTTCAATAATTTGGGATAAATATTTTATTAATCGTTTGTTAGATTTTGCTTACAATAGGAGGAATCAAAAAGACTATGAATTACAATTGACAAAAATGAAATCAGTTGACCCGAATTCTATATTACAGATTGATGAATTTTTATATAAAGTTCCAAGCTCTAAAGATAGCAAAAAGTTTTATGATGTAAATACCATTATTGGGTGGTGTAGTTGTTACAGTGGCAAACAAGGAGGGTTTTGTAAACACCAAGCTTTATTAAAACAATATTATGATATTGAATTTCCAAATAGCCCAGTAACTGATTCAAATGAAAGGCATAAACTTGCCTTATTAGCTCTGGGAATCAGAGATTGCCCTCCAAAACCATTTTTTGAGGTACTTCATTACATATTTTAAATTTATTTTAAATATTAATTTTTTTCAAACACTACTTAATAGGATCTGAATGAGTTGCCAACACCACAAACTTCCATTATGGAAAAAGAAAATTTGAAGACAACTAGAGAAAAAACAAACTTACAGTTATGTTATAAAGATTTTTCAAATAATTTACAAGATGGTGATATTGAAAATGATCCAAATATTAGACCTTCAATACCTCTGAATAATAATCAGTCATTAAATGACAAATTCACAGAGAAATGGGAAGATTTTACTAACTCAATTAATAGACTTGGTGAATTACTACAACAAGATGTATCTGAAACATCAATAAGACATTTATCAGTTTTTACAAAAAAAATTAAAAACATTGATACAACATCTCAAGCTGTAGATTTTATAATAAATAATTCTTCAAGGTAAGATTAATGTTTTTTTATGAAAAAATGAAATAGTATAATAGGTAATTGTTTGGTAAAATTATTAGTTCTAAACGAGGAAGAAATATCCGAGTACAACCAACATCTGTGGCTAGAAGAAGAGGAACATATAAAGGTAATCATCGGATTGGTCCTGGTAGACCACCTACAGAAAAGAGTACTGCAGGAAGAAATTCTCTTTTGAATAAAAATAAAAAGAAAGTGGTTAAACGTAAACATAACTTAGTACAAAGTATCACTAATAATCAAGCAAACGCTAAATGTAAACAAATTTAATAAATATTCAATATATATTTCAGTTTCATGTTCACCTACTTATAATTTTTTATTTGAAATATAAAATAAAATGCTAATAACAAGTTTTGTATTTTTAATAATTTGTTAATAATTTATTGAACTTTTAAAGTGAGTATATAATATATTATGTATTGTATTCCATTGTAATAAAAGGCCCCTTTTTTTGGGGATAATGAGACTATTGACATACATTGACTATGATGTGAAAAAATTAAATGTTAGTAATAATATTATAAAATAAAATTATTAATTATTAAAAACATTTACCATAATATATTATAATAGTATATTATATTGAAAATTACAATATAATTAATTACCAATGATTTTTAAGTTTTTCAAACTAATTGGTATAGATAAAAATTGTAAATACCTTTTTCTGTATATAATATTTTCACATTATGTTCTCTGTTTATCTTTTTATATTATTCAATTATTATAATATAAATTTATTTTTTTATAGTTCGTAAATAATACTTGTAAGCTAATAATTGTCATTAAAGCCGTATTTGTATAACATTCTTATCATTAATGGTTAATAAAATATGATAATAAAATAATAATAATAATAATAATAGCGGCAAATTCAAATTGGACCAATCAGAGCAACCCGGTTCTGAGCGTACCTACATTTGCAAAATACGCCCCCGGGCGGCGGGCGGCGGCCATAGAGTGCCCGCGGCGGCGGTGGCTGGTGGGGGTAGTCGACCGGTGGTGGGCTCTGCCGTCGGCGGCGGGATCTGCTGCCGTGTGTCAGGGATCTGCTCGAGAGCATAGGAATCTGCCAGCAGGATCTGGTTCTAGAACTCTCTTTTTTACTCTACTCACACTAATCGAGCGTATTGCAAGTACAGAATAAGACATATTTTGTTTTATTTTCATAAGTGTCATAATAACTCTTTCTTCCAAAGAAAAAGTTTGTTGTTTACTGTAAGGTACTAGTTTACTTATTTGTGAAGATTCAATTATACTATTAAGAAGTTCATATGAATGAATCCAGTTAATGTACATAATTTTTTATCAGTATTGATTAATGATAATAATAATTGAGTTTTAAAGTCACCACTTGTTACCTGTGTTGATACATATTTGCTTCTGGTTGAATAGTATTATCTTTTAAAGTGTTAATTATATTAAGAACCTCATCATCGTTGACCGTATCTATTGTTTCTTTAATTTCTTCAGATGAAAAATTAATTCTTTTAACGACTTGAGTTGCCCTTTTTATAGTTCTACTTTTGCTTGCTTCAGCTTGTGCCGTTTTTGTAAAACAAATTGGTTTTGAAATAGATGACTTGGGTAAATTGCAAGTTGGAACTGCATTTTTTTTCAAATATCGTTTAGTCAAATGGGTATCTATAAAAACATAAATAATTGAAATATAAGTACATTTATAAAAAATTATACACTAAATAAATATATTTTTAATGAGTTATGAACTTTTTAAATTAAAAATTTACCTGATAAAAAATAATCATCACGTTTGAAATGCAATGAACAAACTACCATGTGTTTGGAAACTTTTTTCCCAATTCGAAGTGCATTTGTCCATCATGAAACTACAATCAGATATGTTTCATCCACCTGCTCTTTAATGGTGTAACGTACGAGTCAAAATTTCAGATGTTGACAGGTCAAAATGTGATCCACAATTTATAATTGCAATTGTATTAGAAAAAACAACCGACGGATTTTTTCACTTAGGTAATTTTTTTTATTTATCATTTTTTTTTTTATTTATTTATTAATAATTCAAATAGTTTTGTTTTAGGAACTAAATACGGTATACTAAAACAACTTTACGCGAGGTCGCAATTTAGTTTATGCACTGAAAAGTTTATCACGCTTAGTGACGTTCCAGATGTAGATATTTGCCTTCGAAAAGCATCCGAATCCCAATCAATTGGTAATGGACAAGGGTTTTTTAAATGTACATGCCAACAAAAGTGCACCACAAAAAGGTGCATATGTTTAAAAAATAATTTACTTTGTAATTCTAAATGCCACCCAAAAAGTTCCTGTACTAATTGTAAATTAAAAAAAAAAAATATACAAATACATTGACGTGAAAAAAAAAATTAATATTAATATTTTATAAAATAATGTAAGGTGTGTTTGACTTATACTATAACATTTGATTTTTTAATTTGTAAATTGATTAAGATTTTAATAATTATTCTAATAAATTGATGTGAAATAAATTAATATTAATATTTTATATAATATTGTAAGGCTTGTTTGACTTATACTATAACATTTGATTTTGTTTGTAATTTGTAATTTGATTAAAACTTTTATTCAATAATAGTTTTAAATACATTAACTAAACCCTCATTGTTAGTTTATAAAATATCTAGTTGGTATGTAGAATAACTAGTTGAAGTATATATTTATGGATTCATTCAATACATTA